>CM074720.1:133299152-133854152 GCA_037306005.1 Rhinophrynus dorsalis | reverse complement strand
GGGAGAAGTTCCTCATTGTATCGTTTGGGATGTCTTCTGGCCCAGCCATGTTGCTCCTTTCTTTCTCGCTGCCAGGCCCAGTGGTAGGGGTTCTCTGATATGATCTAGAGTGCGAAAGAGAGAGACAGAAAGAGTGAGAGGGACAAAAGACCGTTGTATTAAAGTGATCCTTCAGGCTGGTATTTCCCACCTCTTCCAAAATGACCCAACCCCTCTTAACTCTATGAGGGCCAAACAGGTGTCGAGTGCATTGTTCCACAATATGCTGGACACTTCTGTGGCACTCAGTGTGTCTCCTTTGATTCAATAAATATACGCACAAATATATATATATATATGTGTGTGTGTGTGGTCTAACAAACCTTCTCACACTCCAATCTGGTCACTCTGGCTCGGAAGCCCATCCTGGCCCACAGGAGTCCTCTTGCACGGTGGAAATGGGTCTTCTCGTAAGGCCACCTTATGTCCACTGCCCAGGGGTAGATGTCCTCCCGGAAGCACATATCTTCCTCCATGTTATTCGCCAGAAACCTAAGGTGGCAAAGTAACATTGTATAAGAGATACATATTAACGTTATAATACTTAAAATTATATATATATATATATATGTGTGTGTGTGTGTGTGTGTTAAAGTGTTAGTAATGTCTAAAAAAAACTTTTTTGCATTTAGAAGAGCTCAAAAAGATGATCTAAATGCAAAAAAATGTATCTCTCAAACCCCTATGGTTTAAGAGATACAAGCGTTTGAAGTTTGATTTCTCCTACTGACAGCTGTAAAGCTGTTAGCAGGAGATTCGTGTCGGTCGACACGGAGGCGCTTGAGAAGTGCCGGGATCTCGTTACTTACACGGAATCCCTTCAATGGAATGGTCTAAAACATGTGCCTAGTGTTCAGGCACATGTTTTAGACCATTCCAATAAAGGGATTCTGTGTAAGTAACGAGATCCCGGCACTTCTCAAGCGCCACAGTGTCGACCGACACGAATCTCCTGCTGACAGCTTTACAGCTGTCAGTAGGAGAAATCAAACTTCAAACGCTTGTATCTCTTAAACCATAGGGGTTTGAGAGATACGGTTTTTTGCATTTAGATCAGCTTTTTGAGCTCTTCTAAATGCAAAAAAAGTTTTTTTAGACATTACTATCACTTTAAGATTTATCCTGCTGAGTAAAGCTCTCCAGCTGGTGAAAAATGTTTAAGTCAAAAGTTATTGCAACTGAAACATGCATTTCTGGATGCAGTACCTCCATTGCCTGAGCTGTTGCAATGGTGATGCTGCTACAGCAGCCTATGGAGAGTTATTGTCCCTAAGATAATCTTCTGTAGCAACAGCACCACTGTAATATTTCAGGCCTTGGAAATAATACATACAAAAATACGTGTTGGAGCTGCAATAACATTTGTATAAAACATCTCTCTTGTTTTATTCAACAGGATAAATAATGTATATTTTTTCCATATTGCAGGATATTATACCATTAAACTGGCTCCAAAATATAAACTTAGTCATTTGTTTTGCAATATCAATAGTTTTTGAGAAATTAGCCTTTATTTGTTGATAGCAGAGTATGGCACTTTATGATAATCAGTTTATGTGCTGGACCAACATTATCACATATTGTCCTATGAATGAATCTAGGCAGAGCCCATACACTGAGGTCATTTCTAATAACAGAGCAAGTGGTAAGACTGGCCTTCTACACAACTACTTAGCACATGGTGCAGGGAATTAGTATAAAATGCCCCATCACATAAGGTTAAAGTCTCAAAAATGAATAATTTTATAGAAAAATGTCTAGTACACAATTTTAGCAGTTCTAATATTCTGTTAAACAAAATAAACTCGTCTTTAGGTGACAGCTCCAATTTAAGTTGACACATGTTGTAATTAAAGGTATTGCACTTTTACATAAGAGGAGACATAAACATATATAAATAATGTAGCTTTATTGTATGAAGTGAAACAAAGCTTATAAGTACAGTCACCACCAGGGACCTCCATGTAAGTCACAAGATACCAAATCCTTCTGTATTAGGGCTTGCAGAGCAGTCAGCTGCCTAGGGTGCCTCATTGTGTGGGAAGAAGCCTTAGCTGTGCTAGCCACACCCATATTCTGAGCTGTGGGTGTGGCCAGAGAAATCCCAGTGCCCTTCTTCCAGACACTCACTCTTGGTTTATGGTGGCCAATTAATTTCCCAATGTATACACTAATTCAACCAGTATATTTAACAGATTATATACCCAATTACTGGTCATTGTTTAAATCCTTGGTTGCTAGCGAGGTCTCAGACACATTGCATAGCATCCAAGGGGTTAAGAGATTTTGTGCTTGTGTTTTATATAGGGTTGCCACCTTTTCTTCAAAAAAATACTGGCCATGGCATTCCCTCCATAGACTTAACATTGGACAGAAGCCAATTTTTTACCAGCCTGCCGGTATAATACCTGCTGGGTGGCAACCCTAGTTTTATAGTCTGTTGTATTTTTTCTGCCAAACAAAAATGGATGGAGATAGGAGCGGAGTCAAATGAGGGTGGGCTCATGGGAGGGTCAAAGGACACCTAGGATGTCTTGCCTAGGGTCAACTGAGATATCAGTCTGGCCTTGTCATTGTAATATAATGGTGTGCTGGGGGAAAAAACAGCATTTCTGATCTATGTGCACTGTTCTATACAGTACAGTACAAGTAGATGTTACAGAAATGGACGCTCAGTGATGCTGATAAACAAAGAAGATCTGGAAAAATTCTGGATCAGTCCAACTGCACCACAGGGGACAAAAAATCCCACTGTTTAATTGCTAGAGAGGTCTCTCTGAATCAAGGCTCTGTAGACTTGCCTAGCACTAAAGGGATTAAACACCCCATTTATATTAATGGGAAGCTTTGCAATTTGAAGTTTTCCCCCTATGGTACAGTCTGTTTGCTCCAGAATTGATCCTCCTTTCTTTTGTTCATAAGGCCATATGTATAAAAATATGCAGAACAATTTTGGGGCATAAACATATTTCCCAAGTCCCTTTTTGATATTCAAATCCCACTGTCCCTTATTCCCACCCTGGTGTCTCTCTCTCTTTGTAGGAGATCAGACTATGTGGTGCCCCACAGTAATAAAACTTACATTAATGTTTGTTTAGACTTAGGTATATGTGTGTATAAATTAGTCTATGTAAATAAAATACTCGGGTCTTGCTCTAAATCATTTTATTCAGTTACACAAAGAGGTGTCATTAGGTCTTGAAATAACCTAAATAACCCAGAAACACCACCTAAAACAAAAGTTTCCCTCTTTTGCCATTTGAAATGTTGGGAGATATAAAAAAAACAAACACTTTGCCAAATGTAATAAATAGAAACTACTATTTTTAACGCCTTAGACAAAGAACTGGGGCCATTATGGAGCAAACCAAATGAACCATAGGGGAAATCAAAATTACTATTGATCTAAATGAACCATAGGGGAACTCAAAATCCCTATTGATTTAAATGGGGGGGGGGGGGTGGACCCTAGAATCTAAGAGGTCTTCAACACATTCAAAGGGTTAAAACACCACTTTTAACTGGAAATGATAGCGTTTTATATATATAAGGCGCTGTATACACACACACACACACATATATATATTGTAAGGCACTGTACACACACACACACACACACACACACACACACACACACACACACACACACACATATATATATATTATAAGGCGTGTACGCACACATATATATATTATAAGGCACTGTGTACATATATACACACACACAGATATATATATTGTAAGGCTCAGTGTACACACACATACACATATATATATATATATATATATATATATATATATATATATTAGGGTTGCACCGATACTAATACTGGTATCAGTATCGGTGCCGATACCAGCATTTGCGCGAGCACTTGTACTCGCGCAAATGTGGCCGATGCCAGCATCGATACCCAGTGTCAGGGCCGGTGCTGCAGTGAGAGAGCCCGGGGAGCTGCTCACAATGCTCCCCGGTTGCTTCTCTCCCTCCTGTAGCTTCTAAGCGTTGCCGCGGGTTACCATGGCAACGTTCCGATGCTGACTTCTGCCGGGGCTCGCGAGAGAACAGCGAGCACCCAGCAGAGGAGGGTAAGGGGAGGCAAGATGGGACATTGAGCGGGTGGTGAAAGAGGCAGCAAGAGGGGCCAAGAGGGAGAAAGAGGCAAAAGGGAAAAAGAAAATAAAAAGGCAAAAGTAGGAAAGATCAGGAGACAAAAGGAGGGGGAACAAGAAGAGGCAAAAAGGAGGGGGATCAGGGGAGAGCGAGAGAGGCAAAAGAGTGGGATCAAGAGTCAAGGAGGGGGACAAAGGGGGATCAAAAGGGAGAGAAAAAGCCAAGGCAAAAGGAGGGAGCTCAAGAGGGGGAGAAGGAATCAAAAGGTGGGAATCAAGAGGTGGAGAAAGAGGCAAAAGGAGACAGTCAAGAGTGGGGTGTGTGTGTATATATTTCAAGTACTCAACAATACTTTTTTTGCGGTCATTTGCCAGTTTTCCAAGTAACTAAAGCATATATATATATATATATATATATATATATATATATATATATATATATATATATGCGCGCTTTAAGTACTTGGAAAACTGGCAAATGACCGCAAAAAAAGTATCGGTAATTGGTATCAGTGAGTACTTGAAAAAAGTATCGGTACTCGTACTCAGTCTTCAAAAAGTGGTATCGGTGCATCTCTAATATATATATAGTAAGGAGTTGTGTACACAGAAATACATATATATATATTGATGAGTTTATCCTACTGAGTAAAACAAGAGCACACCAGCTGCTAGAAGATGTTTCAGTCAATAGTTATTCCAGCTCAAACTTGCATTCTTTGGGGGCAGTACTAAGTGAGGGAGTGAAATGTCAGGGTGAAGCTGTTGCTACATCACTCTGTGGATGGTTATTGTCACTGTCAGTAGTTATCCATAGATTGCTGCTACAACAGCACCACCAAAAAAGTTCAGGGCGCTGAGGAATTGTACCCAAAATGCAAGTTTCATGTGTAGTAACGTTTCAATAAAAAAACAGCGGCAAGAGTCCGCTTGTTGTACTCAGCAGAAGAAATTATGCAGTAAATCCCATTTACACAATGGGGATGGCAAATGATTTTGCTCCAGTGTATCTTAGTACATCCGCCTCACTGGGGGCTAGTTATAAACGGAAACTGGATCAATTCTGGGAATAAACAACTGCACAAAGGGGGCAAATAAGCACTCATCAAATTCCTATTGTATTAAGTGGTGTTTTAACTCCCTTGAATGCTGCAGAAGTCTCCAGGTCATAACGTTCAACATGCTGGAGACCTCTACAGCATTCAGGGGGGTAAAACATCATTTAAAGTGGATGCGTCACCTATTTATAACATAGCCTAAATAGTTATGCTGCATATTGAATACTTCCGTATAAACTGCTGTTACCTGCTCTGTAACCACAGTCCGTCGCTCTGCCTCTGCTCTCCTCCCTCCTCAGATGACGGAGGCTTCTGTCTGTAAGCTGGAGCGGTCTCATTGGCAGAGATCATTATCTAGCCAATGAGACTGCTCCAGCTTACAGACAGAAGCCTCCATCATTGGATGAGGCAGGAGAGCAGAGGCAGAGCAGTCTATGCTGAAGTGGCTGCAGCCCATGCTTTCTAAGTTAAATTTAAACAAAATAAAACTTAAAAAAAAAGTAATATATTTTAGAAGTATTCGATATGTAGCCTAATTATTTAGGCTATGTTATAAATAGGTGACACATCCACTTTAAAGGGTGGTGTATTTGTCCACTATGTGGCAGAAGGTTTTCCACAGAATTCTTCCAGTTTGCTTTTATAAATAAGGTCCATTGTCTTTGATCAGATAATTTATGGGTAGATGTGAAAGTTACTTACAGTGCAATAAAGAAGTTTGATGCCGTATACTCAGACAGGAGAAGTCCAGCTCGCCGAAAATAGCAGAACACCATGGCCAGAAGATACTAGAGAGACAAGAGAAGGAGTTAGAGGGTTACAGTGTAGGTCTGGATGGACATTGGTGTGAATGTACAAATCTGCCAGCACAGCTCCACTGGTGGTAACCTATAGTATCTGTGGTTGTGCTTCAGGGTATACACCAGAGCAGTGATGTACTCACTGCTCAACCAAGTGCATACCCCCAGTACACATACACATAAATACTTTGTCATGCTCACACTTAATTGAGCCACTTTTGCAGCCTATACCCCTCTTCTTAAAGACACAGAATAATGAAATATTTATTTTATGAAGCTATAATGGTTACTAATATATATCCCACAGAATCATGGCAGGAAACCTCATGGACGACAACAAGGCACAGGGTAGGACTCCACATTACGCCAGTGATTCTCAGCCAGGGAGCTGTGGCACGTTGGTGGGCTGTACATCAACTTCTTCTATGAAGACTTTTGCAAAACTATAAGTATTCAGTTTCAGATGAAAACGTATGGAGATTGTTATGCATAATATGTTTATTTTTGTTATGATTGTGAAACCTAATAATGATATATTTATGTAGTGTACCTTTCATTATGCTCTTCGTGAGTTACATAAAATATGTTATATGTGCCCTGAAAATTTGAGATTGAGTATTAACCCTTTGAGTGCCAGTGGGATATGCAACGCATTGCATTGAGTAGCCCTCTGGCACTCAAAGCATTAAGGGTGCCTAGAGCAAATATGATTGAGAACCACTGCATTAGGCAGAGTAGGCAACAGTACAGAGCCGGACAACGTGAGGTTTTTCAGTTGTTCAGGACTACAATTCCCATCATTCCTGTTGGCTGGCTTGGGATGGGAAATGTAGGGGATTAATATCAAAATCCTTTGGCTTGCCTCTCTACATGTCATACACATGCGTGCATAATACACTGTTCTTTTGGTCAGTGTATAGGTGTCTATAGAGTCTTCTATAGACTATATGTGATACAGTTCCGCATCCAGTCTTATGGGGGGCAAACCCCATTTTTCTCACCCTGTTCTAGACCATTATGTAATAAATGGAGAAGCTTCAGACATACTGACCACACCCACATTTTGAGTTGTGGGTGTGGCCAGAGCAAATCCCTTTCCTCCTGCTTCATGGTTGCCAGTTTACATATCCCTTTACATGCCATTATTTAACCCCCATGGAGACTTCTCAAGCACCCAAGGGGTTAAGGGCTTTCTTTGGGCTTTTATGTTATACATAAAGAACCTTATGTTCCAAAGAAAAATGGATGCATTCTGGAGCAAACTGCACCATGGGGGAGAAATACAAGATTCCCTAAATTCCCATTGATTTAAATGGGGCTTTTAACCCATCAAATGCTAAATAGTTCATTCAAGGTGTTAGGTGTCACTTTTAAAATCAATGGAAATTAGCATTCCCCCTCCACTTTGTCTTAATATGACTTACTATGAATAATAAATAGTGGAGTTTTAGTGACATGTTTTTGGCTGAAGGCATGGAAAGCCTGCCTGCTCCATCAAGGCACCACAATCTGAACATGTATTTAGTATAATGCCATTAAAAAGCAGTGATATCACTGCCTGCCCAGTCAAGTTATCCCAGATTTAGGCAAGTCCCTATGTGCCTACAATCTGTGAACATGTATTTAGTATAATGTAATTAAAAAGCAATGATGCTACCCTACTTCCACTGCGAGCAAAACCCTTGTGAGGAAAATGAGGGATGTATTTAAAGTGGAACTGTCACTCCAAAGAAAGTGCCCCCCAAATAATTATTCCTATAGCGGTAAGCATAGAAATACTAGTGTTATCAGCCTGTCAGTCTCACATCAAGTAGGACAGCGGTTCTCAACCTTTCTAGTGCTGTGACCCTTTGATAAAATTTCCCATGTTGTGGAGACCCCTAACAATAAAATTATTTTTGTTGCTCCTTCATCGCTGTAATTTTTCTACTGTTATGAATCGAAATATAAATATCTGATGGTTTTACGCGACCCCTGGCAAATCGTCATTCGACTCCCAAAGGGGTCCTGACCCACAGGTTGAGAACCACTGAAGTAGGATAATAACGCTGGACTTACTCTGGATAATACTAGTATTTCTATGCTTATCGCTATATGAATAATTATTTGGGGGACACTTTATTTGGAGTGATAGTTGCGCTTTAAACCTTCCCAAATTCAGCTATCACCCTATTGGGTAGTTACCAAACAAGAGAAAAGGAGCCAAAATCTCCCAAAATACATACAAAAACTTTAAAATATACAGGTTCCTGGCGATCTCAAAATAGCTTTGAATAATAGTGTTCAATTAGTTCCTTAGGTCTATAGTCAAGAGAACAGCAAGAACTCTCACTCCCACCCACTGACTGGCAGTTCATGTGGCAGGAGGCACTTAAACGCAATAGCACTTACTCCTTCTGTATCAAACCTACCTTCCTCTAGACTGTAAGCTCTCACGAGCAGGGCCCTCTGATCCTCCTGTTCTACACATCTGATTGTACTATTTAATACCTCTGTATGTCTATTCCCCAATTGTACAGCGCTGCGGAATTAGTTGGCGCTATATAAATAAAGAATAATAATAATAATAATAATAACTCTATCCTGACTACATATACAAAGTAAACAAAAGGAAAGTCTGCCCTGTTTATTATTTATAGAAAGTCATAGGTTATTTATTTGTACAAGTCAGGATTGGTGCACAGACTTGGTTCTTTGGTTCTTGCTACTCTCTTGACTATACACATGTAACTAATCAAACGCTTTTAATAAAAGCTATTTTGATCTGCCAGGAACCTTTATATTTTATAATTTTTGAATGTAAAAATGTGCCATTGTAACCACTCTGGCATTAGCGTCTAACATCAGTGGCTGCACTGAAGGGAAAGTGCAAGTATGACCACTGTAGTGCACTGGCACGCACATTCTACCAGCCTTGGACTATGATGTAAGATCAGCATGGCAGCACCATAGTCTTGAAGGGAAATGGCATACACTAGCATCATCTCCTCTATTCCTTACTTAGTACATTGGTCTAAGTAAGGTATAGCGCAAAGAACGGCCACAAATCAACCACATACTGCTCCCTTGTTCTCACTGTGGCATAAGAGCAATTTAAAGGAAGATTTTTGATGTTTGTGGCTAAGTAAATTGACATAATTATGGGACAGAACATCAATTCCATTGTCTGCTATTGCATGGAGAAAGCATAATAAAACTGCCACACTGTTTTTATATACTTTAGTTTCTGAGAATTTGTCTGTGACAGAAAAAACAGAAATCCCTTCTCACCCAGGTTCTGCCCTGCAATCTGCCCTTCTGAGCCCTGGGAACATACAATAAATACCTTATCAGATATCCTCTGGCAGGTGTCCTGGCGCAGGAACCGTTGGATGACGTCATTCTCTACAAGAAACAAAAGTAATTCAGTAAAAGAAAGCTCAAGTTATATCGGAGATGAAAGAGACAAATCATAACCAGGTCATATAATGGGTTTACATTACAGGGTCACTTGACAAGGCACTCTAGTCACCCTTTGCTCCACCCATGGGCTCATGAACCTGACCCTTGTGTTTCCTTAACCCAGAAGTTTTCCACTTTTCTTAATACATAGGGTTTTATGAACAAAAGCAAAGAAGGGCAAGAGCATACCATTTGTACCACAGTGGAGAAATAAACATTACAAAAATTCTCATTGATGTTATTTTAGAGACGTCTCCAATACATTGCTTTGCAATGCAGTGCATGAGAGGTCTCTCTGCATTCAAGGAGTTAAAAGCCACATTTAAATCAATGAAAATGTGTATTTCTGTCCTAAGGTTAGTTTGACTCAGAAATGCTAACTAAGCACATTACTCACAATGACTGAGCCACTGATCACCCACCTATGATTAAGCGGGGATATGTTGAGAACACATTGTTGGTGTGCCTTGAAGACTAACATTGATGACTGGCTTGAAGAGACTACAGAGACGATTGACTTACCCAGCAGCAAATAAAATGCGTCATTTTTAAGCTCCTCCTCCTCTGCGGTTCTCCTCCTTTTGGAACCAACACAATCAGCACTGTGGTGAGAAAAAATAAATTGCATTCCTATAAAAATCTCAGGTCTGCTATGTGTATAAACCTCCTTATCCAAATAAAGGAAAATTAACACCACCTAATAACTTCCCACTTAACTTATAATGGTTGGAAAATCCTAATGACCCCTATGAATGTTATTCTTGTGCCTCTGTTCCACAAATAAAATCTTCAGTCAGCCCTGTATGTGATGTCTATGGAGGCTAACATGCCAGTTACTGGCAGGACTACAGGAACTCCCTTTTCCTGCCAGCAATTCCATGTCCACTTCCATGGAAATTACTTCCAGGACTGACTGAACATATTATGACTAAACAGGCTATTTTTTATTCATTAACTTTATCAAATACCAGTTAGCTTCCACATGCTATCATTTTTATTATCAATTTTGAAGATAGTTAACTGATGTGGAGAGTTAAAAGAACACTACCAACTCATAAAATGATAATCAGGCCAGAAAATCCTAATGGCCTCTATGATTCAATTAAGTATGGATTGTTTCCCCAAAATTAATCTTTAATTAATATTGGATATCATCTCAGTAAAGACAGACGTGACTCCAAACTCCTCCCACTGAATCCCTTCTTCCTAAGAAGACTTCAGTGGGTGGAGTTTGGGGTGCTGGAGTCCTGAGACAAAGAAGCCCCTCCACCTGTATGGACATGATATCCAATACTAATTGAAGGCTAGTTTGGGGGAAGCAAACAATTGATTCATAGTGGACTTTAGGATTTTCAATCCACATTAAGGTAAGTGAGGAGTTAATGTACCTTTAATTCTCTACATCAGGCAACTAAACTGATAATAAAAGAGATATCTGGAGGAAACTATCCTATATAATAATTCGCTAATGTGTGTTTGTCAGAAGCCGTCATGCGCAGTAGAGATGGCTGCACGCGCTGCAGTAATGCGCAATAGAGACTGCCCGAAATCGGCTGATAACCGAGTGCGGCGCTTGTGTGCGCAGAGAGGACTACGGTCTGAATTCGGAGCGCCTCTCTCCGTTATCAGCCGCGGCATGGGCAGTCAGTACTGCGCGTTACTGCAGCGCCGCCAGTGTTGGCCCGTGTACACGGGCTTTAAATCTACTCTTACATAATAAAGTCAATGAACACGAAGCTATGCTAATATACAATATGTTTTGCCAGCATAAAATTAAATTTCTTACTAGTTTTTTGCAACTGAAAATTCTTGATTTCATTTAAAGGGACAGCAAAAGATATGAAAATAAAACATAATGTAGGAATTTTACTGATGAGGAAGAAAGGAGCTACTCTGATGGAGATGCTGCATTTAACATTATTACAGAAAAAAGTAACTTGGTACGTGACAGGATGCCTACAGTGGGTTTATAGCCTTCATATTTTGAAAATGGTTGTGTTCACTATAAGTTTATTATCAAATGAATTATGTCCCTGCCAATTGTGATGCTAATACTTACTTCTGGGCACTGCAGGACCCACTGTCCTCTATATTACGTTTCCTGCTCCTTGGAACGCACTGGTCAGATGTCTCTCTTCTTTGAAATGAGGTTCCAAGATATCTGAAATACAAGGGTTAATCATTTGTTTGCAACTGAAAAATCCTGATTTCATTTAAAGGGATAGCAATAGTTATTATGAAAATAAACACATAATGTAGGAATTTTCCTGATGAGAAAAAAAGGGATTACTCACATTGTTTGGAGATGCTACATTCAACATTAAAGCAGATGTATCACCTTATAAAAAGGAGTTACCATCCGCTTTGCTGATAAAAGTTATTATATGAAAGCTGTTTTTTTTTTTTTTAAATCGAAATACTTTTAAATATAAGCCAAATTCTGTGCTGTGCACTTTCGCATTATGTGCACAACACAGTTGTACAGCACGTCGTATTTCTCCTCCCACCTCCCTCCCAGCTGTCCCAGGTAGCGCGTTGATGCTTCCCTTCGATGTGCTGTGAACGGCTCCTAGCATTACAGCAGGCTACGATTAGCATTATACTGAGGTCCTCACTATAATGCTAATCAGCACACCGAAGGGAAGTGTGAAAGTGCTCCCAGGGGCCGCTGGGAGGGAGGTGGGAGGAGATATCCGATGTGCAGAAGAGCTTTGCCAGTCAGCATAATGGGACACGCTATGCTGATTGGCAAAGCTCTTTTGCGCTTCCAATGGAATATCTTTAAAAGTATTTTGATTTCTTTTTTAAAAACTCAGCTTTCATGTAATAACTTGTATTAACAAAGTGGATGGTAACACATTTTTATAAGGTGATACATCCCCTTTAATACAGAACAAACTAACAAGGTATATGAGAGGATGGGTACAGTGGGTTTATGACCTTCCTATGTTAGATGGGGTGATTCGGCATTTGGAGAGCTGATATTTTTTATGACGAGTGTATTATCAATCTAATTCCATCCCTGCCAATTGTAATTCTAATAAAACTTACTTCTGGTCACTGCAGGCCCCACTCTCCTCTCTGGTCGTTGGAACGCACTGGTCAGGGGACTTTGGTCCTGTAGATCTGGATCTTAGTCGTCTGGAATAAAAGAATTGATCCTTATTATATGGCTTATACTTTAACCCAGTTTTATTTTGTGAATTATTTCCAGGTGGTCGACAGAAAGCTTAACCGTTAAAGATTTTCTGCCCATATCAAATGAGGGGATATAATTATGAGGTGTTGGTGTCCCTTTAATTCTCTACATCAGGTAACGTTACAGATAATAAAAGTGATAACTGGAGGAAACTATCTTCCATAATGATAATATTTAATACACAGTCTGTCCTAAAATAAATTGTTTGCCCGGCATAAAGTTTAATTTCGAAATAATTTGTTTGCAAGTGAAAAATCCTGATTCATTTTAAAGGGACAGCAAACGTTATTTTGAAAATAAAATGTAATGGAGGAATTTTCCTGATGAGAAAAAGGGGCTACTCACACTGTGTGGAGATGCTGCCGTCAACATTATTACAGAACAACGTAATATGGTATGTCAGAGGATGGGTACAGTGGGTTTATGACCTTCCTATTTTATAAGTGGTGATTCTGCTTTTAGAGCTGATATAATATGTTTCATAATAAGTGTTTTATCAAGTGAATTGCATCCCTGCCAGTTGTGATTCTAATAAAAACTTACTGCTGAATTCGGAAGGCCATATTCACCAATCTGGTCCTTGGAACGTGCTGGTCAGGGGACTCTCCTCTTGGAGATCTGGTTCCAAGATGTCTGGAATAAAAGTATTGGTCTTTATTACGTGGCTTACACTTTAACCCAGTTTTATTTACATATCCAGGTGGGTGGCAGGAAGCTTAACCCTTTAAGAAGTAGAGGAGTGTGCAATGCTTATACAATCAACTTCTGTTTTGACATTTCACATTATGCAAAGACATATATAAAGTCCAATTACCTATTCCTTTTATGGAGACATTTTCATATTCCTTTTATGGAGTAATTTTGGAGCAAACCAACTGTCCCATAAGGGGAAATAAATATTCCCACTTGTTCACAAAGTGCTGGAAATCTCCCTAGCATTTAAGGAGTTAAAGGGACAGTAACACTTAACCCTTTGAGTGCCAGAGAGGTACATAACGTATTGGTCTGCAATGCACTGCGTACCTCTCTGGCAATCAAAGGGTTAATATGTAAAATAATATATATTGTAGTGGTTATCCATGGGAACTCCCACTGTTGAGGGATGTTTTATTCAAGATTTAAGGCAGCTCAAACTTTAAGTTTTTATGTGCAGTATCTCAATGGCCTGAAATGTTACAGTAGCGCTGTTACTACATCATCCAATGGACAGCTTTAGTCAGTTGACCATAACTCACCATAGGATGGTGTAGCAACAGCGCCACTGTAACATTTCAGGCCATTGAGATACTGCACCTAAAAACTTAAAGTTTGAGCTGTAATAAATTTTGAATAAAACATCTCTCATCAGTGGGAGTACCCATGTTTTACTCAGGAAACTAAACCCTACAATATATATTTTTGACATATTAGATGATACTATCACTTTAAGTGTTCCATTAAAGCCAATGGGAATGTTTATTTGACCCCTGTGATGTAATTGGTTTGCTCCAGAATTGCTCCTCTCAAGCTTCCTGGATTAGAGGTCATGAACGTGATGTGGAAAAGTACTCCCCAGGGATCCTACCATAGGGAAGACATGTAAAAGGGAGGGTTAGGGAGTGAGGTAGTGGGGTGAGCTGTTACTGGGATTCCAGGTAGGTAGGCAGGAAGTGAGCTGCATTCACAGATGAAGTGGGAGAGGAAGAGTCCCTCGCTTCTGCCTGTCATTTTTAATGGATGGTTTGGGGAAGGTGTATGGGTGGTACTTGCCTTGGTGGTGGGTTATGTTTTAAGTGGTAACAAAATAACTGAGGATGGTTTCTTAGGGAGAAGAACCCTATGGAAGGATTCCACCGCACTTAGGTTGTGGGTGGTGATGTTACCCATTGGAGCTGGCTTGGTCTGGCCCAGTTGGGGTAATTGGTTAATCCACTATAGGAACTGATAGGAATTGTAACAGTTTTTAAGCAGGGCTGGTGCAAGGATTTTTGCCACCCTAGGCAAAACCTATTTTTGCCGCCCCTTGTGTCCCACCCCTTTATACCCTGCCTACTTATACCACACCTCTTTTCTTCCCCCACCAGCTCCAACTTGCCCCCCACCAGCTCCATTTTTCCCCCTATCAGCTCCACTTTGCCCCCACCAGCTCCAACATGCCCCCACCAGCTCCACTTTGCCCCTATCAGCTTCACTTTGCCCCTAACAGCTCCAACTTGCCCCTAGCAGCTCCACTTTGCCCCCTATCAGCTGCAACTTGCCACCACCAGCTCCACTTTGCCTCTCATCAGCTCTACTTTGCCCCCATCAGCTCCACTTTGCCCCCCACCAGCTCCACTTTGCCCCCCACCAGCTCCAACTTGCCCCCCATCAGCCCAAACTTGCCCCCCATCCAGGCTCGGACTGGGACAAAAAATAGGCCCGGGCATTTAAAGCTGAGCAGCCCATTTTTATTTTATGAGCAGCCCATGGGGGGAGGCGTTCGCTCGTTTTTTGTTTAAACGCCCGGACCCAGGGCCGGTGCAAGGATTTATGTATACACAGGGCGAAGGTGCATTTTGATATCCCCACCCCCCTCCGACACAATCCCCTGCCCCCGCCCACATATTCACCTCCACACTCTGCCCACCCCATCCTCCTCCCCACACTGTTCACCTCCACAATGCCCCCTTCATCTCCACAATGCCCCTTCCACAATTCCCCCTTCATCTCCACAATGCCCCCTTCATCTCCACATTGCCCATTCCACAATGCCCCCTTCATCTCCACAATGCCCCTTCCACAATTCCCCCTTCATCTCCACAATGCCCCCTTCATCTCCACATTGCCCCTTCCACAATGCCCCCTTCATCTCCACAATGCCCCTTCCACAATGCCCCCTTCATCTCCACAATGCACCTTCCACAGTGCACCTTCCACAATGCCCCCTTCATCTCCACAATGCCCCTTTCCACAGTGCACCTTCCACAGTGCCCCCTTCATCTCCACATTGCCCCTTCCACTCCACAGTGCACCTTCCACAATGTTCCCTTCTACAATGCTCCCCTCATTTCCACAATGCCCCCTTCATCTCCACATTGCCCCTTCATCAACTGCCCCTTCATCTCCGCAATGCCCCTTGATCCCCTACCTTAAATCCCTGGTGATCTAGCGGCGACGCGGCGTACCATTAGTGTGATCTGTGCCTCCTTCGGCACAGAGTTGCATCTCCCGCGCGCGGTTCACAGTAATGCAGAGCGCTGGGAGATGATGTCATCTCCCAGCGCTCTGTATTACTACGGAGACTGGGTCACCGGACCGGCCCACCGGGCAAATGCCCGGTGTGCCCGATGGCCAGTCCGGGCCTGCCCCCATCACAGACCTGTAGCTGGAGCTCCCGCACTGTCTTCTCTTCAGTAATGCAGAGCGCACTGGGAGATGCTGACTCCCCGAGCGCTCTGCATTACTAGACAGCCAACATCGACGAGAGAGCGCAGCAGCTAGGGCAGAGCATGATGCGGCTGTACACACCTAGCAGGCACACTTCAACTGGATACCAAAGCCGACGGGATACGACACAGGCCCTGGGTGCAGCTCTTCTCTGCTGCATGCCTGCGCCCCCAGTACATGTGCGCCCTAGGCCGGCGCCTACTTCGCCTATAGGTGGCGCCGGCCCTGTTTTTAAGCATGAACCCAGTGTGAGTTGGCCTTTGCTGGGATATCCATAATATGGATACGTTTTATTGTTCGGCAAGTTTGTTGAAGTTCTTGTAGCATGTTTAGCCCTGGTGGTTATGTTTTGGATTGCAGTGGCTAGTAACTTTTCAGGTCTGGCTAGTAGCAAAGGACTTAAAATTATTAGCCCTGGTGTATGTTATTTATATATCAATAAAGTGAGGCCTTTTCTTACCCAATTTGGTATACGTTCATTCCTTATACCCTATGTCTATAGGCAGACCTGATTCATTATTGCCAGAGTTGAAACTCCTCCCACTGAAACCATCTTTTCTAAAAAGTCTTCAGTGGGAGGAGTTTGGGGTGCTCGACTCCTGAGACAAAGAAGCCTATCCACCTATATGATCAAAATATCCAATCCAAACTGTAGGCTAGTTTGGGGGAAACTATCAGCAATTGATTGATATTTAGTGAACATTAGGATTTTCTGCCCAGATTAAGGTAAGTGAGGAGATATAATTATGAGGTGTTAGTGTCCCTTTAATTCTCTACATCAGGTAACTGCACTGATAGTAGTGATAGCTGGAGGAAACTATCTCACATAATAAAGGCAATGAATACAAAGTCTGTGCTAAAATACAATTTGTTTGCCCAGCAGAAAATTACATTTCTTACTAATTTGTTTGCAACTGAAAAATCCTGATTTCTTTTAAAGGGGCAGCAAAAGTTATTATGAAAACATAATATAATGTAGGAATTTTCCTGATGAGAAAAAAAGCGTTACTCATATTATCTGGAGATGTTGCATTCAACATTATTACAGAACAGGCAAGAAACGTGCGAATGCTCTGAAGGCATTTATCATGAGCAGATAGATACTGGGCATGATCTAATGCAGGAAACCTTATACCAAACTTTTCTTGAATTAACCATCAAAAATGAGCTTTTACAAGAAAACTACACAAACATATCAAATTGTTCTCAATAGCACGTCCTGCATTAGGCGCATTCGCTATTCCACTCAGACAGTTTTGTTCATTCTAACCACTCCTCTTTTTAAAAGGGGTGATTCTGCTTTTCGGGAACTGATATAATATTTTTAACCCCTTAAGGACCGGTAAAATCTGAGGACGTTTTCCCTTAAGGACCGGAGCAATTCTGACCTTTTTCACTATGTCTTTGTTCATCAGTGTTTTCCCTCTTAGGCTTTTATTCCACCCCCATACATTATATACTGTTTTTTGAAGAACAAATAGGGCTTTCTTTTGATACCCCACATATATGGATAACCCACCATTTACTTTATGAAAACTGAAAAAAAATGTACAAAAAAAAAGTGAAAAAAACACCATTTTTGATTTTTCTCTTGGGATCAATTGGTCACAAAGGGTTAAATTTTTATGGAGACTGCATTAAAAGTATGACCGGTCAGTCCTACCTACAAAATGCACAGTTTAAAGTGGCCAATGTCCCCCCTGGGTGAAAATCCCCATGTCCCTTTTTCCCACCCTATTTTGAACTTTTTTATCCCTGACATTTGGTGGTGTATATAAGATTATTACATGGCTCCACAACAATCACACTTCCAAAATTTTTTAATTATATTTTTTCTTTTTAAATAAATTTTTTTTTTGTAAAAAAAAAAAAAAAAAAAAAAAAAAGTGTGTTGTGTTTAAAAAAAAAAAAAAAAAAAAAAAAAATTTTTGCAGGTCAAAAACTGACCTGCATTTAGCCAGCCTCCTGCAAAAGCAGTGAAGGGGTTAATTCCCCTAGCTGCTGTATTTTCTTTTGCCACTAGGTGTCTCCTCTCTACTTCTCTCTCCCTTACTTTGATAGCAAGGGAGACAGAGGTAGACTAGACACTCAGAGTAAGCATGCTTTGCATGCTGACTCTGACAGAATGCCAGTACATGTGATCGCTGATACAGCGATCGCATGAACCAGCAGAGGCAAGAAGGGCTGAGAATGAACGCCCCAGTCTCGGAGCGCTCAGTCTCAGCCTGGAATTAATGATAGCAGCGTGCATGGAGGCACGCTGCTATCATTTAAGCCATGACGGTCCTGGACCGTCATGGGTCCTTAAAGGGATAGCAACCCATGACGGTGCAGGGGTTAATAATAAGTGTATTATCAAGTGTATTATCAAGTGAATTGCATCCCTGCCAATTGTGATTTTAATAAAACTTACTGCTGATCTCTGAAGGCCCCATTCTCCTCTCTGGTCCCCGGAACACACTGGTCGGGGGACTCTCCTCCTGGAGATCCAGTTCCTAGATGTCTGTAATAAAAGTATTGGTCCTTATTATATGGTTTACACTTTAACCCAGTTTTATTTACATATCCAGGTGGGTGACAGGCAGTTTAACCCTTTAAGGGCCAGGAGTGTGCAACGCTTGTAGGGTTAAATGACAACCGACTTTCATTTTGTCATTACATAGTCTGTAAAGGCATATGTAAATTCAAATTGCCTATTCCTTTTATGGAGCAGTTCTGGAGCAAACCAACTGTCCCACAGGGGGAAATAAAAATTCCCATTCGTTTATGGGTGACCTCCCAAGCATTTAAGGGCTTAAATGTCCCAGTAAAGTCAATAGACATGTTTATTTGACCCCCTATGATTGAATTAATTTGCTCCAAAATTGCTCCTTTCTAGGTTCTTGGGGTCATGAACATCTGGGGGTAGAATTGTACAGAAGAGGTCTCCATATACAATATTACTAGTATTCAACAGAAGAAAGCAATAATACTTATTTTAATTGCATCTAACATCCCAGGGGTTAATCTCGGCATGTCAAAATGCACATTGATTTAAAATGAACATTTAACCCTTTAAATACTAAAACAGTCTCCAACGTATTTCTCCAATAAACTTCAAAGCAATGCGTTGGAGACGTTGCACCGGGGCCAAGCATCCAAGAGTCCCATCTGCTGCAGGGACCAATAGGTTCCACTTACACCTCTGACAATATTTGGGGACCCACAAAAAGTTTTCCTTCCTGTAACTAGTTTCCCCAGTGGCTTCAGGGCAGAGCGTTTGCCCCAGAATTGCTTCACTTTGACTTTATACATAAGGCCCAAAATGTTTCTTTTTTAAGGCAAAATGTTAAATCCTCTTTTCTCTATTGGCCCCAGGGCTTTTCCATCCTTGTATCACTGAGTTGCAGATGCCAAATAAATAGTTATTTATGTTCTTATTCATTTATAAATGTCACAGAGTTAGTCTACTACTGACTTTGTACATGCACCCATAGATTTACATTACAATCCAGCATGGCTTCCAACTGTCATAATGTGACAGATGGCTGCAGTGAAAAACAGCAAATAATTGGGATTACATTGGATGAAAAAACCCATTAAATGACAGTTAGGTAATGAGCTATTTTGCACACAGGGAGGGTGATTTACTCTGATGTGGACAACCTGCTCTTTTTGGACTACAGCTCCCATAGTTCTCAGCCAGAGAACTGGTTTTCTTAACAGCTGGAGAGCCACATGTTTGAGCACTTACATCCACCTACTTTACACATAGCGCTTTATGCACAAAGGAAAAGTGGAAAAACACATCCATTCAATTGGAGAGAAATTTAAAAAAATCTAAATTCACTTTGAGTTAAATGGGGCAAATCAATCCTGTCTCACATTCAAGGAGTTAAAAGCACAATTTAATTCAATGAGAAGTTGGGGAATATTTATTTCTACCCTATGGTGCAGTTGTTTGCTCCAAAATTGTGTATAAGGCCCAAAAGTAGAGCAATTTGGGGGCAAAACAGCTGCAAAATATGGAACAAATAAAAACTGTCCGTGATTCAAATGAGGACTCATTATTTTGGTGCTAGAGAAATCTTCACTTCATAGGTTGGATTTGATGGATTTGTGTCTTTTTAAAACAAATTAGCCATATAATGCTTTGGAGACCTTTCTAGCATCCAAGGGGGTTACATTTATAAATATATGTCCCAGAATTACTCTGCTATTAACTTTATACATGCAACTCCATAGACTTGCATTACAATCCAACATGGATTCCAACTGTCAGAATGTGACAGTTGGCTGCAGTGAAAAACAGTAGGAAGTTGTGATTGTATTGGAGGCAAAAACCTATAAAATGACAGTTAAATAAGGGGCTATTTTGCACACAGGCAGGGTGATTACTCTCTATGCACTTACCTGTTGAACATTTTATCTGGATCCTATCTGATCCTGCCTGGTCTGGTGTCCTGGTCCTTATCCTAAACTTACTCTAAAAAGGGAATAAAAACAGATAATAATAGCAATAATAACAATAAACTATATAATATAATTAAAGAGATTAGATAAAAGATTACCAAATCGATATCAATTAGTGATGAGTTGTGAAAATCCTCTGGTGATACTGCAGCTCAGCTCGTTGCTCAAGGTTGACGGAATGTAAACAAGTTGCCCCCTTATCAACGGCAGTTACATGGGAAGTGATGATGTCAGCATATATATTAAAGGGACAGTAACACGTAATATATAAAAATACATATATTGTTGAATTTATCCTCTTGAGTAATACAGGGGTACTTCCATTGCTGAAAGATGTTTTTATTCAAAAGATATTGTACTTCAAATATGATTTTTTTTAGCTGCAGTATATTAATGGCCTGATTTTGTATACTGATGCCGTTGCTACATCATCTTATGGACAGCTCTGGTCAGTTGACCATTAACCTCCATAGGGAGGTGTAGGAACAGCGCTACTGTAACATTTCAGGACATTGAGATACTGCACCTAATAACAATTTAAGTTTGAGCTGCAACAACATTTGAATAAAGGACCTCTCAGCAGTGGAAGTACCCTTGTTTACGCAGGAGAATAAGATCTACTATTATATATATATATATATATATATATATATATATATATATATATACACATATATATACATATATATATATTATTATTATTAAGTGTTACTATTCCTTTAGGGAATGGATTTTTATTAGATAAGTTTTGGTGGGTTTTGGGAGATAGAGCCTAAGCACTAGTCTAAGGGCCATATTCAGATATAAATAGGAGCAGTTGGGGGGAAACCACCTTCATCATCATAGGGAACAAATTAACCTTTACATTGATTTAAAGGAGCAGTCACATGTTACTAAGGGAATATATAAAATATTTACATATTAGCATATCAATGGTACTCCATTCCAGCTAAAAATGTGTTTTGTTGTTTTTTTTTTGTTGTTTTTTTTTTTTGCATTAATCCTTTAAGGGCCAGAGTGGAGAACAATACATGCTTTGCAATGTGTTGCACACCCCTCTGGTTATTGAAGCGTTAAAATGCTATTTCTTAATGTGGTCTCCAGGTGGTGCTGTTTCATTCCTTACTATGGAAATTTGTAGTCTAAGACTCAAGCTTTTTCTTAGACAGCAATATAAACCAAAAATCCTTTTGGACAACAGATGGTTATGGTGCTGTAACATTTTAGTGCAGGAAAGGAATGCACTAGATACCTCTCAAAGGGTTAAAACAAAACCAAAATGTCATGCTCCAAGATGTCTTGAAGGTTAAATCTCTCCAAGTATATTATGGAATTACTTTTTGCATTTGTTTTTTTGGGAGCTAAGTCTAAGCTCTCAAGGCAAATCAACTTCATTATAGGGGAAAAATAAGCAATGCCTTTGATTTAAGAGAATAGTATATATATATATATATATATATATATATATATATATATATATATATATATATATATACACCCTATATAATAATTTGACTGCACATGCTGCAGTCATGTGTAGTAGACACTGCCCGCTCTGCAGTCATACGCAGTACTGCAGAGCAGCCAGTTAGAAGGTAGGATCCAGCCACCAGCCGTGGTTGCTGGGTGGCACTGTAGTCCGTGTACATAGGCTTTTCAACTAGTATATATATATATTTATATATATATGTATGATATTAACTAATCTTTGTTTCAACCATTTAACCCTTTGAGTGCCAGAGGGGTACGGAATGCATTGGGAAAGCATTGCTTTGAAATGCATTTCGTACCCCTCTGCCACTCAAAAAGGGTTAAGGACCAAAAGGGTGTGCAGCACTATACAAAAAGCTTTACCTCCTGGATAGCAGTTGGCGCTGTTGCTAACAGTTTGATTAAAAAATCATTATAATGAAAAGTCACAATCACCTTGAGGATTTCTTTGAATTGGTTATGGTAAACATGTACAATTTGTTATTTCATGAAGTACTTAGTTATTGCTTTCCAATGAGTTGTAGATCTCTCTGGCATTCATGGGGTTAAAAGTAACATTTAATTTAATGGGAACGTTGATAGTTTTTGTTTCTCCTCCTATGGTGCAGCTGGAGAGCTCTCTGGCATACATTTGGTTACAGGTCCTGTTACATCAGTAGAAATTCAGAGAATGTTTTATTATACGTGAAAAGAAAGGAAGACAGAGCACCATCAGGATCCAAATGTAGAATTTAAACATAAAAACATAAGACAACATAACATTTCATTTATTGATAAGAAACAATATAGAGGAAAAATACAACCATAATATGACCAACCACAGGATAAAAATAAATGACTACTAAACTGTACTTGGTATATAGACAGTTTGTGGAGAGAGCCACGCAAATGGGACAATATAAGCCCATACATAGGGAAAAGGGAATATGGGCCCAAATTTATGAAATGAAACAGGAGTTATTCTGGAGTGAAACATCTGTACCACAGGGGACAAATAAAAATTCCCGTTACATTAGAATTGGCTTTTAACCCTTGAATGCAAGAGAGCTTCCAATGTATTGTGTAGCAATGCGGGTTAAAAATCTCTATTCAAGTGTTAGGGAATTTAGGAATTTTATTTGTTCCATATGGTGCAGTTTGTTCACTCTAGAACAGTGGTTCTCCACCGTTTTTTGGTCAAGGCACCCCTAAAATTCAGTCTGGAAGATTTGGGGCACATCTAACATTTTATAGGTCATTTGTCAAACACGTAATGGAGGATACAAATGCATAAATATATAATTCTTTTTAGGTCTCACAATCAGAATCACAGAAATAAACACATTGTGCAGACAAAAATCAGAAATATAATTTTGAAAGTCGGTATTCACATTTTATCAAATCTTTCTAGAAAGGATGGGGCACCCTAAGTAGTTTCCTCTGGCACACCACGTGCCATGGCACCCTGGTTGAGAATCACTGCTCTAGAATAAGTCCAGATTGCCTTTATGAATCTGAGCCATGTAGAATAGGCAATATCCACAGTCAGGCTAAATGAGGGGTAATGATGAATGTAGCCAGGAAAGGTCTCTTATAATCCATGCTAGGCTTGGTGACCAGGGGACTACCACAGAAAGGGAAGCTGCCTCCTCACTGTGAATGTGCCTATTGGGTAACAACTTGATAAAATATCATCAGCACAAACTCATTGCCACTATAGCATGCTCAGCAGACAGTCTCTTTGACACTTAGTCTCACCATTGGAGTAATGATTGCACTGGCCTCCTGCTTTTCTCCTCCTTTCGTTGATCCTGTTCCAAGCAGTCCATTTTGTCTCCTCCCTCAAATAAGCTTTTCCTTTTAAAAAATAAGTAAATAAACAAAAAAATCAATGCTTTTCAGAGCTAAATCCCAAAACTTTGTTAGGATCAATAATGTAGAAGGCAGAGAACCTTTTATTTATTGTTCCCTATGGTGCAGTTTACTTCTTAATTACGCCTCCTTTCTATTGTGCATAAGGCCGTATGTATAAACTAAAGTGGAACACTTCTGGGGCAAACCCCACTTTATCATATGTAATACATAAAAACTACAATTCATATAAATTACGTTGGAAAAAGGACTGGGTTAATTTTGGAGCAATTCAACCAAACAATAGTACAAATAAAAATTCCTATTCATTTAAATAAGGCTTTTAGCCCACAGAATGCTAGATAGATATCCTACACATTTATTTTCATTACTTTGGATACATATCTAGCATTCAATGGGTTAAAGTCTCCATTTACAGGGAAAGTATAGCAAAATGTCAAGTCATTTGTGGGTAGATGTAAAAGTTACTTGCAGGACAATAAAGAAGTTCATGGAGTACACTGAATTAAGCAGGCACGTGCACACATAGACACCAAGGAAGGGGGGCTTGAGCACCTGCCCTTTTTGTCCAAAGTGCCCTCGTGCCCTGTTAACAAAAAAAAAAGTTTCCTCACCACCCGCACTAACCCCCACCACCACCCAGTCATGTCTGTGCCTCCATCAGGACAGACCTGTAGATGCTGCGCTCCCTCATCGGCTCTTTAGTATTACAGAGCGCTGGGAGATGACATCATCTCCCATCGCTTTGCATGAATAGAAGACCGCGAGGGAGCTCCAGCAGCTACAGGTCCGTGCCATTGGAGGCACATACAGACCTCTACTGCCGCTGGACCACCAGGGAAGAGGTAGGAAACGGACACTGGGAGGCAATGTGGAAATGATGGGGTAATATAGATCTGATGGGGGGCAAGATGGAGATGATGGCAATGTAGAGATGATGGGGCAATGTATGTGAGGGTAAGTTGGAGCTGATGGCAATATGGAGCTGATAGGGGGCAATATGGAGATGAAGGGGGCAATGTGAGGGTAAGTTGGAGCTGATGGGGCAATATGGAGCTGACGGGGGCAATATGGAGATGATGGGGGCAATGTCAGGGTAAGTTGAAGCTGATGGGGCAATATGGAGCTGAATGGGGACAATATGGAGCAGATGTGGGCAATGTGAGGGTAAACTGGAGCTGATGGGGGCAATATGGAGATGATGGGGTAATATGGAGATGATGGGGGCAATGTGGAGCTGATGGGGGAAATATGGAGCTAATGGTGGACAATATAAGGGGAATATGGAGATGATGGGAGGCAATGTGGAGATTAGGAGCATTGTGGAGGTGTCCAGTGGAGATGGCCAATATGGGGGGGGGCACTTCAGATTTCTGTGCCTACAGGCTCCTGAGATGTAAATTCTTTTTTTTTTAATATATATTTTGAATAAATAATTATGAGAAGTGCCCTTTTTTTCGTCTGAGCCCCTGTCCCCCAAAATGTCTGTGCATGTCCCTGGAATTAGGAGAGATCTACTTCACTTGAAGCAGCAGAACACCGAGGCCAGAAGCTACTAAAGAATCAAGAAAATGCATTAGAGGGTTACACTGGATGGACATTAGTATGAAGGTACAGCTCTACCAGCACATCAGCGCTGGCATTAGTTTACAGCATCAGTTATTGCGTTTCCAGGTATACATTACAGTACATAATTGCAGTAGTACATAACGGTGGATACACTCTGCTGTCATTAAGACTTTTATGACAGCAAGCCCCTTATACCTGGTCCTTAGCGTGCACAGATTCCCACTGAGCCGTGCATAGTAACAGAACATAGAGGACATAAGGATTTCCCAATAGGTAGAGCGGGGTAGTCAGGTTAATAAGAATGAGCCTCCCTTTATATGGTCAGAACTGTTTAGGTCTCTCTCTCTCTCTCTCTCTTGCTGTCTCTCACACAAAGGTATTTTTGGGCAGTGTATAAGAGTCTATAATTTCTATATTATATAGTCAGCCCTACAGTCTGATCCCCCCTGCTGTAGAACATCATGTGTTGAATAAAGGAGCCTTATTTTATGGACCACATTCACATTTCAATTTGTGGGAGTGGCAAGAGAGATGCCATTGCTCCTGGTTTTTGGTGGTCAGTTCACACATTTCTTTATTCAACTTTAACCCTTTGGATGCTACAAGGTCTCCAAACCTCTCTAGGAGCAATAGGCTAAGATATTTATTTTTCTTTGTGCTTTATGTTATATGATAATGGCAGTATATTAAAAAGAAAACAGGAGGAATTCTGGAGGAAATTAAATGCATCAAAGGTGATAAATATATCTTGGAGGAGAGAAGAGAGAGAGGGGATACAATACAAACATTCAAATACATGAAGGGATTCCACAAAGTTCAGGAGGGAAGTACATTTCAAAGGAGTAAAAATATTACGATAAGAGACCACAGGTTTATATGTAACGTAAGAAAGTTTTACTTCACTGAGAGGGTAGTAGATATGTGGAACAGCCTACCAGCAGAAGTGGTAGAAGTTAATACAGTGACAGAATTTAAGCATGCATGGAATAGGCATAAGGCTGTCCTTAACATAAGAGAAGACTAAGGACCAAATAAAGTTTGAGGTTTTTACAGAAGGAAAATGGGCATACTAGATGGGTCGAATGGTTCTTATCTGTCATCAAGTTCTATGTTTCTATGAAATAAACATTCTCCAAATTCCCATCGATTTAAATAGGGCTTTTAAGTCCTTGAATTCTAATGAGGTCTAGCATTCAATGTGGGAGATGCACTAAAGCGTGATAACGAAGTGATAAAGTGGAGATGACTTTGTCAGTGATATCAGTTCTCCGATTTATATTTTATATGGCCAATGCACTAAGATTATTAAGTGGGAGAGATGGTAGTGCATTAGTTCCCAAGAATAACATAGATAAAGGACAAGTGATATCACTGGAGAAGTCATCTCCACTTTATCACCTCTTTATCACACCTTAGTGCAAAACCCCCCAAAGGACATACAATACAAGAGGATTTTAGTCTTACCTGTTAAATCCTTTTCTCTTAGTCCATATAGCTTACAGGTAACTTTGGGAAGACGAGACAAAGAATTGCAAGGAACACCCATCAAGCACAAACAAGATAAAATGTCTTGTTCTAGGCATGTTACCCACTCAATGGTGCTGCAACTCGCATTTTTCATTCCCATGTACTATTGCAGAGAGAAAATCTGCATATACAACTGGTCCCGCCCACACAGCCTAGCTCAGAAAATGTCAGGCAAATCCTCTCTATGCAAGAGAAACAGCATAACCACAAATGTACCTCTTGACCTATGTGCACTTTTTCAGGATGGTGCAGCTGAATCCTGCTATGCACATGTAAGCAAGGGCCCATGCCTGGGATGCCCTTATACTTAGGGAGACAAAGAATTGTGAGGAGCACCCATCAAGCACGAACAAGATAAAGTGTCTTGTTATAGGCATAGTACCCACTCAGTGGTGCTACAACTCACGTTTTTCACTCCCATGTGCCATGTGAGGGCAGGACCAGTCTGATATGAATATGGAGATTTCCTTTCTGCAATGGCACATGGGAGTGAAAAACGTGACTTGTAGCACCATTGAGAGGTTACTATGCCCAAGAATAAGACACTTTATCTTGTTCGATCTCGATGGGTGCTTGTCACAACATTTGTTTTTTTGCCTGACATTTCCGAGTTGGACTGTCTGAGGGCGGGACCAGTCTGATATGAATATGGAGATTTCCTTTCTGCAATGGCACATGGGAGTGAAAATCATGACTTGTAGCACCATTGAGTGGGTACCATGCCTAGAACATCTTGTTGGTGCTTGATGGGTGCTCGTCACAATGCTTTGTCTCCCTAAGTATAAGGGCATCCCAGGCATTGGCCCTTGCTTCCATGTGCCTACAGGAGCTCAGCTGCATTACACTGATTAGGCTCACAAAGCCTGAAATGTACATCTGTGGTTATGCTGTTTCTTTTGTGCTGAGTGGATTTGCCTGATGTCTCTAAGCTGAGCTGTCTGTGGACAGAACCAGTCTGATATGAATATGCAGATTTCCTTTTTACAGTGGGTTACTATGCTCAAGAACAAGACAATTTATCTTGTTCATGCTCATTGAGTGTTCATCAACTTTGTTTCTTTGTCTCCCTAAGCGGAAGGGGATCCAGGCATGGGCCCTTGCTCTCCATGTGCCTAGAGGATATCAGCTGCACCACAGCGATGAGGCCCACATAGGCCGAAATGTATGTCTGTGGACCTGGAAAATGAACTTAAAGACTCTGTTGCAAAGAGACACTTGTCGTACCACTCGGTACTGTATGGACTATTTCCAGGGACACACTCATATGGTGCTATCCAGGAAGCCTGGCGCATCATGTGCTGTGTCAAAGACACTCTGTGGTTTGCAAGGAATTGTCTGGTGCTGAGGAGAGAACAGGTGACAACACAGGACTGTCGCAGACTGATCCACAGTCTGCTAAGAGACTATAACATCTTGGACAGCCCTGAAGAGGAGGACTAGCATCCCCTCCAATGGCTCAATATCACTGTCACCTCCTCTTGGCCCCCTGACCCACTTTGACACATGCCACATATCTCCCCCCCCCCACACACACACACACACAATCCCCCAGGCGAATGCCCAAAGAGACTTTAATACAGTGAAATAAAGTACAAGTGTTGAGTTCAATAAAGTGATGATACAATAAAGTTCAAATGTACCTGTGTCCTGCCAAAGTGCACTGCGTTGCAGGTATTAAGAATGTTACTGTTTTAAATGTATGAATGCACTCTGTATTGGAAAGCATTACTGTACAAAGAAATGTTGTATTGTATTTTCCATGTCAAAATAAAGATTATTTTTCAAAAAAAAAGTATGTCTGTGGTTTTGCTGATTCTCTTGTGCAGGGAGGATTTGCCTGACATTTCGGTGCTGAACTGTCTGAGGGCGGGACCAGTCTGATATGAATATGGAGATTTCCTTTCTGCAATGGCACATGGGAGTAAAAATTGTGACTTGTGGCACCACTGAGGGCTTACTATGCCCAAGAACAAGACACTTTATCTTGTTCATTCTTGATAGGTGCTCGTCACAACATTTGTTTCTTTGCCTCCCTAAGTGGAAGGGGATCCCAGGCATGGGCCCTTGCTCTCCATGTGCCTAGAAGGAATCAGCTGGATGACACAGACAAGGCCTACATAGGCTTAAATGTATGTCTGTGGGTTTGCCTGACATTTCAGCGCTGGATTGTCTGAGGGTGGGACCAGTCTGATATGAATATGGAGATTTCCTTTCTGCAATGGCACATGGGAGTGAAAAACGTGACTTGTAGCACCATTGAGGGGGAGACACTTTATCTTGTTCGTTCTCGATGGGTGCTTGTCACAACACTTGTTTCTTTAACTTTGGGAAGGCGACCACCCCTTTACGTAGGCAGAAACAATTCTTGTAAAGAAGTGCAGGGTGGGGCCTTCCTTCTCTCCTTAGCGGGTCACCAGCCAATCGCCATGATACAAAATGGATCAGACTTCTTCCTGAGTTTGTAGTCCTTACGAATGGTAGACTTGATCCAGGAGGCTCTAGTAACCTTGGATGCTGATTTACCGGCCCTGAGACCCTCAGGAATGACAAAGAGTGCGTCAGACTGATGAATAGACTCAGTGCGGTGCATATAGAACTTACGGCAGCACACCACATCCAACAAGTGGAGATCCCTCTCCTTGTCAGAAGTAGGTTTAGGACAGAAAGAAGGCATTACGATTTCCTGATTGATGTGGAACTCGGAGACCACCCTCTGAAGAAACTCCTAGGAAGTGGCTTACAGGACAAAGCATGCAGTTTCCAACTCTGTGAACAAAGACAATCGCCAATAGGAAAGCCATTTTCCAAGTCAGAAGACGAAGAGTGATAGTAGCCAAAGACTCAAAAGGAGGGAGCTGCAAGATGCCCAGCACCAAGTTAAGATACCACTGAGGAGCGGGGCTCTTAAAAGCAGGGCGAGTATGAGAAATGCTTTGGAAGAAAACTTTGACATCCGGAAGGATGACGATGCGCTTCTGGAAAAAGACAGAGAGCGCAGAAGTTTGAACCTTCAGGGAACTCAGGCTGTGGCTTTTGTCCACACCATCCTGTAAAAAGGAAAGGACAGTAGGAAGGTCGAAGTCTTTTGAGGACAGATCCTTGTCCATACACCAAGAGTGGAATATAGACCAGATTCTGTGGTACGCCTTAGAGGACACAGGCTTCTGAGCACAAAGCATAGTAGCTACGACAGCAGAAGAAAAACCTTTCTTCCTCAATATTGATGATTCAACTGCCATGCCATCAAACCCAGGTGCTTCACATCCTCCTTCCACAGATAACCCTTGTAGATGGAGATCCGGTCTGTGGGGAAGCCGAAAGGTCTTGGCTACTGATAGGTCCAGAAGCTCCAGAAACCATGGTTGCAGAGGCCAGTATGGAGCAATCAGAATGACTGGAGTTCCCCCAGTCGTAGTTTCCTCACACCCTGGGAAGTAGGGGAATAGGAGGAAAGAGGTAAGCCAGAGGAAATTGCAACAGAATCGACATGGCATCCGCAGCAAGATCCAGAGGATCCCTCCATTGGGAGCAGAACAATGGCATCTTCCTGTTGTGTCTGGTCACCATCAGGTCGACACAGGGAAGTCTCCATTTCTGAACAATGAGGTTGAACACCTCCTGGTGTAGTTACCACTCTCCGATGTCTACCGTGTGCCGACTTAAGAAATCGGCTAGAACGTTGTCCACTCTGGGAATATGAACCGCGGATAAGGCAGGAACATGTTCTTCTGCCCAAGTTAGGATGGCCTTGACTTCCAACCAAGCTGCGAGACTTTTGGTTCCGCCTTGCTTTTTGATGTAAGCCACAGCCATGGAATTGTCGGACTGGATGCAAACTGGGCAGCCATCTAGATGAGAGGACCAGTATCTGAGGGCATGAAATATCACCCGAATTTCCAGGACATTGATGGGTAGGAGAGATTCCTCCGCTGACCATTGACCTTGGGTGTTCAGGAGACCCAGGATCGTTCCCCAGCTAGACAGGCTGGTATCCGTTGTCACGGTTGTCCAGAAGGGTATTAGGAAGGGCCTGCCCTTTGTCAAATTGGAGAGGTCTAGCCACCAAGAGAGACTCAGCTCGATATGAAGAAGCAGAGAAAACAACATCCTCAGAAGATCCGTGTTGCCCTTGCAGACCTGGATCACAAACCTCTGAAGTTCTCTCCTGTGAACCATCGCAAACGGAACGGTCTCTATTGTGACCACTAGAGATGTCAACTTCTTGACAGGAATTGGAACACATGCCAGAATCGCTGACACCTTGTGGGTGATCTGGTGAGCTACATCGTCTGTGAGAAATACCATGCCCTTCAGGGTGTCGAATAGGAAACTCAGAAAGAACAATCTCTGAGATGGAGTAAGGTGTGACTTGTCCAAATTCAGGATCCAGCTATGATGGGTTAGAGTGCAGATACAGTAATGGGCCTGTTGATAAAGGAATTCTGGAGACTGAGCCTTCAAGAGCAAGTCATCCATGTATGGAGTAACTCTGATGCTGTCTCTGTGCATGCCGGAAACCAGTGCACCCAGGATACGAGTGAAGATCTGGGGGGCTGTAGTCAGACTAAAGGGAAGAGCAGAAAACTGGAAGTGTCCTCTGTCGCAAGCAAACCTGAGGTACCGATGGCTGTCCGGATGGATGGCTATGTGCAGATAGGCATCCTGAAGGTCCAGAGAACCCAGAAATTCCCTAGGGCACATGGCCTCAATGATCGTTCATAAGAACTCCTGATGATAATTGACTGAGAAGGAATTGAGATCCTTGAGGTCCAGGATGGAATGACAGCCGCCATCCTTCCTTGCACAAAGAGGTTGGAATAGAAGTCAGAAACTATGTCCAGATCTGGAACTGGTTCCAAGACTTCCTTGTCGAGAAGAGTCTAGATGGCACCATTGAAAGACAACATGTTTCCAGTCCCTGAGGAGTGTGAGAAGGGAAGTACCTAAAAGGAGGAAGAGAGGTGAAAGGAATCCTGTACCCCTCTGAAATTACCTGCAAAACCCACGGATCTGCCACAGTGTCTGACTAGACACACAGAAAAAGGCGCAGTTGACCACCTACTGGAGCTTGGGGTCCGGGGTTCGGCGCGTCATGTCGAAGGAGGTTTGGTAGACTTGGGTTTGGTGGCGGACTGTTTGGGTCTGTTTGCCATCTGATCTGAGGTTTCTTCTTTGGGACCAAGGGCAACAGTGTACTCTTGCCCCCAGTAGCCTCACTGATGAGGTTCTTCAGCTCCGGACCAAATAAGGAAGTGCCCAAAAATAGTAAGGAAATTAAGGATTTCTTAGATATGGTATCTTCAGACCAGATCTTAAGCCATAGAGCATGCCTCGATGCTACAGACATAGATGAAACCTTAGCTTCCAGTCTAATAACATCAAAGATAGCTTCAGATACATAATGCTGAGCTTCTGAAAAATTGGCCAAGAGGCGCAGCAAGTTAGCTGTTGGGGCACCCTGACGTACAGCATTGGTAAGCTGTTCTGTCCATACAGCAATGGCCCTGTTCACCCAAGCAGTAGCAAAGGTGGGTCTCAAAGACGCACCTAAAGTAGTAAAGATAGCTTTTAGAAAAGCCTCAAGTTTTCTGTCAGTTAAATCTTTGAGAGCAGAAGCATCCACAACTGGTAAGGCCGTGGATTTGGAAAGTCTACATACTGGGGCATACACCTGAGGGGGATAAGTCCACTGAGCTAGTGCCGCTACAGAAAAGGGATACAGCTTAGCAAACTTCTTAGGTAAGGTTAGTCGTTTGTCAGGAGTTTTCCACTGATCTAAGACAATCTGGTCATGAGTAGGTTTAGGTGGAAAAAAGTTATACTGCTTCTTAGGCCTGTGAAAGACATCAAAAGTATCCTTAGTTTCCTCAGAAGCGGGGGAAAAGTTCAGGGAATCGATGACTGCCCTGATGAGGCCCTCAGAAGAGGGTTCAGGGTCAGCTTTAAAGGGGTCCCCGAAGAATTGGGAACACATATCCTCAGAACATTCACCCTCATCTGAATCCACCAATAATTCCTCCTCAGATGAATCTGACACATCAGGTACACCCTGTGGTTTAAGCACTGAGGACCTGAATAACGAGGGGGGTGGCTCTACAACATGGCTGGAGGGTCCGGGCGGTGAGGCACTGGCCACAGCGCATGAAGGGCATAAAAGACCTAAGTACTTTCTAGGAAGCCCTGATTGACATGAGAAGCAAAGCGCAATGGGGGTCACAGACACCCCAGTATCCTTAGTCTTAGGTCTAGCTCCAAGTCCCAACAGGTCTGACATCCTAACAGGGTATTAAACGTCTAATAGTATTGGGAAAAAAACCAATACTGTGTGTAAGATTAAATATTCACCCCAGAAATAGCAAAATAAACACTTAACTGGCAGGTGAAGAGTTAATCTGGTGAGGAGAGAAGAAGAGCCCAAGCCCTGCATAGGATACTCATGAAGGGAAGGAAACAAAATGGTGTCCGCACAGGAGCCAATCAGAAAATAGCACGTGAAACGGGTGCTCATGGGAAATGTAGTTTCCCTTCAAGTACCCTAAAAACAGTGCCCCCCAAAACACTCACAATGTAAACCAGATGACAGGACAAGGATAGACAAACAGAATGAGCCATCTCTGAACTCTGTACTTGGAGCGGTTGCAGAAATATGTCCCAAGAAGTGAAAGTCCCATAGAGGTGAATGGAGCATGGCGTCTATGCGTTAAAGCTTAAAGTGTGTTCCAAAAGTTAGAAAACACATAGTAATCATCACAGTAAGGATTAAAAAAACACTGAGCCCAAGAAGGAAAGTGTCACAAACCCCATAATAGTGCTAAATATGGCAAACGAAGGGTTACTTTACCACAGAAACCCAAGTGCTCCAGAAACCCAATGGACAAACAGATAAACCCAATGAGTGTAGGAGTATGTAGTAGGAACTCCAAAGGAGACCCCTGTGCAGAGGGGAAGCTTAGGACAAGTGGACCTCAGCTCTCAAAGGGTTGCTCACCTTTTTAGCAGGTCTTCTGTCTTCAGATTACCAGTGTTAAAGAAGAAGCCTCAGTGGGCTTCTCCTAGGGAAAAAACATAGCACGGAAGATTTTCCCCTCAGGGCTGAAAGGCCCACAACAGCACCTGGTAACTGAGCAATTCACCATTGGGAAGTCAGTAATGGTAATCTACCTAATGGGGGACTTCTACACCCCATATCTAACAGAAAACAATAAATATAACTAAAAACTAAGCAGAACTGTTCTCTTGCCTTTCCTGTTCAAGGAACAAATCTAAATGGTTGGGGATTGGCTGGGGACCCTGCACTTCTTTTCAAGAACTGTTGCTGCTTACTGAAAGGGGCGGTCGCCTTCCCAAAGTTACCTGTAAGCTATATTGAACGACAGAGAAATACCTTGTCCAATCCCTTATCCAATATCCTCAGGCAGGTGTCCTGGCTCTGCAACTCTTTGATGAGGTTATTCCTTACAACAAGCTGAACATGTATGTGGGAAACAAAAGCTGTCTTTAATGAATGCCTGATCAGGCACGTGGGCAGCCATCAAGGACCAAGCATATATTTTTTCTCCAATGCTTTCTGGGATGGCAGAGCTGTGCTGCCATACCAGAATTCCATAACATGCCAGGACTGTCATTGGTCCTTACGTGACTGAACTGGTGTGACGGTCCTGGCACGGAATGTGTCCTTGAGGAGTTAAGAAAGTTCTTCACTCTTCTTGCCATTATTCAAGTTGGCTGCCTTAATTTCTCGTCCCCTACTTTAAACTGCTCGGGTATTACCCATTGGTGAAAGCTGCCTCAAGGGACAAAGAAAAGGGAAAACTATTTCAGCTTACAGTTATTTTACTGGTCACAGTGAGGTAGTGTTCGCCAGATCTCTCCCCATCTTCTTTTGGCTAACAATTTAGTCATCGGGCTTGAGTAGGGAGGGTTAATTTATAACTCTTAGTGAGGGAGATGTTTCCTGTAATCGGGGGCGGGGTGGGGTGTTTAATCCTTTGGTGAACTCTGCCTCGCCGTGACCAGGAAAGGGAAATAACGGAAAGTTGAAAGACATTTCCCTTATCTCAGCCCATTTAAAGGTAATCATGGACAACCAATGTGTGCTCCCTCAATACATATGCAAGACTAGATTCTAGGCCTCTGAAAATAAGGAAGTTTTAGAAACAAGCACAAAGTACATGGTACACATGTCAACTATATACACCTCAGTTCATTTTTAGGTGCAGTGTTCATCTGAGGTCTGTTGCCTTCCACCTTTTCATGAAAAAAGAACAAAAGAAAGAAACACACAACCAATTGGGAAGAAGTTAATTATTTTATTTCTACTACACATGGGTATAAGAACATTTGAGATTTATCTAAAAATCTTTAAAATTTGTACCTTTGCCCTACAAACTCAAATATCAGAACTTGTTCATGTGTCTCATAATCTGACTAAAACTGGAGTTAATGTGGATTATTTTGACCTGCAATTTTAGTACTTTTATAGATCAGCAACAGAGACAATGAAATATAAGTAATTACAAGGTAATCTTTGTACAAAAATGTATATAAAAAATTAGCAGGCATAACATGTTCTGGAGTGTCTACTAAATTATATAACTACTTATGAGAAATGTATTTTGTAGGGATTGTAAAATAATGAAACTACTTCATGAAACTAAATCATAAAAACAGCGCCACCATGAAATCGAAAGGTCACAAAAAATATTGTAGTCTCAAATTAAAAAAAAAAAAGTTGCACTTCCTCCCAGAAGAGGAAGAATAAAGAATTAGTTTTACACAGAAAAAAACGACAGCAAAATAAATATGTTTCATATAAAGCATTACTATGTCCAAGATTTTTATATTTTTTAATTTGATGAGCTACATTAAACAAGACTGCGCAGCTTACACAGGCCTCAGATATGAAAGCACAAATTATTGGATTTATTATTATTGTGCAACCTGCAACTCCAGGTGAAATAGTGCAATAGTAAACATAAGTGCATAAAGATGATTTGTTATGTGGTTACCACCAGGGGCGTAACTAAAGGGAATGCATTTGTGACGGGGTCCAGCATCCAAGGAGACATCCTCCCAAGGATCCACTATGTTTTAGTTATGCCCTATGGGAATATTTTTGTGTTAGAGACCCATAAAATATTTGTACTTGGGCCCTCCAATGGTTGGTTTCACCACTGATAAACACCCATGTCATACCAAGTCGGTATGAGTAAGCTTATATTGCTTATCATACAGAGCTGCACAATATGTTTACACGTTACGGTTATGTTTCCATGGGTGACTTTACAGCAGTATTTTTAATATTCCTTGAAAAATACTCATGTGAAACAAACTAACTCCCCCTCCCAATTCTGTTCACACAGAGCCGTAGGACGGCCTTGCATACTGCTTACAGCATCTAATAACTGTGCAAACTATAATTGTGTCAGCCCTCCCCATGAAGATAACAGGGGGACACAAGACATCATGTGTGGCATGAAAAGCTTTACATCGGCTGAGGAAGTCCAACAATAGCTGGAGAACCACATGTTGCTCAATCATATTATAGACATCAAATATATATTTTCTGACTACGTATCAAATGAAAGGGATCAAAGCTGGAATGCGCAAATTAAAGTCAAATAATTCAATACATGCCAGTCACAATTTTATTAGTTTTTTTTTTTTTTTTAACCAAACGTAAAATTGATGGTCACTTCAGGCCTCAAAAATCTACACAATCATGCATGTTTACAATTCTATGCAATTGGCTCCAAATGTTCTATTATCATCCATGGCTTCAGGTGTATTAAACTCTGAGACTATCTAATTCAGTGCTGGGCAGTCTGAAGCCCTCCAACTGTTCAGGACTAAAACTCCCATCATCCCCAGCCAGCCCATGGCTATCGGAGAATGATGGGTGTTGCAGTCCTGAACAGTTGGAGTCATTAGGTTGCCCCTTTATGGTCTAATGTTTTGTGCATCACCTGGTTATTGTAATATTTTTTTAAATAAACATCGAAATCCATATGCACTAAAGAGGAGCAATTTTGTACCATAGTGTTCATGTACAAATTCAAATTTATTTAAATGGGCGCTTTTTAACTCTTGAATGCTATAGGTCTCAAATGCAATGTAAAACCACTCATTCAGGACCCCTCGAGAATTCAATGTGTTAAATGTCCCATTTAAATCAATGCAAATTTTGATTTTTCCCATATGGTGCAGTTGATTTGCCCCAAAATTTCTACTTTTTTGTGTACAAGGCCCCAATAATTTAACTAATGTTGATACAATACTGTGTAGTGGGACAGGCAATTATTAGAAGGGCTGGGTTTCCCATTAGGCAGAGAAAGCAGCCACCTTTTTTTTGCCGGCCACATCCATTATTGGTATAAACAATACAATCTCAGGGCGCTGTTGAGTTACTGAAAGATGCATATTTTACAGCTATACCTTTTACAGTTTAAAAGCTTATTTATTTATTTTCATTAACAGGGCCCACTAGTGGTCAGATTCTAATTAGTTATTATGCTTATTCTCTAGGAAAGGAAAGTCATTGAAACATTTAATGTGACAGAAACTGCAGAGTCCTGCTGTCAGAACTTTCAGGAAGTAAACTCTCTGTAATTCTCTTCCTGATAATCTGAACTGATAACATTTGAATACAAATGCTAGGACTGGGAGTACCCTTGTTTTATTTAGTTGGGAAATACTTATAACACATGTTTTCACACACACAAAAAAAAAAAGTTTATTGTTCCTTTAAAAGCCATTTTTGCTGTTATATGTTATAAGTTAAAGGGATAGTAATACTTCGTTTTTTCTTTATTTTATTTTGTAGGCATTAAAAAAACACGAAGAACAATATAAAAGTTTTATCTCTCAAACCTTTATGGGCTGAGAGATATTCACAAGCAAAGTTTCCCCCTCCCGCCCCTTTTACCTAGTGTAAGCCATCTCTTCTCAGATGTGGAATGCAGTCCATAGACCAGACAGATAACAGAAGGGGACAATTTTCTTTCTATTAGAACAATGAAAGCCCTGCCCACCTTGACAAGTTTTTCAGGTTTTTTCCTCATCTTAATTGAAGATTGTCCCTCTCTGCAGTCTACCTGGGCACCTCCCTTCTGATCTGGCTGAGCAGTGTTACATCAGTAAAAGGGGTGGGAGGGGGATACTTTATTATTGAATTACTCTTGAAATACAACTCTGACAGAATTGAAATAACATTCTCCAAAGTCCAAATACTATGATGATTAATTAGAGCTGCTTTTATTATGAAACATTACTATCCCTTTAACATTGAACGGGGCTTTGGGACGAGCTATGTATAAGTGGGGGTGTGGCCAGAGGTGATAGAAGATTTTTGCCTATGGGCACCTGAGATTTAAATCTGGCTCTGATTCTCAAAAAAGTTTTACCTAACCAATGGCTCTCCTTCTGTTTTTGGACTACCACTCCCAACATACTCAGGTTATAACTGGCCAGCTGAGGATGATGGAAATTACAGCCCAGACAGCTGGAAAGACACATGTGGACCACCCCTGTTTTACAACTAATGTTGTTAGAAAAGGCTAACAAAAGGGCATAGCAGGTTACAGATCAGTTCAAAAGGGGCATCAGTGAGCAATTATAGATTAACCTACAGAATTATCTAGTAGATCATTTGTGACTAGGTGCCAAAACCCTATTAGCACCAACTAATGTATTTCAGTCAGATGACTAGAATTACTAGAAGGCTTTGATCTACTCACAGGCTTAGCAAGTACTTTAGAGCCAATGCCACATCTGCCAACTTAATTAACCCTTAAAGGGCCAGAAATGGGTCTACAATGCATTGCAAAGTGTTGCATACCCCTCTGGTGCTTCAGGGGTTAACTGTTTTTCAAATTTAGCAGCATAACAGATTTTAAATATTTGACTAACAAGCCAATTAGAACCTTAGTTCTCATTAAAAAAACACTACAGTGCTCAATTTGTTTTTCTTGGTTATAAAATGTTTGTCTTGTATTTATATATGGTAAATACACCGCACATTCATGGACTTAATTCATCAATGTAAAACCTTTGTCAAGCAAATGGTCAGAAATGTTTCAGTTCTTTACCATTTAATCGGTTTTATATCTTGATGAATTAAGTTCATGAATGTGCAGTGTATTTACCGTATCCTTACTATACTGCAGCATCTAGTACAACATGTGAGTGTGAGTGCTTATCCATTGCTGAGTATGTGTGTGTGGGTCAAATACAAATTATTCAGATAGCCATTGATTTAAAATTGGGTTTCTAACCCTTTGGATGCTAGAGAGTTCTCCAACTCATTGCATGGCAACAACTGCTCATCTTTAACTTCCTGTATAGGACCCTGTTATCTGACACAATAAATTGTTTCATTCGTGTAACAGAAGAACTTCATCAGCAGCCAGGTATATTATATTATATTGTGTTCAATTGGATGCCAGACTGTCACAACTGCACCCTTTACACCACCTGAAAACCCCCAGAGGGTCTGTAGTCATTAGAGACTGAACCATAAAGCCTGCAGCCTATAGAAACAGGTCCACTTATAAATGCCTATGAACAAGGAAATAAACTCGCAGAGATTGCACTTAAACAACAAAGCTTGCATTCTAACTTGAAGAAATAATTATATATACACATACACAGAGCCTCTACTTAAAGTGGAACTAACACTCGGGTAATTTTGAAAGAGCTTTTAAAACCACCTAAATTTATGTTAGCCATTCTTTACTTAAAACAAGACTTAATGAGATATTTTACTTTGACAGTTTATGCATATTAGACCACATTGGCTGGCACAGACTGGTGTGTCAAAACCAACAGTCTACACCCTCCCAACTGTTACTTCCCACCAGAAGTACTGGCTAATTTGCATAAACTGAAAAATACAGCTAAACATCTCAAACTTTAGTTTTATATAAATAATGGCTAACAAATACAGGTGGTTTGGAAAACTCTTTCAGAATCAGTCAAGCCATTATAAAGTGTTGGTGCATTTAAAGTGGAACTATCTACCTGGTTTCTTGGGCACAGAGAAAAGATAAGCACTCTTGTTGCTTTTTCCCTGTGAGCAGTGAGATGGGACCTGGCTTACTTTGAGGGTTCACTGTGGAGCGTCTGGGATTTGTAGACAAGTATTTGGACAGACAAACATGAAGTGAACTACATCTGAATGCATTGCACACCACTTTCATCTTCAAGTGATTACAGTGTGATATGGCCTCATGGAAGGAAAAGAGTGGTTAAGTATATTTCAGGGTCAGTGTCTCTTGTAGGGGAGGGATTGAGGTCCCATCCCAAATACATTCAATGGCACCCGTGCAGTTACCCACTACGGCCACCATTATGCATCTTCCAGTCTCCCTCTGTTTTCTCACTGCGGACAGAGTTACTTCCTGTTTCGTTGCATGAAGTAACTGTTTTCAATGTAAGATGATCTGGCAGGTGCATGATGCCAGCACCATGAGAGGAGAGAAACAGCTTAAAGGAGATTTCATTTGTATAAGAAGCACGTTGCATTAAACCCCTGCATGCCAGAGAGGTCTCCTATGGGTTGCATACTAATTTTGCATACAAGGGGTTTAACGGACAGCAGTATAACAGGCACCCCGGTGCCTTGCAACTGCAGTACTTTCACCCCTGGTGACTGTAAAGAAAGAGCTCATAAACTCACTCCCTACAGTCTTTTCATGCAGCAGAGACAGTAACCCTCTTTTTTAATACAGGACAGCGTTCTTCCAACAGGGAGAGAACATGTTTGCTTAGGATCATGCAGTTATAAAATTAAGGGTAAAAATATTACTTTACAGCTGACACCAGGGAGGGGAGAACTTTAAAATGTTCTATCTCTCAAACCATAAAGGTTTGAGAGATAGGAATGGCATTGATGGATTTCCTTTTTATTCTCTACAATACTACTTTTTAAATATCGAAGACATTGCAATCCCTTTAAAGGAATAGTAATGCCTGCTGTTAAACTTCAATATTGTAGATATTTAAAATATTAATTCAAAGATGTATATGTTCTCTCAAACATTTATAGTTTGAGTGATAAACGCTTTTAATATCCCCCCTCCTGCCCCTTTCACAGATGTCAGCACTCTAGCTAATAGCATGAGATTCTGGTCGTACGATAGGACGGCGGATCTTCAGCAGAGCTGAAATAGTGATATCTACAAAGAAATACTTAACTGGAATGGTCTACAAAGTGTGGTTGCAGAATACAATATTAAAGTTTGTTAACAGCAAGCATTAATATCCCTTTAAGTCAGTGTAGGGTATAATTTGTTCCCTATGGTGCAGTTGATTTGCTCCATAATTGCACATCCTTAACTTACTGAATATCTCCCTACCTAACAATGTACTTGTCCCTTTTTTGACCAGATGTACTAAAACCCTGCATTTAATCCTCTGAATGCCAGTTAAACACGACTCATTTCAAAGCAATACATTGCATACCCCTGTGGTACTGAAAGGGTTAACCCCTCAGAATATCAATGAGGTATGCAATACTTTGAATGTGTTCAAGATCCTATCTAGCATTCAAGACAAGGCCATAACTACATGGCCTGCAGTTATGACAGGGCCTAACATCCAACGGGGCCTCAGTTCTGTAGAATCCTCCAACCCCTTACAGTCACACCAGTTTCCTATCTTTCCTCTGACATCACTGCACATTACCACTGCCAACCAGAAAGGGAAGTACAGAATCAGTGATCCCAGTCTCTTTTCTTCATAAAGGGATAGTAATACTTAAAATGTACAAAAATATATGTTGTAGGGTTTATCCCCCTGAGTAAAACAAGGGAACTCCCACTGCTGAGAGATATTTTATTAAAAAATTATAACAGCTCAAAATTGAATTTTTTTAGGTGCAATATCACAGTGACCTGAAAATTTACAGTGGTGCTGTTGCTACACCATCCTATGGACTGCTGTAGTCTGTAGACCATAAATCTCCATAGGATGGTGTAGCAACAGTGCCACTGTACATTTTCAGGCCACTGTGATATTGCGCCTAAAAAATTCAAGTCTGAGCTGTTATAATTTTTTAATAAAATATCTCTCAACAGTGGGAGTTCCCTTGTTTTACTCAGGAGGATAAAGCCTACAACATATATTTGTTTACATTTTAAGTATTACTATCCATTTAACTCTTGAGCACCAGAGGAAATGATGCAAACATTCTCCAGGACTCTAAAAAAGGTTTGTGCTGACATATTTATACTTGCTCCACCTCAAGTGTGGGAGTGGGGGGCCAAGTCTCAGATTTCACCCCCAGGGTTCGATCAATTTTATTAACACTGCTGATCCAAAAGGTTCAATAAAAACTTTTAATTTCTAAAATGTATTTCTTAAACTTAAATAAGTAGTGATGCAGCAATTTGGAAGCTCTGTAAAAACACAGAATACATCTAGTAAAATGCAAGATTCCAAGAACATTTAACCCTTTTAGTGCCAGAGGAGTATGCAAGTCATTGCTTTGCAATGTGTTGCATACCCCTCTGGCACTGAAAGGGTTAAGCAACATTATTATCTCCAAATCAGAAACTGTGATTCACCCCAGCCACTTCAATCCTTGGAAACTTTAATTCTGTTGATATTGAAAAAAATATGCAAATATTTCTAACTCCTAGTCCAGTAAACCTAGATAAGAGCCCGAATAGCCAAAGTAAAACACCCTCTTGTGGCAGAAAAAGATACAAACACCATATTTTGACAATAAAAGTCAAAATTGCTGGTTTGTAAAAAAAAATATAGGTTGTAGGGTTTATGTCCCTGAATGAAACAAGGGTACTCCCACCGCTGAGAGATATTTTATGAAAAAATTATAATAGCTCAAACTTGAATTTTTTTTTAGGTACAATATCACAGTAGCCTTAAATTGTACAGCTGCGCTGTTGCTACACAATCCTATGGAGATTTATGGTCTACAGACCAGAGCTGTCCATAGGATGGCGTAGCAACAGCGCCACTGTAAATTTTCAGGCCACTATGATATTGCACCTAAAAATTAAAGTTTGAGCTGTTATAATTTTTTTAATATCCTTGTTTTACTCAGAGGGGTAAACCCTACAACATATATTTTTTACATTTTAAGTATTACTATCCCTTTAACCCTCTGAGTGGCAGATGATTATCCAGTGCATTGCTTTCCAAGGCACTGAACATCCCTCAGTCACTCAAAATGTAAACCTTGTAAGGAACAGAGTGGCATGTAATGCATTGCTTCCTAATGCATTGTGCATCCTGCTGATCCTTAACCCTTTGAGTGTCAGAGAGGTACGCAGCGCATTGCAAAGCAATCAGGGCCGGATTTACATCTCAGGAGCCTGTAGGCACAGAAATCTGAAGCGCCCCCCCCATTGGCCATCTCCACAATGCTCCAAATCTCCACATTACCCCCATATCCATATTGCCCTCACATTGCCCCCAGCAGCTCCACATTAAGCCTCGCATTGCCCCCCCCAGACCTGTAGCTGCTGAGCTCCTGCACCCTGTAGTAATGCACAACTCCCAACAGCCAAATCCTGATAAACCGAAATTCATCCAATGGTTATGATGTCCATTATAGTCTACAGCAGCTAAGGTCCAACAATTGACTACCCCTACTGCACAGCAATCCATCCTTAACATTATGAGTGAGAGTGGGGCATGTTTGTGTGCATGCTGAATAACCCTCCACCAGCACTCAATTGGTTAAACACAAATTGTGCAATGTCATTTTCTGCTGAACATGGGTACCCGTTTTCATACAACTCTATATTTGTGACTTTTGAATTTGTGCTGTCTCCCACCTGAATTAGAAAATCTACCCAGATTTAATCTTAATATCATTATATAGCAAGCTGAGCATCAATAGCTCAGCTATAATCAAGCATAAGAGGAGTGTATACCGTGATAATAAAATAAAATACTTTTGCACAATTCTTTTTCTAGGATCATTTCCTTTCACACTGGCGACAAGGTTGCAGTGACATCAACACAAGCACAAACAGCATGAATTATTGTGCCCGGTGGGGCTTTTCATGTGTGTGACAATCGCAGCACATCTGAAAGAGACATTGCACTGAAATTACAGAACTATCACAGGTAGCTGCATTTTCCCTGTGATTCTATCATTTCTGTTTATACAGAGACAATGGGATGCTGGTAAAACCTTAACATGCTTTTTGCATTAAGAAAGTAATGCTACAGGTGTCGTCCGTGTTTATCTTTCCCATTTCAATATTTAGTAATCTAGACTGTCTTTCCTGTGCACAAATAAGATGGGGAAACATTAAAAATAATAATAAAAAAAATATGTAAGTAACTTCACCATACTGTTAAATTATGTTCAGCTTCATGCTAACAAAAATTATGTTCATTGGGAGATTTCATGACTTCTGTGTGAGGAAAATAATATGGGTGCAAGAGCAGTGCAAAGAATTGAGTCAACTTTGACCTTTGCACCACTGATGTAATATGCTGAAAGTGCTTTGTGACTTTTTTTTTTTATCCAGTTTGGGAGAGGCTAATTTTCCAGTAGATATGGGAGCACTGATGAGCACCAGTCACTGAAACGCTCTACCATCCTCCACAGGAGAGAAGAATGTTTGTACTTTTTCCCAGCATTTGGAATGGCGCAAAAGGCTGTTCTAAATGCTTAGTGCATTCAAAACAGAATGTGTTTATACAGATTTCAAGCTCAAAGGCTTCATATTTTGGGAACTTAACCTCTTGAGGACTGGAGAGGTGTCCAATGCATTACTCCGTAATGTGTTGCGTACCCCTCAGTTCTTCAAGAGGTTAAAAATAACCACTCAGCTAGTGGCTATATAACCAATAGGACAGTAATTACTGGTTGTGGAAACAAACTTGAGATTGGTCAACATGCTCGACCTCTTAATTCTATGGATGATATCACCAAATAATGCAAAATCCACCACCGGAATACAGCAGCTTCTCCTACTAAGACAGATCTGCAAATTGTATTTGAATTATACAAAGTTCCTTCTCACTTTGCAGTAAAATGTGTAGAACAACCTCTCTGATTTCTGCCACAGTAAAACCACAATATATATATATATTTTTTTTAAGCAGACAACCCATCTTATCATTTGTTTCTCAACTACTGGTACCAACAGCCAGATTTCAAGGTCAACTTTACCAATTATTCATTAACAGTTCAGTCCAAACATTAGTCTGTCATATCCAGTCTAAAGCTTGGCAATACACAGTAATCTTGTGGTCTGACCCATGGAGTGGATTATATCCCAGGTAAAGGCGTGAGCGAGAATATACTGTGATCGCAAGTCTACGTCTCTTTATTTGTTCTGTGGCTACAAAGGTCTTCATATGGATGAACAGCTGGGTTGTCTGCCTTAGGTCCTTTTATTGCTGCTCGGTATGTCCCAGGAATTCCCTGTAGGAGAGAAAGAGCAAAAATTGTACAATGGGCCTTAACCAGCATCTCCATGAAGAAAGATAATCCACAGCACTCAATGTACTTAAATAAAATCACTTTTTATTTGGAAAGGAACACAGAACACCGAGGAATCAAAGTCTCACGCATTTTGCACCCACAGTGCTTATTCAGACTGTTAACCAGCATCTCCTACACAGTTCTCCCCTCTGGGTCCTATGTTCAAAAGAAAACTGGAGGAATTATAGTGCAAACCAATTGCAATAAAGGGGACAAGAACATTCCCTTAACCCTCTAAGTGCCCTCTGGAATTCAAAGGGTTAAGGCTGCGCTCCTCAAAGCTTTAGAGTACACTCAAACACATTCGATACTGATACTCACTCAGATGATAGAAAGGTCTCCTTCACAACCTTTCTAGCATCCAAGGGATTAAAGTGTTGGATTAAGGTTTCGTGGGGATTTCATTTTAGAGGAACAGTAAACTTTTTTATGAAAACATATCCTATAATATAAAAGGCCAGAGTGTTTGTCCGATGCAGTAATGTGCAGTAGAGACTGCCTGAATGCACAGAACGCTGGGAGTTCTGTGCTGGGAGTATTCTGTGCCTTTGGGCAGTCTCTAATGCGCATGACTGCATAGCGTGCGCCGCCAGTGAGGTGGTGGCAGTACGCAGAGCAGGACCTGGTTCTTTACCTCAACGGACCTTGGCCTATGTACACGGGTTTTTTACACTAGTACTGTATATTGTAGGGATTCTCCAGCTGAGTAAATCTGGGTTGCTCCCACTGCTGAGAGATATTTTGTTCCAAAATGATAACTGTTTTTCCTGTTTTTTTGTTTTTATTTTTTTTAACATTGATAGTGCCCCCTGATATCCAGAGGACTAACATACATTTCCAGTTAATATGTTGCATTCCTGCAGGAGACATGAGCCTCTGGCTACACAAAAGAGATGCACAAAGATTCAAAAGGGGTCTAATTTATCAATATGGTTGTGAACTGGACTAGAATCCATCTTGTGGTTTGCATTAAGGTGTCTGCCATCTCATCCCTCTAATTTCACCTCAGATAAGTCTACATCTATATGCTTTAGCAATGTTTACAATCTTGCAGTGTCTCCTTTGCCAATGTCTCATTTGCACATGAAAATATAGCTTACTGAGCCATTTTTGTATTCCATAAGGTGTGTTAATATGTTAATGTGGCCATTTGCTACATGCACTAAACTTTGATAGCTGGAGATGCCGTTGGAGCTCACAGAAATAAATGTGACTCTTTCCAAAGCACACAAAAGTGCCACAACACACTGGTTGAGAACCACTGGTCTAAAGATTTAAATCTACCTATCAGCTGTTATAGATAAACGTAGGACTGGCACCTACCAGCTGATAGAGGTAAACACAGAACTGGATGCTTACCGACAGATTCATGTAAACACAAGACTCAGACCCACTATGTAAAGCAAAGGAGTATCTTATGGATTGCAGATGAGTCTTGTGTTTACATTAATCAGCTGATTTTTTGCTAGTCAGCTATTTACCTATAACAGATCATAAGCAGCTTGCACTCTGGAGACCCACTACTGAGGGCATGGAATTGTGCATATTATAACCTTCTGAGTGCCTGAGGGGTGTGAAAAGCATTGCAGAGCAATGCACTGCACATTCCCCTCAAAAGGGTTAAGGAAGGGCTGCTGCTGTTCCTGGTGATGAAGTATGAGAATGCATCCGCTGTTTCCTCCTCTTGCTCTCCCCAACACTTCACCTGCTTTACAACAACCTCATATGCTAATGAGCCAAGTCTCTCCCCTTTCGTACCCAATTCTTAGTGCATAAGAAGTTGTATTCTCTATGGTGAAGTGATCGCCACACATCAGACACATTTTGCATTTACACATTTTATTTATGAAGTTAGAAAGTGTTTTACCAGGAAAAATACATTGAGATTTTTTCTTTCAAGTGTGTACTGGACAGCATTTACAGTACAAAGTTTCAACTTTACACAAATAGAAACAATAATAATAATTATAATATTTATAAAAAATTAACAGATTACCTTTTACATCAACCTGTTCCTTACACTAACATTTTTAATCACACCACAAAGTTTATGAATCAATCAACTAGATAGTTCATTTCTTGTGAACTAGATGAATAGTAGCAACCATATTTATTTGTAGTCTCTGGAATTCCTGCCTTATCTATTGGCTATTCTCTCAGTCACATTCTGTGGACTATAAATCAATAAAAAGCTTTGGTATATATTTACTTCTCTTTTGTATAACTTTTTTCCAAATAATATGTTTTTGTTTCGCAACAAAATGTTTCCCACTTTTAGGGGGGCGAGTAAGAACGAAAACAACTTGGCTTAAAACAATAAGAATATTGTCTTGCTGTTGTGAACATATTGCTGAATTTCCACAGTCCTCCACTGGAATAGAATGCACAAACAATGTGATATATGAGGAATAACAGTACCACACCCAGGAATGTCAAACAGACTACCACTTAGATGTTCACTTCATGCCTAACTAATTAACAGTGCACTTTTAATATTGGGGGTATCTGTTACACATAATGGAGCAGAAAATATACAATAAGATAATACAGGATCAGTGAATCCTCCAGCTGTTTTAGACTACAACTCACATCATTCCCAACCAGTGATTAAAAGGGGATTTTTTTCGTATTTACCTATAAATCCTTTTCTCTTACTCTATGCAGAACACACAAACCATAGGGTCAAGACCCATCCTCTAGAAGGCAGGGCACTTGTAAAAAGAGCTCTCTAAGGCAGAGACTCCCATCCTGCACCACTTCACTCTGCCCAAACATGCACAGTTTGACATACAGCAAAGCCTAAAGAAATAAAGGAAACAGAAGTAGAACAAGACAGAGAATCCCCTGAACAGGGAACACAAGAGGACCCCCCCTGCCCGGGACTCAAACCATTGTGTTTGTTTTTCCCAGGGGGAGGGGGTGTTTTACATGGACAAAGAAAAGGATTTATTGGTGAATAAACAAAAATCCCATTTTTGCTTATGTCCTATATGGATCACAGGAAATATGGGATATGCCAAAAAATCCACCAAAATACCAGGGAGGGAAGTAGAAAAACTCCTCCAGACACAGACCTGGTCTAAGAGAAATTAACTGGTACAACACAAACCTCTGGTGTTAGACATCAACACTACAAACCAAAGAACAGGAACAAATATGTTACTGGTCAAAAATGAATCAGGAAGGACATCTAAACAGGCACGACAGCATGTAAGACCAGTTGAAGCCAACACATTAACATGGTTCTGTTTGACAAAACTGTGAAGGGAAGTCCACATTGTCGTCTTAGACAACTGCTCAGCAGAGGTCTCATTCTTATAGACCGAAGATGCACCCGCCGACCTGGTGGAATATGCCTTAACCCAAAAGGGTATTGGCTTATTCTACAAGTCATAGGCCTGGCGAATGGTCACCTTAATCCAAGTAGCTAGGGTTACCTTATACACAGCCTGGTCCACATGAGGGTCCACACAAATGATAAAAAGTGAATTAGATTTCCTAAAGAGCAGTGTGAGATGAACATAGTAGTTCAAGCATCTAACCACATCCAAGAGACAAAGTTCCTGTTCCTGTCTATTAGATGGAGCTAGAGAGGTAGAAGGAAGACCAGTTTCCTGGTTGATGTGAACCTCTGAAACAACATTAGGGAGAAACCCTATAGGAGTCCTCAGAACCACCTTGTCAGGGTGGAAGACCAAACTGGGTAGGCATGAGCTGCTCCTTGGACAAAAGTTTGTACATCAGGCAATAACGCAATACTCCTCTAGGAAAAGACAGAAAGAGCTGAAATCTGATCCTTAACAAACGACCAGGCCCCTTCTGAAGACAATCTTGAAGAATAGCCTAGACCCTTCATGTGCTCTCACACCATTGCGGGTGGCTGGGATACTGCACGAGACACCTGGAAAGAAAACAACCAAATCTCGCTGTCTGGTAGAAAAACTTCCCCTTAAGTATATTGAATCTTATACAGAGAAAATGTTGGATCTGGGACAGAACCAGAGATTTCTTGAGATTGAGAAACCAACTGGGTTGCTTCACAATGGACATGCAAGACTGAATTGGAGTGTGCAAAATCTCCTTTGAATGAGCACTTAGTTAAACACTCTGCAGATAGGGAATCAAAGAAATCCCCTGAGAGCAGATGTAGCCACTAGGGCTGATGTGACCTTTGTGAATACCTGTAGAGCAGACACCAACCCAAAGAGAAGAATGGTGAAATGAAAATGACGATCTTGGAAGGCACGCCACCAGAAATGCTGATGGTCTGAGTGTATAGGAATGTGTAGATAGATGTCTTTAATCTCTAGTGAATCCAGGTACTCCCCTGGACACATAGCAGCAATGACAGACCACAAGGACTCCATCTTGAACCATGGAGCGAGCAAGGGTTGAATAGGATGACATTAGCCGTATTTCTTGGGGAATATGAAAAGAGAGTAGAACCCTGTGAATCTTTCCTGAGAAGGAACTGGTATTAACACCTGCATATCTAGCAGGGAAGTCACAGCATCAAAAACAGGCAGCTTCACCCTGGATCGCAAGGAAATTTGGACATAAGGAAAGGACATGGATGAAGGGACCAGAAGTATATGCAGCCTCCCAAAATTACCCACAAAACACCCTGGCCTGCCATGGAACCAGTCAATATGGAGCAGAAATAACAGAGACAAACTCCTATTACCAGTTACGGACCAGGCCTCCACGAGTCATGTTGAGGGAAGTTTGTCAGATTTGGGCTTCTGCATGGGCTCCTTGCTGGCCCAAGCCTGCTTAGGTTTTGGAATGTGATGCACCTGCATCTCTGAGGAAAGCAGTGCACTGGGAGTGTACCTATACAGCCGGGGGTAATGAATACAATGCATCTTCCACTGAAAATAGGAATGTTTAGGAGTGACATGACTGATAACCTTGTTCAGTTCCGGTACAAACAGCCGTTTACCTGCTATCGTGAGAGAAACCAAGGATTTCTTGGAGATCCGATTGGACAACCAAATCTTAAGTCACAAATTGTGACACTCGGCTACAGAGAAAGCCAAGGCCTTTCCAGTGGAGACTGCACAAAGAAAGAGCAGGTAGCCAGATGGGTTACAGTTAGACATAGCAAGGGGGGTGGACAGAGAAATAGGGAGGACACTCCTGTGTTTACTAATCCTAACAGATTTGCTACATTAAGTAATGATGTTGGGGATGCTGACACAGGAATGTCTTTGCTGGAGAGGACTGTTCTCTCTAACAGCCGAGTGAACAGCCCCTCTAGCACGGATGGGATCCAGGACTCAGGCAGACCTAGACAGATGGTGGTGGTAAGGGATTCTATTATTAGGAAGACAGACAGGGTAATCTGTCACCAAGATCGCCACAATCGTACAGTTTGCTGTCTCCCGGGAGCTCGGGTTCGACATGTGGCTGATCGGGTTGATAGATTGTTGGGAGGGGCTGGGCATGACCCGGCTGTCATGGTACATGTTGGTACTAATGACAAAGTCAGTGGAAAATGGAGGTCCGTTAAGAATGATTTCAGGGACCTAGGATATAAGCTTAAGCAGAGGACCTCTAAGGTAGTATTTTCTGAAATTCTACCTGTGCCACGCGCTACATTAGAAAGGCAACGGGAGATTAGGGAGTTAAATGCGTGGATAAAGACTTGGTGTAAGCAGGAGGGGTTTGGGTTCCTAGAGCACTGGTCAGTCTTTTCCCTTGGGAGCAATCTTTATAGTAGTGATGGATTGCACCTTAGTGGAAGGGGGGCCACGGTGCTGGGTGATAGGATGGTTAGAAGGCTGGAGGAGACTTTAAACTAGAAAGGGGGGGGGGAGGGAGCTGCAACACAGGCTGGGGAAGATAGTATAATTGAGGGAATGGGATTAGAGAAGGGTCATGGGGGTGGAGAGGGGGAATGGGCTAGTTCAGCTAATAGGGAGTTGCCATTGTTACAGCCTGATAAAAGACAAATACATCTGAAAAAGAATGAAATCTTTAAGAATGGCAAAAAGATAAAATGTATCCATGCAAATGCTCGCAGTCTGGCTGGTAAAATGGGGGAACTAGAAATGATTGCAGTACATGAGCAGTATGATCTGATTGGAGTGTCTGAAACCTGGTTAGATGATACGTATGACTTGGCAGTCAATCTAGAGGGTTATTCACTTTTTAGGAGGGACAGGGTTAATAAAAGGGGAGGAGGGGTATGCCTATATGTAAAACAGGCCTTAAAACCTAGTTTAAGGGAAGATATAAATGAAGGGTCCAATGAAAAGGTAGAGGCCTTGTGGGTTGAAATACACACTGGGGGCACACATAATAAAAAGATATTGGTGGGGGTTTGCTACAAGCCACCTAATGTTGGGGAGTTGGAGGAAGCCCAACTTTTACTGCAAATGGAAAAGGCTGCTAGGTCAGCAAAGGTAATTATAATGGGAGATTTCAACTACCCTGAAATTGACTGGAGCAATACGACTTCAGGCACAACAAAGGGAAATATTTTTCTAAGTATGATAAATGATAATTTTATGTCCCAACTAGTAGAGGAGCCAACTAGAAAAGAGGCCTTGCTTGACCTAGTGCTCTCAAACGATTCTGACATTGTAAACAGTGTGCAGGTAAGGGAACATTTGGGCAGCAGTGACCATAATATTGTATCCTTTGAAGTTTGTTATGAGAAACCCAATAGCAAGAGTTTAACCAAAACATTCAATTTCAAAAAGGCTAATTTTACAAAGTTAAAAGAAGCTTTAAAGGATATCCAGTGGGATGTAATTTTCAAAGATAAAAATGCACAAGAGTCATGGAATGTATTTAAAATGCTCTTGGGCAAATATACACGTCAATATATACCATTGGGGAATAAGCACAAGAGAAGTAAAGCAAAACCAATGTGGATTAATAATGTGGTTAGCAGGGAAATGAGAAATAAAAAGCAGGCTTTTAAGGTGTTTAAGTCAAATGGGTCAGATGCATCATTTAAAAAATATAAAGAATGTAATAAAATCTGCAAACAAGCAATTAAGCTAGCTAAAATAGAAAATGAGCGAAACATTGCAAACGAGAGCAAGAAAAACCCTAAACAATTCTACAAGTATATTAACAACAAAAAAGTTAAGGTTGATATTGGTCCTCTTAGGACTGAAACAGGTGAATTGATTAGTGAGGATAAAGCTATGGCTGAGACCCTAAATACGTTCTTTGCTTCAGTATATACAAAGGAAGCAGAAATGACAAGCTATGGGCAAACAGACAAAACTATGGAATTTCCTCCAACATCTACATGGCTTACTGAGGACAAGGTCCAAAAGAGACTGGAAAGGGTTATAGTGAATAAAGCGCCTGGACCGGACGGTATACACCCAAGGGTACTTAAGGAACTTAGTTCAGTAATAGCAAAACCATTATACTTAATATTTATTGATTCGCTTTCATCAGGCATAGTGCCCTGTGATTGGAGGAAAGCTGATGTAGTTCCATTGTTTAAAAAGGGAGCAAGATCCAAACCAGGAAATTATAGACCTGTGAGCTTGACTTCCATAGTGGGTAAGATACTAGAAGGGTTATTAACTGATAGTATTCAGAACTATGTGAAGACAAACAATATCATTAGTAGGAATCAGCATGGTTTCATGAAGAACAGATCATGTCAGACTAATTTACTTGCATTTTATGAAAGAGTGAGTAGTAATTTGGACAGGGGAATTGCGGTTGATGTAGTATACTTGGATTTTGCAAAAGCCTTTGACACAGTGCCTCACAACAGGTTACTGCATAAATTAAAAGGCTTCGGTTTGGGTGGTGGTATCTGTACATGGATTGAGAACTGGTTAAATGATAGATGGCAGAGAGTTGTTGTAAATGGAACTTTTTCAAATTGGTCTAGGGTTATAAGTGGGGTGCCGCAGGGTTCAGTCCTGGGCCCAATGCGTTTTAATTTGTTTATTAATGATCTAGAAGTGGGAATTGAAAGTAGCATCTCAATCTTTGCTGATGACACTAAGCTATGTAAGGAAATACATACAGAGCTCGATGTTTTTTCCCTACAGAAGGATTTAGATAAACTAAGTGAATGGGCAGAAAAGTGGCAGATGTCATTTAATGTAGATAAATGTAAGGTTATGCATTTGGGTTGTAGAAACAAACTTGCTACATATACTCTAAATGGGAAACAACTTGGGAAATCCTCATTAGAGAAAGATTTAGGTGTACTGATAGACAATAGTCTTCACAGCAGTGTGCAGAGTCACTCAGCTGCTGCAAGAGCAAATAGAGTACTAGCCTGCATAAAAAGAGGTGTAGAAGCAAGGGATGCTAATATTATCCTACCTCTGTATAAATCCTTGGTTAGGCCTCATCTAGAATATGGAGTACAATTTTGGGCGCCTGTTCTAAAAAAAGACATTACTGAACTGGAAAAGGTGCAGAGACGTGCAACAAAACTGATAAAGGGATTGGAGGATCTGAGTTACAAAGAGAGACTAGCCAAACTGGGTTTGTTTACATTAGAAAAGAGACGTCTAAGGGGTGATATGATTACCATTTACAAATACATTCAAGGCCAATACAAAGAACTATCCAATGAATTATTTATGCAAAGAGCTGAGCTAAGAACAAGAGGTCATCCATTAAGACTTGAGGAAAGGCGCTTTCGACTAAAACACAGGCAGGGATTCTTTACAGTAAGGGCGGTAAGGCTATGGAATTCTTTGCCTCGGGATGCTGTGCTTGCAGATAATGTAACTGCATTCAAAAAAGCAATGGATGCCTATCTAGCACAGAACAATATTGACAGTTATGACAGATGGCTTCAAAGCAAATAGGATATTGAGCCGGGGAACTATTTGACACACTCACACACACACCTACATTGGAAATTGCTCCAGAGGGCTTTTTTGTTGCCTTCCTCTGGATCAACAGGGGTGTTATTGGCATGGGCTGGACTTGATGGACGCATGTCTTTTTTCAGCCTTATCTACTATGTTACTATGTAATAAGCACATTAACATTAACCCTTTGAGTGCCAGAGGGGTATGCAATGCATTGTGTACCTCTCTGACACTCAAAGAGTTAAATGCGGCTTCTGTAAGGTAAGCATTAGCTTCAAGGATCTTAGAAATTAGGATTACTGGGCCCTCCTTGGGAGCACCCATTTGAATGGCATCCAGAAGCTGGTCCTCCCAGACCACCACAGTCACAGTGACCAACGCAATGGCACGTGTAGGACGTAAAGTGGCACCAGAGGTTGCAAAGTTCGTCTTCAAAAAAGGAATCCAGGCGCTTGTCCATCTGATCCTTGAAAGATTATTCATGGCAAGGCAAGAAATTGGGGATCAACCACAGGGGAATGGTCTACTATGCCAAGTCTACTGTGCTAAAACACCAGCAGAATAAGGGTAAAAGAGAGATATCCCATACAATTTTTTCCACTCCTCTATAAGCAGTTAGTTCAAAATATGGTGAGAAGGTAAAAAATGCAACCTCCTTCTAGCATCTCTTACAAATGTTCAAGGAAGAGGATCTAGAATGGCAAGCCTCCAAAACCATAAGTCTCTAGGAGAGCCTGAATAAGACACTCAGCCGTGGAGCAGGGGTTTCCCTCATAAGGGCCTCCACAGAGAAGGCTGAATCTAAGTCATCCACATCAGTTTCTCCTTCATCAGTGGAAGAAAAAAAAAGTGATTTTTGGGGGTGCAGGGTGTCTCATGGACCAGGAATCTATGACCCCCTTGATACTGCAGGGGATAAAACTGAGAAAATAAGGGCCTTAACCCATGCAGGCTACTGTTCAACAGATGGGGTCTGAAGTCCAATATGGAATGTGGAGCAACAGGTTAAAGGAGTTAGATGGACCCCTGAATACTTCGTAACCTTATATTTGCCCATATCTCCCCTGGGGTCAGACATAATCAGGAGACCCAATAAGTATAAGGGAAAAATAGAAATAATAGAAAGAAAATAGAATAAAAGTACCGAAAAAAATCCTTTTGAAAGTACTTACCTGATTGCAAGGGGTTAATGTGGCAAGGACGCGAGAGAAACCAGCCTCATCATATCAAGCAGAGTACAGACGGGTGTCGAACCTCATGCTGAGGAACACCAGCTCCTGGGACAGTAATGAAGAGGACTTTGACATGTTCAGAATCCACACATGGTGGACCAGGAGTCAAGCACATTCTTGGACATGTTGGGCCAAAAGCTCCTTCTAAAGAGCCTTGATCAAAAGAGCGTCCAAATAAGTCATATGAATGCCACAGGTGTGAATGAAGGCCGACAAGGTCTCCATGACCTTGGTAAACACCCAAGGAGCTGAGGCCAGGCCAAAAGGCAGAGAGATGAAATGGTAATGTTCTGAGTCTAAGGCAAAATGCAGATAGCGTTGACTGTCTGGATGGATTGGGATGCGTAGATACACATTCTCAAGGTCCAGAGACGCCAAATACTCCCTGGGCACACTGCTGTGATGACAGAGTGCAAGGAATCCATCATGAAGCGAGCAGTCTCCACATACATGTGGAGACACTTGAGGCCCAGGATGGGATGGCAGCTGCCATCTTTCTTTGGAACCACAAACAGGTTGGAATAAAAACCTGAACCTTGCTCTCAGGGAGGAACTAGAACCAGAACCTTCTTGTCCAGCAGTGACTGCACTGCTTCCTGCAGTCATGTGGAAGCTGGCTTGACAGACTTAACCCTTGAAGCTATTCTCTTGGGTTGCCACTGCTGTCTGGGCTGGAGGGGATGCGAAGTTAGCAGCCTTTGCACCTCCGTGTGGCAGGGACAAAAAAAAAGACAGTTTCCTCACCATAGTGGGGTGCTTGATGGGCATCTGAGGCAACAAGGTGCTCTTGCCCCCAGCAGCATTGCTAATAATCTCTTTTAGTTCATATCCACACAGACTTGCACTGAAAAGATAAAGTAATCAGTCACGGACCCGAAGGGTCTCCAGAACAGCCCTGGTAAGCCCCTCAGCCAACAGGAGAGGGTCTGCCTCAAAGTTGTATCAATAGGAGTAGGAAGAATCCATATCTTCATATTTCCTTTCCTCACGTTCTCCCTCAGAAAATTATTAGGAGGAGGAAGCCCCTATGAATGCAGGTATACTCTGAGATCTAGGGGCAAAAGTGGTAGGGGGCTTCCAAGATTGAAGAACCCTTGAATGAAGAGAGAAAATTGTGCCATAGTGGACAACAATGTTGTGATCCAAGCTGGCTCTTGTTCAGTGCTAGAAGGGCACGGTGGAGTAGCGGGGGCCACAGCAAAGGAGGGGCAGAGAGAGCCAGAATACTCTCTGGGAAGCCCTGTTTGGCATGAGGAACAGTAAGCGGGGGGGGGGGGTGTTTAGAGATGCCTCTGAGTCCTTAGCCTTAGGTCTAGCCCCATGTCTCTGAGGGGAGTAGTGTCTAAAACTAGCAAAATAACTAGTAACAGTTAATAGTTCAACCAAGGAAAGCCAAGAAAGTACTTATCTGGAAGGCGAGGGGTTAATCTGGAGAAGGAGAGCAAGGAGAGTGTCACTCTGCATAGGATGAGCAAGAGAGAAGTAAAATGATGACTGCAAAACAGACAGCCAGCCAGAAGAAGGCCAGCAAAATGGGAATTCTGGGTAGTGTAGTCCTCTCTGTTGCCATTTCCTAGCAATGCCTACAACTCAGTCCGTGAGTGGCCAAGGGCATGAGGAGACAAGTACAAAGAGCCCACTCTGACCTCAGTATGACAAACAGCTGCAGAGATATGTACCAAAGAAGTTCGCCCATAGAAATCAATGGTGCAAAGATGGCGGCAGAGCGGGAAGCATCCTCCGCGCACCCAAAAACAAACAATTTTTAAGGTTCCCAAATTACCCAATGACCCCAGGGAACATGAGGGGGTATCAAAGAGACAGGCCCCTGAAGGGAAAAGCCCCCAACCATGAGAAAACAGAGGGAAGGGGTTAACCAGTGCAGCCATCCATGCTACATAACTCAGGGGGGAATAAAATACCCAACATGAGTGCAAAAGCCTCAAGGCTCAGAGGGAAACCCTTGCAGGAAGAGTACAAGTAGGGACAAAGTTGGCCAAGGCACTCAAAGGGTTGCCATTTTGAAGAAAGTAGAGCCCCAGAGAGGCCCTGCTGGGAGTGAAAACTTGGGTGACCTGATTCTTTCCACAGGGCTGCAAAGGTCCACACAGCACCTGCACATAGGGGAAGCCCAGCAATGGTAACCCACCTAATGGGGGAATTGTAAAAGACCTATATTCAAGTAAAATATAATAAGGAACCAGGGCCAGATTTACATCTCAGGAGCCTGTAGGCACAGAAATTTTAAGCGCCCCCGCCCCATTGGCCATCTCCACTGGACACCTCCACAATGCTCCAAATCTCCACATTACCCCCCTCCTTATCCATATAGCCCTCACACTGTCCCCAGTCAGCTCTGTATTGCCCCATCAGCTCCATATTGCCTTCACATTGCCCCCATCAGCTCCACATTGCCCCCATCAGCTCATATTGCCCCCATCTGCTACATATTGCCCCTATCAGCTTCAACTTGCCCCCATCAACTCCAACTTGCCCTCCCATTGCCCCCATCAGGTCCATCTTGCCCCCATCAGCTCCAACTTGCCCTCACATTGCCCCCAGTATCTGTTTCCTACCTCCCTGGTGGTCCAGCGGCAGGAGAAGTCTGTGCCTCCTTCTGCACGGTACTGTAGCTGCTGTTGCTCCCGTGCGGTCTTCTCTTTAGGAATGCAGAGTGCTGGGAGATGATGTCATAATGTCATCTCCCACTAAAGAGCTGACGAGGGAGCAACAGCAGCCACAAGTCTGTACCGAAGAAGGCACAGACCTCACCATATGACGGGCGGAGGCTGTGAATGAAAATATTTTTTTTTTAAATTTGATTCCAATGACAGGCGCCCCTCTGTGGGGTGCGCCTGTAGGCAGATGCCTACTCTGCCTTATGGCAAATCCGGCCCTGATAAGGAACCTAAACGTAAGAGAAGTGTTCTAAGCCATCCTCACACTTTGAAGGATACATCATAACTGGAGGTTCTTCCCTCCAAAGGAGACGATCAATCACTATGGTACCTGTGTTTCATATTGAATAATAGAGAAACTGTGATTTACAGGCCAAGAGATGACAAAACCAGCCCATCAGTTGACACAAGCCAGCATTTTTATGATCATAGTTAATAGATTGACACATTGCCTGGAATCAACTACAATACAAGTCACAATAAATCTAGGAATTTTGACAAGACCAATAAATATCAAATGTTAATTGCCACTTTCCTCAATGTAGAAGAAAAAAAAAAAAGGTTTTAATATTAGCTTGCAAATGGATTAGTAATGTAAGGGTTAAGTGGAAAGGCTATTACAACTAAGATTATAATTACAGGACACATATAATGCCAGAAAATATTTACCTGTTAAATCCTTTTCTCTTAGTCCATACAGATTACTGGTAACTTTGGGTAGGCGATCAACCCCTTTAATAGGCAAGAACAATTCTGAGAAGTGACTGCTGGGTGGATCCTACCTGCTCTCCTTAGCTTGCAGCTAGCCAATCCCCAACCAGTAAGATTTTCAGACTAATTATTGACTAGGAAGTAAGAAGGTAGACTCCTGTGAGCATGAACCCGAAAGGACCCCCACGTTCTGCCGCAGGAGAGCCAAGCATGGTCCCTTGACAGGGTGGGAGACCAGTAACCTGTATGGACAAAGAGAAACGGATTTAACAGGTAAGACTAAAATCCTCTTTTCTCTGTCATCCAATACAGGTTACTGGTAACTTTTAGATGTCCAACCATTAAGATCTCCAGGGCGGGAAGAAAGGCAAGGACCAGGCATAAGCCCTCAAAGTCACCAGAGCACCAATGAACCTATAGATCATGAAGAGCTCAACACTAACCATAAAGTGTCAACGGACACTGAGCAGGGGTAAAAACAAACCCCATAAACTATTGCACAGCACACGAACTAGAGCCAACAGGGCTCAAAGGTGAAAGAGTACTGAGAAACCAGGGAGATCCTAGACAGTCAAGGCTACCTTCAGGATCTTCCTACCAAAACTGGCATCAGCCGATGCCAGCACATCCACATGATAGTGTTTAGCAAAGGTGTGCACAGATGACCAAGTGGCCGTCTTGCACAACTGATCAGCTGAGGCCTGGTTCTTGTAGGCCCAAGAAGCCCCAATAGACCTCATAGAATGAGCCGTGATGCTGAATGGAACAGGCTTCTTTCGAAGTTCGTAAGCCTTACAAATCGTGGACTTAATCCAAGAAGCAAGGACTCAAGGATGTGAGACAACCCACAACAACCAACAGATGAAGATCCCTCTCTTTGTCAGAAGTAGGGTTAGGACAGAAGGAAGGAACCACAATCTCCTGATTGATGTGGAACTCGGACACAACCTTCAGGAGAAATTCTTGGGAGGTGCGAAGCACCGCCTTGTCCTCGTGGAAAAGCAGAAAGGGCAGTTTACAAGACAGGGCATGCAGCTCAGAAACTCGGAGAACGGAAACAATCGCCAAGAGAAAGGCCATCTTCCACTGCAGCAGACATAGAGGAATGGTAGTCAAAGACTCAAAGGGAGGACGCTGGATTACTCCCAAGACCAGGTTAAGATCCCACTGAGGAGCAGGGGACTTAAACACCGGACGGGTATGAGCAACCCCCTGGAAGAAAACCTTGACATCAGGAATGATAGCAAGACACCTCTGAAAAAGGACAGAGAGAGAGCAGAAGTCTGAACCTTGAGAGAAATCAGACTGAGACCCTTATCCACACCATCCTGTAGGAAGGTCAAAATCCTGAGACAGGTCTCTGTCAGCACACCAAACCAGGAAGGTAGACCAAACCTGATGGTAGGCCTTATATGAAACAAGCTTGCGGGCACTAAGCATAGTAGCCACCACCCCAGAAGAAAAGCCTTTCTTCTTCAAAATTGAGGATTCAATTTCAAGCCGTCAAAGCCAGACGATGAACATCTTCTTTCCAGAGGTAACCCTGCAGAAGAAGATCTGGACGGGGAGGAAGTGGAAGAGGTTCTGCCACAGAGAGGTCCAGAAGCCCTGGAACCCAAGCTTGTTGTCGCCAGTACGGAGCAATTAGAATGTCTGGGAAGCACTCCAGTCTCAGCTTCCAAAGAACTCTGTTCAACAGAGGAACAGGAGGGAAGATGTAGGCCAGAGGAAACATCCATGGGATCAATAAGGCATCCACTGCCAGAGCCATGGAATCCGCCCAGTGAGAGCAGAAGGTTGGAACATTCCTGTTGTGTCTGGTTGCCATCAGGCCGATGCATGGTAAACCCCACTGCTGGATGATGAGGTTGAACACCTCTGGATGCAGCTTCCACTCCCCACTGTCCACTGTCTGTCGACTGAGGAAGTCTGCCAAAACGTTGTCTAAGCCAGGAATATAAATTGTGTAAATGGCGGGACATACACCTCTGCCCATGATAAAATAGCCTTGATCTCTAACCAAGCTGTGAGACTTCTTGTGCCGCCCTGCTCGTTGATGTAGGCTACTGCTGTGGCGTTGTCCGACTGCAACCTTACCGGGCAATCCTCCAGTGGTCGTGTCCATTGATGTAGGGCATGAAAAATTGGCCGAAGCACCAAGACATGGGAAAGAGAGATTCTTCCTGAGACCTCTTTCCCTGAACACTCAAGTGCCCCAGCACCGGAGAAGCTGGCATCCATCATCACCATGGTCCAAAAGGGCACCAGAAAGGGTCTGCCTTTCAGGAGATTGTTCAGATTCAGCCACCATGAGAGACTCTGCTCCACTTGAAGAGGGAGAGACAGGGATCTTTCCAGTACATCTGGGTGGCCTTTGCAGGCCAGGATCAAAAACCTCTGAAGTTCCCTGGTATGAGCCATGGCAAATGGAACTGCTTCTAGGGTGGAAATGAACTTCACCACCAAGGAGGACAACTTCTTGGCTGGAACTGGATCCTGAGACAAGATAGCTTGGACCTTCAGTGCAATCTGATAAGCCACTTTGTCTGTCAGAAACACCATCCCCCTCTGAGTGTCGAAGAGGAGGCCCAGAAAGAACATCCTCTGAAAAGGAACAAGGTCTGACTTGTCCAAGTTGATGATCCCCCCGTGATGGGAGAGAGCATGAATGCAATCCTGCACCTGCTGGTGAAGGAGATCCGGAGATGAGGCCTTCAGAAAGAGGTCATCCATATATGGAGTCACTCTGATGCCGTTCTGATGTAGGATGGAAATCAGCGGTCCCGGGACTCTGTTGAAGACTTGAGGAGCCGTGGTCACGCCAAAGGGGAGGGCAGAGAACTGGAAGTGCCCTCTGTTGCAGGCAAAGCGGAGATACTGCCGATTCCCTGGATGAATGGTGATGTGCAGATATGCATCTTGAAGGTCCAGATAGGCCAGAAATTCCCCAGGAGACATGGCTGCTATCACAGTGAGCAGAGACTCCTGGTGGTACTGGGACCTGACCACAAAGAAGTTGAGATCCTTCAGATCCAAAATGGGATGACAGCCCCCATCCTTTTTGGAAACCACAAAGCGGTTGGAGTAGAATCCCAAGCCCCTCTTCTGAGGGGGAACTGGCTCCAGGACCGCCTTGTCCAGAAGGGCCTGTATAGCTTCCTCACAAAGGCGTCTCTTTTCTGACCCAAGGTAGAAGAAGAAACAAAGGTCCTTGGAGGAGGAAGGGAGGTGAAGGGAATCCTGTATTCCGAGGCCACCACCTCTAAAACCCATGGGTCCACCACAGAGGCCTGCCAAGCTGAGAGGTAGCGGTATAGGCGGCCACCTACCTGCGGATGGGGACCCGGGTTCGGTGAATCATGCAGAAGAAGGTTAGGAAGCCTTGGGCTTCGTGGAGGACTTGGGTCTCCATTGCTGCTTAGGCTTGAATGAGGAGCCTGAGGGACTGCCTGGGTTGCTTGGCGCAAGTCTGCTTGAAAGGAATGAAAAAGCTGATTCCTTTTAACAGGTGCCTTTTTCCTTAGGACCACTGGCAGGTGAGAACTTTTCCCTCCAGTGGACTCATTAATGAGATCCTTAAGTTCAGGCTCAAACAGGGAAGAACCCTGAAAAGGAGAAGACAGCAGAGCCTTCTTGGAGGCCGTGTCAGCTGACCAGATCTTAAGCCAAAGAGCCCCTCTGGCTACCACAGACATGGTAGATGCCCTGGCTACCATACATACAACATCAAACAAGGCAGCAGAGACATAACGCTGTGCCTCAGCAATGTTAGCGAGAAGATGCAACATGTCAGAATTAGTGGCTCCCTAACGGACAGCAGCCCTATTTACCCATGCAGCGGCAAAGGTAGGGCAAAGGGCAGAGCTCGCAGTCACAAAACAGCCTTAAGAGAAATCTCAGGTTTCTTGTCAGTCCAGTCTTTAAGAACAGAAGCATCAGCCACTGGCAAGGCAGTTGATTTAGAAAGCCTGGACACTGGGGCATCCACTTTAGGGGGATGAACCCACTCAGTAAGGGCCATTTCAGAAAATGGAAAAAGTTTAGAAAACTTTTTAGACACAGAAGATTTCTTGTCTGGAAATTTCCACTCCTCTGACACCAAGCGGTCAAGGGTGGGATTAAGTGGAAAGCAAGCATGGGGCCTAACATGCTCCTGGAAAACATCAGAGGGGTCAGAAGACACCTCCTGCACCAAGGGAATGTTCAGGGTGGACATCACATCACTGATAAGACCCTCAGTTGAGAGAATGGGGTGTGCCTCGAAGGGGTTCCCAAAAAACTGAGATGAAGGAACAGCTGAACAGTCATCATCATCAGAGTCCACCAATAATTCCTCCTCAGACGAATAAGACACATCAGGTACACCCGGCAGTTTAGGCAGGGAAGATCTGATGGGGGGGCGGGGGTCTGCAATGAAGTGAAGACCCCCTGTAAGGTGGATGGAAGCAGTTGTAAGGTGGACCGGAGGTCCCTTATAGTAGCCTTAAACTCTTGCAGCCATATTGGCTCTAGTGCATGGCTGGAGGTCCCAGCAGGGGATTCAGGAGCAGCAGAGCATGCTGGGCAAAGATGACCTGAGTATTCTTTAGGTAACCCTGATTGACATGAGGAGCAATGAGCAATAGGGGACACCCCAGTATCCTTAGTCTTAGGTTTAGCCCCAAAGTCTAACAGAGTAGACATTCTCACAGAGTCAAAATGGTCATAGTATCAAAACACCCACAATAAAGAGTGTATGATAATTAATGCACCCCATAATTAAAACTTATCTGGTAGGCAAAGGGTTAAGCTGCGGAGGAGAAAAGGAGAGTCCAAGCCCTGCGTAGGATACTCGATCTGCAAATACACAAAATGGCTGCCATGACGGGAGCCAATCAGAAATGAGTGCGCGAAGCAGGCGCTCATGGGAAACGTAGTTTCGCTGACAGAGTACCCCGACAGTGCCTGAAGCCCTCTAAAGCCCCCAACATCCCCAGAACATTGGCCGGATGACCGAGCAAGGGAAAACCAACACAATGAGCCATCTCTGACCACGCTACATGGAGCGGTTGCAGATATATGTCCCAAACTGTAAAGTCCCATAGAAGTGAATGGAGCAATGGCGTCTATGCGGTAAACGTGCGCCTCGAAGGCGCGGATCATAAAGTTAATGAGGTGAATACCAAAGCGTAAAACAACACAAGGCCCACACTAAATAAAACATTAGGGGCAAAAAACAGTAGGGAAAGTGTCCAAACCCCCCCAAAAAAATGTGCTAACCAGCAACAAAAGGGTTAAGTTACCACAGCAACTTACTCTAAACACGTCATAGACATATAGAATAAACCCAATGAGTGCATGAGTATGTAATAGGAACTCCAAAAGAGACCCCTGTGCGGAGGGGAAGCATAGGACATGTGGACCTAAGCACTCAAAGTGTGCTCACCTTTTTCAGCAGGTCTTCTGTCTTCAGATTACCATATATCAAGAAGCCGCCTCAGTGGGCAACTCCTGAGGAAAGAACTTGCAGCCAAGATTTTCCCCCCAGGGCTTAGGTCCACAAAAGCACCTGGTAAACTGAGCTATCCACATTTGGGTGATGGGAGTTGTCAGTGATGGTAATCCGCCTAATGGTAGTATTCCATTTCTAACAGAAAATAATAAACAGCTAAAACTATAGCAGAACTGTTCTCTTGCTTGTGTCTTGACCAAGGAACAAATCTTACTGGTTGGGGATTGGCTAGCTGCAAGCTAAGGAGAGGAGGTAGGCTCCACCCAGCAGTCACTTCTCAGAATTGTTCCTGCCTATTAAAGGGGCTGATCGCCTACCCAAAGTTACCAGTAACCTGTATTTTACGACAGAGAAAGTATATTTTGATATACCTTCCATTAAACCTTTTTAATCTCTCAGTCTACTGGAGGGCACAGGGATCATGGAATAAAGTATACTTCGACAGAAAGCAGGGCACTAAATAGGATAAACTAGAAGAAATGGCACCCCTTCCTCTTCACTAACCCCTCACCATGCACTAGATGTTAGTTTACATATAGTAAAGAATAAGAGGAGAAAGTCACCAAAACAGAGAAGCCAAGAAATGGCAGAACACTTGAAACATCACAAGTATTTTTCTCAGAAGAGGGATGCCCTGTGTCACCAACTGACAAAAGGAAAATTATTTATCTGTAAGTATAAAAAAAAAAGTCCTTCTTATAGGATTCTTCCATGCCAATACATTTTCAATCCAGTTTTCTCTCTCTTTTTTTTTTTTTTTTTTTTTAATGCTGTATTGACGGAGATATAGGCTTTTAAATGTAAGAGAGTGACGTCCGTTCAGGATAGGCTGCGGTACAGTTCTGTATTTTGTCCATATTTAGTATCTGCACAAGATTTGCCAGAATTGCATGTGTCTTGTACCAGTTCTATAGTAAAAATATTAGTCTGGTTTTGATCAACAGGTCGGTGAGGAATGATGTTTATCCCATTCTCCCATATGTTGTAAAACTCTGGAAGCAGCTGAAAGTATCAGTGGTAGTGCTACAAAGTGATCATGCAGTTTCTTTAATGCAAAATGATAAGATCTGTCCCAGATTGGAGTGTGCAGGTAGGCATCCTTTTTGTCCATGGAAAAAAACATTTTTTGATTCCATGGCATTTATTTAGTCAAGCTGATACCTTTATTGGCTAACTAAACAGATTTAAAATGCAAGTTTTCAAGACTTCTTAGGTCTCTTCCTCAGCCTATTACAATACTATAACATGCCTGAGGAAGAGACCTAAGAAGTCTTGAAAGCTTGCATTTTAAATCTGTTTAGTTAGCCAATAAAGGTATCAACTTTACTAAATGTTTGCCTCCTGTATTTCTACGGCTAACACGGTACCAACCCTCATCTATCATAGCATTTATCACAGACTTGTAGGATTCAATCTTGAATTTGGGTACTCTTAAGATCTTACTGAGTGACTGGTCTGAAAACACCCCTTTCCTATAACTTTCTTGCGAACACACAAATAGACTTTAATAGAAACCTTGGAAAATTTGTTCTTTGGGAACTGGAATAAGATTATACTTCTTGATGAAAAGCAATGGCTTTTGTTTTCTCCTTTGGAACATTAGATATAAATAATCTGAGGATAGTGTATCCCCAGAAACACAGGACATCAAAGATTACTCAAAGCATGAAGGCTAGATTACAAGCCAAACCACAGTGGGCCTGTGAAGTCCCTTATAAAAGGTTACATTCTGTAAGTTAACATATGATAGGTCAGAAGTCAGGTCACAGTTGATGGGTACAGACAGAAGTCCCTCCTGAGTACCCAAACAAAAGTAAAACAATTGGATACATATGTATACATGTATTAACCAATGAGACGCCTTTTTCTTATGAATATGGAAAACAGAAGCCATCTCTTACAGAAAAGGGATCAGTGATGCAGAACTGATAGTCTCTAGGCATCCTGGTCCAAAGACTTCAAGGACTTGCAGAAAAAAATGTTCAAAATCTTCACCAGGAGATTGCCCTGTAACTTCTATAAGGTAACTAAAAAACAAAAAAACCTAGCCTCTGGTGTTGAGTGAGGGGTTAATTAAAGAAGAGGAAGAGGAGGGGTTTCTTACAGTTTAGAAGCTATTTAGTGTTCTGTCGCGTGGTGGTGAATAATTTACCCCCATGGTCCATGTTCTCCACTGGATGCATTAGATTAGCTATAAAGTTTGTTTTAAAACTGGACAACATTCAGGGATGCTGCTAGTTACCCAAGAGATCTGGGATTTGGGGCTTCAGTTCAATAGCACCATTACACTTGACATAGTTGACGAGACTGGAAAAAGACATGCACCCATGCCAAAACACCCCTGTTGATCCAGATGAAGGAAAAAAACAAACCCCACTGAAGCCATTTCCAATGAAGTCCCAAATGGGTAACAAAAATTCCTTCCCGACTCCAAATGGCAGTCATATAGTTCCCTAGATCAACATCCCGTCTGCACTGAAACCATCTGTCAATATTCTCAATATTGTTCCATGCTAGATAGGTATCCATTGTTTTTTTAAAGCAGTTACAGTATCTGCAATCACAACATCCTGATGCAAAGAATTTCATAGCTTTACCACCCTTACTGTAACCCCCCCCCCCCCCCCCCGGTCTTAGAATATATTTGTAAATGCTAATCATATCACCCCTTAGACGTTTCTTCTCTAATGTAAACAGACAGTTTGGCTAGTCTCTCTTTATAGCTCAGATCCTCCAATCCCTTTATCAGTTTTGATGCACATCACTGCACGTTTTCCAGTTCAATAATGTCTTTTTTTAAGAACTGGTGCCCAAAACTGTACTCCGTATTCTAATCAATAATTTATATAGAGGTAGAATAATATTAGCATCCTGTGCATCTACACCTCTTTTCACGTAGGCTAGTACCCGATTTGCTCTTGCAGTGGCTGAGTGACTCTGCACATTGCTGTGAAGTCTATCAGTACACCTAAATCTTTCTCTAATGAAGATTCCCCAAGTTGTTTCCCATTTAGAGTAAATGTAGCATGTTTGTTTCTACAGCCTAAATGCATAATCTTACATTTAGCTACATTAAATGTAATATGACAATTGTCTGCCCATTCACTCAGTTTATCTAAATCCATCTGCAGAGAAAAACCATCCAGCCCTGTATGTTTCCTTGCACAGCTTAGTGTCATCAGCAAAGATTGAGACGATACTTTCAATTCCCACTTCTAGATCATTAATTAACTCTCTCCCATCTATCATTTGACCAGTTCTCAATCCATGTACAGACATCTCTGCCCAAATCAAAGACTTTTAATTTATGCAGTAACCTGCTGTGAGGCACTGTATCAAAAGCTTTTGCAAAATCCAAGTATACTACATCTACAGCAATTCCCTTGTCCAAATTACTACTTGCACGTAAGTTAGTCTGACATGATCTATTCTTCATAAAACCATGCTGACTCCTACTACTAATATTGTTTGTCTTCACATAGTTCTGAATGCTGGCAGTTAGTAACACTTCTAATATCTTACCCACTATGGAAGTCAAGCTCACAGGTCTGTAATTTCCTGGTTTGGATTTTGCCCCCTTTTGAAACAATGGAACTACATCAGCATTCCACCAATCACAGGGCACTTACCTGATGAAAGTGAATTAATAAGTATAATGATCTTGCTATTACTGAACTAAGTTCTTTAAGTACCCTTGGGTATATATCATCAGGTACAGGTGCTTTATTCACCATAACCTTTTCCAGTCTCTTTTGGACTTTGTCCTCAGTAAGCCATGTACATGATGGAGGAAAGAAGCAAAGAATGTATTTAGGGTGTCAGCTATAGCCTTATCCTCACTAATCAATTCACCTGTCTCAACCTTAAGAAAGCCAATTTTAACCTTAACCTTTTTGATATTAACCTTTAAGGACCCATGACATGCCAGGAACTTCACGGGCAAACTTGCCATAAGGACCCATGATAGCTCTGGCACATCATGGAATTCAGGGCTTCCTGCGCATCTGCACTCCGTTCGGGGAACCCCTAAATAGATTCCTGAAGAAGAAAAAAAATGCCCCATGGTTATTAACTGCCAGCCATGCAGAGCTTAAAGGGGTTAATATACTTGTAAATATGTTTATGATTTTTCTTGCTTATTTTAAATTTTAGCTAGCTTAAAGCGGAACTACCCAACCGGAGCCGGACGGCTCCTAGCAACGCCTCCTAGACCCAGCTGGGACTGACAGTGCAGGCGAGCAGACGTCATTCTGGCAAGATGTCCGCGGTAAGTGCTACTGACAGCTGGGGAATAAAGAATATATCTATTAAATCAGGTAATAATTCTGGCGACTAGCGTTAATAAGCAGCTAGTCTCCAGAAGGGGATTTTGTTAAGCTAAACATTTTGTGACATAGTAGTTCTGCTTTAATTGCTTCACTCAGTGACGTTTTATTATGAGGCAATAGCATACTGCAGGGATTTTCCAGCGGAATAAACAAAGATGTTGGAGTGTGTATTTGTGTGTGTTCTCATCTTTTTCCAAGACACCTCCAGAGTGCAGACTGATAATATGGTATGCAGATAGGCCTTTTGTTTTATCCCTTATATTTCATACCTCTAGGCACAATTTGTGTTGGTTAGAAAAATTAACCCACATAGAAACACAGTAATAAGGTACTGATCAGGGATTCTATGTAATCATTTGAGCTTGGGGTGAACCGAAGGTCATCCAGATTTGGCACAGAAATAGCCCTTACTGGTTGCAGTGTCTGTACGTGGAAACATGTGACAGGTCTGTTTAAAAGGGTTAATCCTCAATTTTAGGCCCTGTGTGGAAGGTGGGGTTTGGACTGAGTGGTTGGACTGGGTGCAACCCCCCTTGCAGTCACACACTGGCCACATGTTCTTGAGAGAATGAGACACTGTTAAAAATCCTAATCAATATTTTTGAATATCTGTCTATATTCACCATTATAAAAATGAATGCAGCCCTAAGACATAAGACATTCTGATATTGTGGACAATGAATGAAAAAACTTGCAGAGTATTTCATCATCACCAATAGGGAAATCAGAGGTGTATTACATCATTACAAGCCCCTGGTTGGAGAGTGGAGTCAAGGCTTTAACCCTTTCAGTGCCAGTGGGGTATGGAACGCATTGCAAAGCAGTGAATTCCCTACCCCTCTGGCACTCAAAGGGTTAAGTATTTGAGTGCTAGAGTGGTGCCTGATGAGTTGAACGCTTCTTTGGCACTACAAGGTTAGACATGAGATCTGTAGCTTGAGCTACCTCACCTCGCAACAACTCTGACAACACTGCAAGCGGAACTGCTCACCTTAGTATCTGTCGTAGCTCTGGACTTCTGTATATGTACTTGTGCCTGTATCCTAGGTCCTTGTGAAAAGGGACAAACTGCACTTTGAAGTCACGTAAACTCCGTGCTGGAGCGGCAATGTTATAAAGCTGTAAAAATAAACAGAGAATGGAAATTATCTGTGAATGAATTTATTTTGGAAGGCAACTGCGAGGTGTGGAACATACGGACACAGAGAAAACAATGTTTGCTTTGCATGGATCCTGCTAGGCGTTCAAACCATTTATTTGCTCATTCCCCCCAATATTTCCAAATGTATCTAAAGAGAAAGGCATTCTGCTTTGTGTTTAACTTACAAAGGCTGGGATCACATTGCAAGTGATTATCTCACAAATTCTTGTAGTAGTCTATGGTGAAGTCTGTAGATAAAACCAGTTATCACCTGCAATGGTACTCAGATTTTGGGGCCATCCATGTTTCTCTCTTCCTACCTGCCGTTTGCACTTGTGTATCCGTGGTGATGTGCATCTAACCAGCCTCTTTGTAAGTGCTGCCGCTCTGCATGCTCCTGCATTTTATGTCGCTTTCTGGTTGACGTTGATCCGATGGGGCGACGCAGTACGTTGTGATGTAGCTCATCCTCAGTCTATAAAAGCCCTGAGCATCGGCGACTCGGTGCTCAGTTAATTTGTGCTCCTTAGCGTGTAACTTAGTCCCTGTGCCTTTATAGTGTTTGACCCTGCTTTTTTATTTTTTTAGAGCACCCCTGTTGCTGCCTGCCCTGATTCTTTACTAATCTGATCACCAATATTGCTGACTGCCATGATCCTTGGCTAGACTGACCACCGATATTGCGGTCTGCCCTGACCTTTTACTACATCTGACCATTCCTCCAAATTTTCCTTTTAGTTTGTCACCTTGGTTGCCCCTTTGCCTGTCCTCTCTTGGGCCTGAATTTTGGGCTCCACCATTAGTAAATACAAGCCATTACACAGGGGCCCTGTCCTTTATACCTGCCTTTTTGCTCTAGCTTGTGACAGCCGTCATCAGACCACAGTTTTATGTAATCAAGAATGAGACACTTTTCAATACTGCTTCAAAGTCACTAATAAACAAATTGAAAAAAATATTAGGCCCAGGACTTAATTTGGGAATAAGGGCTCATGTCTCTTTCTCCTGGATACAATTTAAGCAAGCACCAAGCATATGCTACTTTACAAAGGTTGGGATTATATTGCAAGAGATAAAAATTATCCCTGGTTTTAGCTCACAAATTCCTATGGAACGCAATGGTGGCACTTGCAGATTAAACTTTTTATAACCTTCTTACTTTTTTATAACCTTCTGCTTCAAGGTCATTAACAAATGCGATGTAAATGAGCACCAAGTGGAACTGTGATTGTGATCATGGTAACAAGGCACAAAAATTGCTTTACTCGTAATGTATCATGCCCGCTTGACAATCTGGGGAATGCACCATATGCTGCACTAGTGTTTCAGTCACCTTGGGACATAAGGTGTTTTTCAAAACCATGTCTCTTGATGATAATTTCACTTCTTAAAGCAATTATTTGCCAGATATAGATCTGCTGTTATTAAGCCCTCTGTGCTTGCAGAAAATATGCAGAGGAAGCATACACATAGCAGGCTTAATTGCATGCAGAATACTATTGCAAAGTGGTTTATGCAAAACAGAAGTAATGTACAAGACCCCAAGGAGGTAACCCAAAAGAAAATCATAGTTAAAGAGAAACTATATCCATGAACAAGTGGCTCTTGATTTGTTTAACAGGAAGACTTGTCTAGGTGTGAGTATTTTATACAACAATCAACTGTAACTTCTTATTTAACTGCTATAGGTCTGAAGTTGCCCCCGCCCATAATAATCTTAATTGTAACTTGCATTTTGTTCACATCTCCTCAAAACTGCAAGAACTATAAAAATCAGAGGAGGGCAACCTCAGGCTCTCCATCTGCTGTTGGACAACAACTCCCATCTTTTAACTGCTGGAGGGTGATGGGAATTGTAGTCCAACATTGGAAGAAGTCTCGTATTACCTACTATTGATGAAGATATGACTGACAGCTGTATGGAGGACACCAACCTAGGTAAATCCTTCTGTTAAAGGGATAGTAATACTTTGTTTTATCTTTATTTTATTTTGTAGGCATTAAAAAAACATTAAGAATGACATAAGTCTTCTCTCTCAAGCCTTTATGGTTTGAGAGATATTCACAAGCAAAGTTTCCCCCTCCCGCCCCTTTTACCTAGTGTAAGCCATCTCTTCTCAGGTTGGGAATGCAGTCCATAGACCAGACAGATAACAGGGGACAATCTGCTTCCTATGAAAACAATGAAAGCCCTGTCCCCCTTGACAAGTTTTTCAGGTTTTTCCCTTATTTTAATTGAAGATTGTCCCTCTCTGCAATCTACCTGGGCACCTCCCTTCTGATCTGGCTGAACAGTGTTACATCAGTAAAAGGGGCGGGAGGGGGATACTTTGTCATTGAATTGAACTACAACTCTGACAGAATTGAAATAAGACTCTCCAAGGTCCAAATATTATGATGATTAATTAGAGCTGCTTTTATTATGAAACATTACTATCCCTTTAAGCCAAGAGACACTTATTCTTCTTTGGGTAGAGTTCATGTCTAAATGAAACTGTAGATGATACCTCCTTCGTATTTGTATGTACACAGCTGTTTGTGTGTGCATATTACAGCCAAAGATGGAAACGTATTTCCCAACCAAGCAGAGTAGGCAAGTGCCCAGGGCTCCTAATTGTGAATGCACTTCATTGTGGCTAGCCACACCCACTACACTGAGTTATGGGCATGACCAGCCCAATCCAAATGTTCCTACACCACACACTTGCTCCTGGTGACCAGTTTATTTATCTGTTCATAAAATGCTGTATTGTGAATTTTATGATCTAATTTTGCCAGTTTATTTAACCCTGTGTAATGGTCAGTTTATTTAACCCCTTAAGGACCGGAGGTTATGGGACATTTCATTCATAACATCCGCATAGGGGCACTTTGACGAGCCGGTACACGTGACCTGTCACGTGTATCGGCGCGTCACTATGGGGCTTGAAACAGATCGCTCCGATCTTGGAGCGGTCTATTTCATGCCCTATTTTTACTTACAGCGCTCCCGGTAGAGCGCTGTAAGTAAAAAGTATGTGACGTACCAGGACCGTCAAGGGTCTTTCGAGCAAATTTACCCTTGACGGTCCTGGTACGTCAAGGGTCCCTAAGGGGTTAAAAACAATTTTTGTTTACATGTTAAAGTATGAGAGTATTTTTGTGCTAGGCAACAGTGAATGGAGCTGGGGTAGGGGTCACTGAAGACTGGGGTGTGTGGTAATGGGTGGGGCAATGGAAGCCTAGCGAACCTTGAATAGGGGCAACTGAGCTGTAAATACAAACTTAATCAAAGTCCACAATTGGACAATATTAATAACAGCCAGCTAGCTCCCTCCAAAGAAATTGGTGAGCATGCTCAGTTCCTCCACATTTAAAGGGATAGTAACCCGCCCCCAACAACTTGACGGCAAAATACAGGAATCATAGAAACATACCGAACGCACTGTCCCATCTCTCAAACCTTTATGGTTTGAGAGATGTAAGGCAAGAAAGACCTCCGCTCCCTCCTCCTTCTCATACGTCCGCTGTATAGCGGAAGTCATGAGATCCGGCTTCCAGCACCAGACGGCGGCTCTGCAGGAGCGCTGTCATCTAGATATCTCCGTATTATTACTTCATGGGTATGGTCTAAAACATATGCCTGGCTTGCAAGCACATGTTGTAGACCATTCCTATGAAGTAATTATACGGAGATATCTAGATGTCAGAACTCCTGCAGAACCGTGGAAAGTCGGCCGACCGGATTCTGCCTCTGACAGCTTTACAGCTCGTCAGGCAGAAGTGGGAGGGACTGAAGGTCTGTCTTGCCTTACATCTCTCAAACCATAAAGGTTTGAGAGATGGGACTACGTGCGTTCGATATGTTTCTATGATTCCTGTATTTTGCCGTCAAGTTGTTGGGGGGGGGGTTTACTATCCCTTTAAATCTGTGTCCTTACCAAAATCTCGATATAGGGAGGACTACTGTGCAAGCGGATTGAGGCTGATGTGCAAAAAAAACATCAGAAAAATTCTGGCGCAAACCAGCTGAACCATGGGTGGGATGGGGTTGAGATAAAATGCTTAATTTTCCTGGTTGTCCACAGTGAGGCACTCTCCCCCTAATTAAACATAGGAGCTGTGCGGGCTGACGTGGGGGGCATATTATGGCTTCCCCCTCCCCAATCAATTATCTATATATAATTTTCTAGAATGCAACGCTCCCTGTGTGCGTAACTGCACATACGCAGTAGAGACTAACACGCCGTCCTCCAGTCTGAGGTAGGGCTGATCTGGAGCGGGGCGTTCCGAACAGCCCACTGCCTGTCTTCGCTCCCGGCTCCGAGGCAGGACCCGAGACCACTGGGTGGCATTTTGGCCGGTGTACACGGCCCTTCAATACTAGTTATTTTAATAACTTATTAAGAGAAGGAAGACACATGCATACATCTGGACAACCATGTAACTTTTTTTGTAAATACATAAGTATGTATGTTACAACGGCAAACAGCAAGGGAGAAGTAGTTAGAGTGGATACAGACATGCACTAGGAAAGAAATGCACTGCAGACCTCTCTATCATTCAAGGGGTTAAAAGTTCCATTTAAATTAATGGGAATCATCATTTCCTGCCTAAGGTGCAGTTGGTTTGCTCCAGATGTGCTCATATTTTGCTTTTGCCTAAGGCATATATCTACACAATTAAACAATAAAGTTATCATCTTCGCTCTGCCACTTTCCTGTGATGGAAATAGGTTGTATACCTGGAAAAGTTTCTAAAACTAAACAAAAAAAGGGTGATAAGTCAGATTAACAGCAGTAATACGTAAGACTTGACTGGACTAAAACCAGAAGGGTCTTGATAAGTGTTCAGCTATACCTGTGAAAATAAACAGTGTTATCAAGGTCAAGTACCTTTCTTCCAAGATGAAACGGAATAACAGGATCATCTTCTGCGTGTAGAATGAGCAGAGGACAGGAAATGTATTTCACACTAGACAAACAGAAGAAAAGGATCACATAAAACATTGTTGGATTAAACAAACATGCAAGCAGAACACGTCTGTAAAAAATGCCTCTTCACTTAACCCCTCTGAAATAAAAAGGAGCCTGAAACATTTGGTTTTCCAGCTGTTTGGGACAACAACAATACTGCCACCATCCACAACCAGCCAACAGCTGGCGAGCCAAAGGTTACCTAGTCTTGGACTATGCTATATTGCAGGACCCTCGAGCAACAAGAGCGTAAGAGTATTTTAGTGAACCTACCATTATATCATTTTCTCTTAATCCTTTAAGGAATCATTATGTGCCAGGACTCGACGGTCCTGGCAAATCATGGGTTAAATGATAGCACCACGGCTCAGTGCGCGCTGCTATCATGGTGTACAGGCTGAAACTGAGCACTCCAGGACCGGAGCACTCACTTCCAGTCCTTCTCTGTTCTGCCGGTACAAGTGATTGCTCCTACAGTGGTCACATGTACCGGCATTTTCATTCACAAAGGCAATGTGCTTTACAATGTGGAAAGCCTTATTTTTTCATGTGTGTATTTATGCATTGGATCTCTATCAGATTCCATATCACTATAAGTTTAGATAAAAGCATACATGTGTGTAGAATTCATAAATATGTGCACAGTAAAAAATAAATAACTAAATGCTTAGTAATAAAGGGACCTTTTTAGTGCTGTATGTTTAAGACTACAGTTCAGCCACTGCATTACATGGGAAGCGCTGAGCTCCCGGGCTGCCCTTCCCTCTCTACTCAGTGTTTTATTCAGAGCTCCTATTCTTCCTCAAAGCTGTCCCCTTCTCTTTCTACCGTCCACTCCTGCAGCACATGTCAATTTTCAGTCTTGGCAAATCCCTGTGTGGGGTCCATTGACATCAGTAACTAAGTGATCAGTTCACAGAATCACTTCAACCTGTGGTTCTCCGGGGGGATGCTCTAAGGCATTATAGAGAGGTGATTAAGGTGATTAAGGTCTGTAAGTCTTCTAATTTTCCATGGAGCCATGCACTAAGATTTCTCCAAGCAGCTACCTTCAGAAGCATAGTAAACATGAGAAGTGAGAAGGATCGAGTGCTAAACAGGTAAGAACACCACATTTTAGTGAGTGCTAAGTAGCAGCAGGGATATTATAGAAAGGACCACAGAACTTAAGGCTTTCATACTAGTGAATCTCAAGATGTTCAGTAATAAGGCAAAGGCTTGTAATAATGTCCACCTCCACAGGTTAATGGTCCTGAAATATACTTGTGAAATGGGTAATCCACCTCCAGGTAAACCAGTTAATGGGAGACCACCTAATGGGGGGACTATACAGTCCCAGATTTAAGCATAAAAATAAGTATAAAAGCTAAGAGAAGAGTGCCAGCTTGTGCATTTCCTGAGCCAGGTAACTTGAAACTGAGGAGAGGGGATCTCCACCTTAAAAACCTTGCCTTTTTGAAGTGCCCTGCCCTCTTTACCCCATGGTTCCAGTGTTCCTGCCTCTTTACAGGTCCATGGTAAGACCCCACCTAGAATATGCTGTTCAATTCTGGGCGCCCTTTCTGAAAAAGAACATTATGGAGAGTGCAGAGGAGGGCTACAAAACTAGTAAGGAGAATGGAAAGTTTTAGTTATGAAGAAAGACTAGAAAAGGTAAACTTGTACACACTAGAAAAATGGCGTCTTAGAGGGGATATGATAACACTATATAAATATGTTCAGGGCCCATACAAAGGGCTCTCCAAAGACCTGTTCATTAACAGAACAGTACAAAGGGCCACCCGCTTAGACTTGAGGAAAGGAGATTTCATCTACAGCAGCGGAAGGGTTTATTTACAGTAAGGACAATAAAGGTATGGAATTCACTGCCTGAAGAGGTGGTGCTATCGAATACATTAGATGCCTTATTTAAAAGAGCATAACGTAAAGGGCTATATACATTAGCATTGGGATAATATTTAGTTAGTGCTTGTTGATCCAAGGAGAAATCTGATTGCTATTTGGAAGCAAGAAGGAATTTTCCCCCCCATTCAAGGCAGAATTTGAAATTGCTGTATTGAGGTTTTTTTTTTGCCTTCTTTTGGATCAACGTTGGTAAACAGGAATAGGAAAAGGGTTGAACTAAATGGACACAAGTCTTTTTTCAACCTAAATTACTATGTAACTATAAGAGAAAAAAAAAAAAATCAGACACTCACGTACAGAACTAAAGCAAATAATTACAGACAAGATAGATCATAACCATTTAACAACCAGAAGGGATGTGCAACCCCTCTGGTCCTTAAAGTGTTAAATTAACATCTAAATTGACCAATACTGTGCCTAGATTAAATGGAAGGTGGACAGACTAGGACACCCAGGATTGGCACAAATAAAAATGGTGCAATTGATCTGCACCAGTATTGCTCACTTTTAGCCTCCTGAATAAGGGAACGGGAGCTTTAACTCTGTAAGGCAGAAATATATACAGGGAGGCAAAATGTACCAAGCAGAACTGGAGCAAACCAACTGCACCATACAGGGAAAAAAAATTGATTTAAACACCTGGTCTCCACTGAGTTGTGAAGCAATGAACTTGAAACCTCTCTAGTACTGAAGGGAGAAATCCTAGCTTTAATAAAAGGGAATTTTTTTATTTCTTTTTTTTATTGAAAATCTTGCACATACATACAAAAACAAAACTTTTGCATATAGAGAGAGATAACAAATCAGTACAGTACTACAGTAATCAAAGTTAACACATTTATGGTTTTGATGTACGTATATGTGCCAGATGAGAGTTGCATTATTACAGAAGCCTATTTCATTGGGTCATGAAGGTTAACTAGTGAGCTTATAAGTGATGTCAAGCTCATGTCATAGGCCTAGACAAAATAGGGCTAGGAATAGGGTTACTCATTAGTCCATAAGGACCAAGTATCACTGAAGCTGGAAAGGAAGTTATTGACTATAGCATGACACCTTTCCATTGAGAGAAGACTTTGTTTTAGTCAGCCATTCTGTAAGGGATGGACAATGCCTTGATTTCCAGTGTCTGGGGATAAGATATTTAGCCGCATTCATGAATAAAAAAAATTGTTTGGGGAGATAAGTGATGGCAGAAATCAAAGGGAATGTTTAATTGTTCCCTATGGTGCAGTTGGTTTGCTCCAAAAACGACTCCAGTTCTTTTTAAAGCAGAACTATCATATTCATAATATTGCCCCCCAATACATTACTAATATAGCGATAGGCAAAGGCATACTTGTATTATGCTGAATAATCTGCGTTACTTAAGTAATCCAGCTTCTTCTGCAGGAATCCAGCGGACAACAGCACAGACATCTTAGAGGAAAGTTACCTCTGAGTCTGCGCTGTCTGTCCCGTACACTGCCCAGATTGGTGGTGACGTTTCTTGGTTACCTTAAGGTAACGGAAACTGCTGCCTACGCAGGCACACAGAGCGTCTCTTGTAAGCTCTGTGCCCTGGATGCCTGCAGAAGAAGCTGGATTACTTCAATAACGCTGACTTATTCAACATAATACAAGTATGCCTTTGCCTATCGCTATATTAGCAATGTATTGGGGGGCAATATTATGAAGATGATAGTTCCGCTTTAACACGTTAGCGCCATTGAGTAATTAGATGTATTGTGCACTGGCAGCTGACATAAATGGTAACAATGTGTAACTTACTTTTCATCATTAGCAAACTTTATGCCACTTGCAGTTATGGGATCAAGGAAGAACCAGTCAAACCCCGGGAAATATCTGTATATCTGAATGGGAAAAAAATGATAGACATTTTATTAAAGGAAAATAATAAAAAGAATATTTATCTTTGTATCGACACAATCTTGTAAACCATTAAGTAAAAGAGTGTAATGTACAATCAAAAAAATGAGGGTAACCTCCTCTCCTCCAAGAAGGCAGAGCACTTAAACAAAAAAGGTCTCTGAGGCAGAGACTCCTATCCACTTTACCCCCACTTGGACATGCTCAGTTTTAAAATACAGTAAAATTGAAAGAAAAGAAACAGAAGGTGAAAAAGAAAAGGAATCACCTGAACCAGAGAACCCCCATGCCGAGGACTTAAACAACTATTTTTTTGTTTTCCTGTGTTCCACATGGGCTAAGAGAGAAGGATTTGTGAATGCACAAAATACCATTTTGGGGATATACCAAAGAATTCATCAAGATTTTGTGGAGGGAAGGAAAAAATAATCTGGACACTGACCAGTTTTAATGGCAACGAACTGCTACATCATGAACCACAGGGGTCAATGGACACTAACACTACAAATCAAAGAACAGATACAAACATGTAACGGGCAGAAGAAAATCAGGAAGGACAGTAACACCGCACTGCAGCCAGTAGAACCTTCCAGCCAAAGACAGCACATTAACTCAGTAGTGTTTGACATTTGAGTGAACTGACAACCATGTTGCCACCTTACACAACTTCTTAGCAGGGGCCTGATTCTAATAGGCTCAAGGTACACTCACTAACCTGGTGGAATGCTCCATAACCCAAAAGGGCAACGGCTTCTTCCTGAGGACATATGCCTGGAGAATGGTTGCCTTAAACTAAGAAGCCACTGACACCTTCGATTCAATCTGACCCACACGAGGGCCCTCAGGTATGACAAAAAGCAAAGCAGATTTTCCTTAGCACCCTGGGAATAAGGGAAACCGGAGGGAACACATGCGCCACAGGAAAATGTCATGGAATAACCATTTCATCTACAGCAAGGGCTAGAGGATCCGGAACCTGGCACAAAACTGAGAATCCATGCGGTTCAGCCCAGACGCCATTGGGTCCACCATCGGGAGATCCCAATATCTGACTGAATCTGTGTTTAGGATCTCTGGAGGGATTGAGACCATCTCTGCAGACATAGGCAAATTGCCTGAAGCCCCAGATCAATTATAGACTGTGTGCTCTCCACCTTGACTAAAAGACCCTGAGCAGTTAGAGGGCCCAGAAAGCTGGCGTCTGTCATGATATGACCCAATTTAGGATAACCAGTGGCCATCCTAAGGTAATATGAGGCCTCTGAAGCCACCAATGAAGGTCCGCCTTCGTTCTGTCAGGCAGAGACATGACACTGGAAAGGTGACTTTGTTGTCTGGACCAATCCCTAAGAATTTCCAGCTGCAGCTCCCCCTTATGATTAAGCAAAAGAGAATACTTCTAGAGCAGAGACTAGGTAGCCTACTACCATCATGTACTCTCACACTGCTGCAGACAGCTGGGCTACTGCCTATGTCTTCTGAAATGACAACAACCAAATCTTTTCGTTTGGTATAAAAACCTTCCCTTGTAGAGTGTTGAATGTCATCGGGAGAAAGTGGCGGACTTGGAACAAAACCAGAGATTATTTCTTGAGATTGCGTACGCAACCATGTTGCTCCAGAATGGATATGCAAGACTCAAAAGCTCCCCTGAACAAGCCTTTAGTAAAATGTCATCCAGACAGGGATCAAAGAGATCTCTTGAGAGCAGATGTGAGCAGCCAGTGCTGACATGACCTTTATGAATGCTTGCAGAGCGGATGCCAACTCAAAGGGAAGAGGTAGCCTGAAAAGGACAATCTTGGAATGCAAATCGCAGGAAAAGCTGACTGATATGCATGGATAGGGATGTGCAGATAAGCATCCTTTATGTCTAGGGAAGCAAAAAAGTTCCCCTGTACACATGGCAGCAATGACAGAGTGCAAGGACTCCATCTTGAACTATGGAGTGAGTACAAAATAGTTGAGGCATTTGCTGTCCATTTTTGGGGACAGTGAAAAGATTGTACTAGAATGATGTGAAGCTTTTCCAACAAAGAAAGTGCTATTAACACTTGCATGGACATGAAGAAACGAGACAGCGGTAGGGACTTGAAATCTATGCAGTATCCTAGTGAAATGAACTACAAACCCCACAGGTACACGTACACAGCCTGAACTGTGCAAAAAACATAGAAGACCTCCTGTAGCTTCAGGCAGACTAGACACCGATGAGTCATGCAAAAGTATGTTTGTCAGTTTTTGAGCTTCTGCACAGGATTCTTGCCTGGCGAAGTCTTGACTTGACATACCACAGTGGTTTTGGCTCCAGTGGCATGACAGATAGCCTTGTCCAGTTCTGGGCCCAACTGCTCTTTGCCCACAAAGGTGAGAGATACCAAAGATCTCTTGGAAGACTGGTCAGCCGAAAAATCTTAAGCCACAAAGCTTGAAGTGCAGCCACAGAGAAAGCAGATGCCTTTCCACAAAGCTTAGCAACATCAAAGGGCACTTCAGTAAGGTAAGCATTAGCTTGAAGGATCTTGGAAATAAGAACCACCGGATTCTTCCCCCGAGGGTGTATCCACTTGGACGGCAGCCAAAAGCGGATTCCCGCAGATAGACAGACAGCCATAGTTACCCATATAATGACAAAAGCAGGGTGTAAGGCAGCACCAGAAGCTGCAAAATTCACCTTCAAAAAGGAATCTAGGTGCTTGTCTCACCTGATATTTAAGAGTTACTGTATCCTCCAGAAGAAAAGCAGTATTCTTAGTAAGGTGGAAAACTGGGGGATCTATGACAATGTATTTAAAGGGGAACTATACTTGAGCGGCTCTTAGTTTATCAGGACTTGCCAAGGTAGACCGTTACTTTTAGTTACAATTTTTATTTGCATTTTATGTCTAAGTCTACTGCTGGCTGTTTCCGTTTCATCACACTTAGGGCTTACAGTTCACTCAACTCTATTAAAGCCCACTGTTTGTTGCAAAGAGATGTGACCTAGAAGCAGGCTTCAACAGAGGTCACTATATACAGAAAACTAAAGATATAATGCAAAATTACATAGGTATACCAGACCGTTTTATGAAGGGCAGCTTCTAAATAAAGCAATATGCTAATCAAATTAAGAGCAACTTATCTCAGCGGTAAAGTTCCTCTTTAAATCAATAGGTTTTGAAGCTCCATTTAATTTACTGCAAATTTGGGGAATGTTTATTTGCAGTTCATTTGCCCCAGAATTTCAGGTCATAAGCAATGTTTATCTCTGTACATACCACAGAAAATGGGTGACTTTTTGCCTCCTCACGAATGTTGGTAAAGGGAGATTCCAGGATCAGGGCATCAGGAGGGGTTTCTGTGAAAATACAAGATGTTCCTAGTAACTAGAACAAAAATAGCAATAAAGTACAGAACCAGTAATGAGTTAATAAGGGTAATGATGCTATTGCGAAGAACATATACCAGGGATTTACACATCGATCCTATTAAAATGCTAATGGAAAAGAAAATATTTACCTCTTTCACAGAGTCTTCTTACTAAATTGGTCGCTACCCTAAAAGTAAGAGTACATAGTTAGCGGTTCACGTCTTAATTTGTAATGCAATGTGTTTCTCACACTGTGCCAAGTCACACACACAATTTTTTAATTATATAAAAATGTAGATTAACTCATGTTCCTATCTCTCTCCAGCTTAAAGGGATAGTAATACCTCAAATGTAAAAAAAAATATGTTGTAGGGTTTATCCCCCTGAGTAAAACAAGAGTACTCCCACTGCTGAAAGATGTTTCATTCAAAAGTTATTAATTTTCAAAGTTGAATTTTTTAGGTGCAATATCACAGTGGCCTGAAATTGTACTGTGGCGCTGTTGCTACACCATCCTATGGAGATTTATGGTCCTGAGACCAGAGCTGTCCATATGATCGTGTAGCAACAGTGCCACTGTACAATTTCAGGCCACTGTGATATTGCACCTAAAAATTTCAACTTTGAAAATTAATAACTATTGAATGAAACATCTTTCAGCAGTGGGAGTACTCTTGTTTTACTCAGGGGGATAAACCCTACAACATATTTTTTTTTACATTTTAGGTATTACTATCCCTTTAAGGGACGACCTACATGACATAATAAATGTATGTGTTTAATTATTGTACCATTACAGCATTCAGGTCTCCTGAGGGCTTCTCCTACCCTGAGCTGGTTCTGCGAGCTAGAGAGGGAGTCAATTCCTGTTTGGTGTTAGGATATCACATGTACCTGTACGATCAATAGGAATGTGACTGCCACAGGAAACTACAGTGCTTGCAGGAGATAGCAAAAACAAAAAGTGTAAAAAACGCACACCGAAAAAGAACACAATTAAGTGTTTTGTGCAAGGCATGGTAGCCCCTCAGGTTCTGCTCAAATCATGTTTTTCACTCCCATATGCCACTGCAGAAAGGAAATTTCCATATTCATATCAAACTGATCCTGCCCACAGGCAGTCCAGCTCCAAAATGTCAGGGAAATCCCTCTGCACGAGAGAAACAGCACAGCCCCAGATGTACGTTTCTGCCTATGTGGGCCTCGTCAGTGGGGTACAGCTGATTCCATCTAGGCACATGGAATCAAGGGCCCATGCCTGGGATACCCTCCCACATAGGGGGACTAAAAAAATCAAAAAGTGTGATGAATGCACACTGAGAAATAACAAAACTAATTGCTTTGTTCAAGGCATGATAGCCTCTCAGGTGCTGCCCAAGTCACATTTTTCCGTCCAATGTGCCACTGCAGAGAGGACATTTCCATATTCCTATCAAACTGATCCCACCTTCAAACAGTCCAGCTCCTAAATGTTAGGCAAATCCTCTCTCTGGGCCTTGTCAGTGGGGAGCAGCTGATTCCCTCTAGGCACAAGGAAACAAGGAATCATGCCTGGGACATCATTCCACTTAGCAAGACAACAAAAAAAAAAAAGTGTGACGAATACACATCAAGAAATAACAAATTTTTTTTTGTTCAAGGCATGGTAGCCGCTCAGGTGCTGCTCAAGTCATGTTTTTCACTCAATATTCATATCAGATGGATCCCTTCTGGGGTTGTGCTGTTTCTCTTGCACAGAGAGGATTTGCCTGACATTCGGAGCTGGACTGTCTGGGGGAGGGACCAGTCTCTTATGAATATGGAAATTTCTTCTGCCTGCAATGGCGCTTGGAAGTGACAAATGTGACGAACAGCACATGAGAGGATACCATGCCATGAACAAAACACGTAATTTTGTGTTCGATTTTGTGCATTCATCATACGGTTTGTTTTCGTAGTCTTGCAGGAGATGGAACAAGAAGCTTGAGAAGGAAAATTAACAACTGGGACTGATGCTGCTACCCCAAGAGGTGGGAGTAATGAATTTAATTAAACAAAGAGCTTGAACATACATGTTTTTTTTTCCTGTTTCATGTTATTTGCCTTTTAAACACACTTGTTGGATTTTAATAATTATCTCCTGTAATTTCTATCTTCAGCTCATAGTTTGCTGTTCTCCTTTGTCCTCTGATTTTACCAGTGATACTATCACTCATACTACATCTTGCTTGCTCTTAGCCTCTCTTAAAATTTTCTCAATACGTTCTACCTCTGGAACTACATTTTTTCTATCAAGGTCACGCTCTCATCACACCCATGGAAAATCTGGAACATCTAAAAGGTGTAGTCTCACTCAGACAGCCAAAACAATCAATGAACACTGCTGGATATCAGACAAAAGGGAGCAGCAGCTAGAGGAAATTAAACTTCAGTCGCCACTCACCATGTCTACTAACAAGGTAAACCAGTGGTTTACAATCTTTTTTTTTTTTTTTTTTTGCTCAAAGCACCCCTGAAACACACATTCCGAAAATTACATTTTGTCATTTTCTCCAGAACATAGTGATGAGTAAAAGTACATAAATATATAATCAGTATTCACAGGCAGAATTTCAAAGAACAAAAATAGTTTGCATAATAATTTCCATAAATATACATTTAATATTAAACATTCACTTTTTGTCAATCTTTCTTAGCGCACCTTAATTGGATGTCTATGGCACACCAAAGTGCCACAACATACTGACTGAGACCCACTGAGGTAAACCATAATATTAAGCACCGTAAAATATTTGTTATGCTAACAAAGACCTCAAACAAACAGGAAGGAATTTTATTCAGTGTGTTAAAGGGATAGTAATACTTTGTTTTATCTTTATTTTATTTTGTAGGCATTAAAAAAACACGAAGAAAGATATAAGTCTTATCTCTCAAACCTTTATGGTTTAAGAGATATTCACAAGCAAAGTATCCCACCCCTGTTCAGCCAGGTCAGAGGGGAGGTGTCCAGGTAGACTGCAGAGAGAGACAATCTTCAATTAAGATAAGGGAAAAAGCTGAAAAACTTGTCAAGGGGGGAAGGTCTTTCATTCTTTTCATACAAAGAAGATTGTCCCCTGCTGTTATCTGTCTGGTCTTACAACCAGATTCACATCTGAGAGGAGATGGCTTACACTAGGAAAAAGGGGCGGGAGGGGGAAACTTTGCTTGTGAATATCTCTTAAACCATAAAGGTTTGAGAGATAAGACTTATATCATTCTTCATGTTTTCTTAATGCCTACAAAATAAAATAAAGTTAAAACGAAGTATTACTACCCCTTTGAATTTATTTTATTTTAAAGGATCTGGACAAAAAAATAAAAAGAAGAAGTGCAGCTGCGTGTTAAGAGAAGAAGAAAATAAAAAGTTTTAATTTTGTGCTTATTCACATATTTTTTTATGTGAATAAGCATTAAAATAAATAAAAATTAGCCTGATCATTGCAGCCTTTTAGCATCGGTCCAGACTTTGCCTGTTCCGTCCCCTTGGGGTCCATGCGAACTGCAACTATGCTAATGTTTTGCGTCATGGGTCTTTGTCGGGGGTCCGCGCCATCGCCTCCTGCTGCATTATGTAATGTTTTGTTAAAGGGATAGTAATGTTTCAAAATCAAAGCAGCTCCAATTCATCTTCATAGAATTTGGGCCATGGAGAGTGGTACTTCAATGCTGTCATATTTGTGGTTCAAGAGTAAGTGAATGATAAAGTATCCCCCTCCCTCCTGCCCCTTTTACCTAGTGTAACACTGCTCACATCAGATGTGGAATCTGGTCTTAAGACCAGACAGCTTACAGCAAGGGACAATCTTCTTACTGTGACAAAAATGAAAACCCTGCCTTCCTTGACATGTTTTTCCCTTATCCTAACTGAAGATTGTCCCTCTCTGCAAGCCATCTGGACATCGTCTTTCTGTTCTGAGGTGAGCAGTGTTACATCAGTAAAAAGGGAGGGAGTGGGACACTTTATTAATTAATTACTTTTGAACTACAACTCTGACAGTATTGAAATAGCAGACTCCATGGCCCAAATACTATGAAGATTAATTGGAGCTTCTTTTATTTTGAAACATTACTATCCCTTTATTGTACCCCACCAGATCAGGCATTCTTATTTATGGTTTAACTACTAGATGTACCCCTCCCCCCTTTTACTTTCCCCTTTTCTTAATCTGTATCTTCCTCTCGTTTCTTATAAAATCCAATTAAAAATTTGAGTCTAAAAAATAAAATTATATTTCAAAAAGATACCCCCATGGCTTAGGTATTTTCCCAGAGGTGTGCAGGGGAGCTTCACCCTCCGCTCCACTCCTGTGAAAGCCTCTGCAATGAGTTGCATACATTTCAATATCACACCATCTACAATCATTCCTTTTCCTTCCCCATTCCCTCCCGCCATACGCTTCCAACCCTTTCACCAGCAAAGTTGCACCTTAGAGCTTCTCACATGCCCACTCTTTGCCCACACTAGGCTACCTCTCAAACAGGTCATGTCTCCCTCTACAACACATATCTCCCTTTGCAGCTCATCCACTGGCACACCATCACACCCTTCCCACATACAATCTGTCCCCATGGGCTTTCCAATGTCCTGCCTCACTCTCCATCCACCAGAGCTCACACTCTGTCACACTATGTTCCCCCACCCACACAACACTCCTCCCACATACCATTACTCCCCCTAGGCCTCCTGCAATCCTGTCTCTAAGGCCGGCAACCTTATTTAGATGCCGCTTTTACTAACCTCCTCCTTTTAGAACCATGGAACTCCATATTTCTATCATTTAATGCACTTATTTTGGCCTAACACCTGTACAACTCCAGTGCACACTCACCTCCCTCACTCTACACTGTGTGCCTCTCTCCCATGCATTGTGGTAACCCTTTCAGTAACAAAGAATGATTTGCTCATACCTCTGCCACTGCAAGGGTACAAACACAATCAAATCGTTGATGGAGCCTCCAGGTCACTGCATCTTAACACCGGCACTTGAGGACCACTGGGCTTTTTTTTTTCTTTTTTAAACAACTTCCGGTTCAGGTCTTCTGGAGCGGCGTGGAGCCGCACCAGGAGCCCTGAACTCCATGCCGTGCCAGGACCGTCACTGGTCCTTAAGTGCAGGACCGCTGCTGCTGTGACAGTCCTGGCACATCAATGGTCCTTAAGGGGTTAATTCTCCATTATATGCCTCTTCGTAACCCTCATGTATTACCTTGTATTAGGTACCTTGGTGCTCAGTGGAAAGGAGTCAGCAACCCCATCCCACCCCATTCTGATTACTTCAGGTCACCTCCCCCTCCACCAAGCCTGTCAGCCTGTGTCTGACCGGAAGCAGCTCCTTTAATGACAGAGACTCGAGGGTAGCAGCGGAGGGAGAGCAGAGAAGAGGTCAGAATGATACATTTCTACTGTCTACCAATGTAATGTATGTACTGGAACTGCAGTTAACACTTAACCCTTTTAGTGCAAGGGGGTGAGAGAGCATAATTTGCACTCCTCTGCCACTGACCGAGTTAATATCATCCTACAAAATGGTTGTGCGTATTTGTGTGTGGATACCTCTTTGGTACTCAAATGCTTAAACCTTTGAGTGCCACAGGGCTACCCAACATATTTTTTTAACCCTTTGAGTGCCAGAGAGATATCCTACACATTGCAATGCACTGAATAACACTTTTCCGCTCAAACACTTAACTCATTTAGTGCAAGAGGGTTACCCAATGCATTGTTAATCAAGCCCTATGCCACTCAAACTGTTAAACCGCAAGGGCAACATCATAACACTATTGATAGTTACATAATAAAAACATTATATAAAACATAAATCGATCTTACCTGATCTTTAGCACTGAGGTAAATAATTAAAGCAGGCCCTTAAAGGGTTAAGGTAGCTTATTAAACTATTATTATTATCCTATATAATAATTCGCTAAAACGTGTGTAACGCCACAGTCATGCGCAGTAGAGCCTGCCCGCGGCGCTGCTGATACACAGCTGTATCAGCCGCGGCATGCGCAGTCTCTACTGAGCATGACTGCCCCGCGACCGGAGGGCAGTGGCACTGTGGCCCGTGTAATGGGCTCTTCAACTAGTTTTGTATAAACTACTTTAGTGAATACCTGTCTTTATCAGCATTATTTAATAATTTCTAATAAAATCAAATTGTATATCAAGCAGAACTGTCTACCAGTGTAGAAATACCTACAAAACCGTGTTGGTAAATTTCTGACAAAACCCACAACAGGGCTGATTTTCTATCAGAGTCTTACACCATTATATGCTGCCAGTTGAGCAATACACCATGAAAGAATGAGAGGACCTGGGGGGGATAAGCACTAAACAGCCATTAGGGCCAGGATGGGGATCTTGTGTCAGATTTGTGTCAACGGCATATCAACAGTATATTGCCGCAATCCACCATCATCACTACAAATCCACCATGTCTTAGACAACATGTGAGACTACCCTGCTTGTAAATCCCCAGAGAAAATCCCCCCCCCCAATCATTATTTCTCAGTGCATTGCATATGGCCATGTGTGGATTCAAAGTGATGTGCTCACCACACATCACCATGACATCGCCTTTTAGTGCATCTCTCCCCCTGGAAACTTTTTTTTCTCTCTTTTGCACATCATCATCCCTGGTGTGCCCTATGTTCAAAAGAAAAAAATGGAGTACCACAGGGGACAAATACAAAATCCCACTGATATAAAAGAGAATTGTAATCCGTTGAATGCTATAGAGGTCTCCAATGCATTGCTTAGTCCTCACTGTTATTTGGATTAAAGGAAATTTGGGGAATTGTTATTTCTTTCCCTACAGTGTTGTTGGTATACCCCAGACATACTCCACTTTGTTTTGTTTTTTTAAATAAACATTTTACATTTGGAAGATACAGCTGATTCGAAGTAGAATTGTATGTATTATGTACAACTTACCCTGTGCCAAGAGAATGCCCCCATATGTAGACTGGATTGTCCCCGCTGCGGGCTTTTATCCAATCAAAGACATGTAGTGCATCGTATGTCATCCCGCTCTCTGAAGGCGAACCCACTGAGTCACCCCACCCTAAATAAAGAGAAATATTATTGGTTTCTGCTGGTATCTCCTTGGCCAAAGTCTAGCTTTTCCTCCTAAGTAAAACAAGGGTAAATATTAGCTGGAATATTGTTAATTCAATAGTTAGAGTGCATTTTAAAAATGAAACTGCAGTTTTCTATTCTGGTCACCAGATTGTGCTCTCCTTTTTATGGGGGTGTATGGCCATATGGACATTAGTGGGTTTGAGATTAAAGGGATAGCAATACTTTATTACTATCCCCCATATTGCAGATATTTGTAAAATAATTTAATAGCCCCCAGGTTTATCTCTCAAACCTTTATAAGGCAAAGTTCCCCCCTCCCTCCCCCTTCCCTGAAGTCAGCGTTGTACTGACTGCAGGGGAAGTCTGTTGCACGACAGGCTTGCGGCTCTGCAGCTGAGCCGAGATCCCGTTAGTGACAATGAATTATTTCACTGAAACGGTCTTCTACATGTGCTTGGTTTGCAAGCACATGTAGAAGACCGGTTCAGTGAAATAATTCTTTTTCACTAACGCGATCGCGGCTCTGCTGAAGAGTCAGACCGGATATCCCTGCAGTCAGCACAACGCTGACTTCAGGGAAGGGAGAGGGAGGGGGGAACTTTGCCTCTCAAACCTTTATGGAACCTGGGGGCTATTATTTTGCAAATATGTACAATATGGGGGATAGTAATAATAAAGTATTACTATCCCTTTAAATAACTGTAGAATGAAAAAAAAAATCTTCTCAACAGTGACAGTAATATTTTTTTTACTCAGCAGGGTACAACCTATAAATTATTTTTTTCATAATAAACTGCTTATGTGCCATGATAACCAAAAGTCCAGCAGATGTACAGTTTAGGATATATTCACATTTATTTCTGGTGCAAGTCTCCTGATGCAGCACATAGCTTAATTAGCAAATAAAACATCACTACAACCCTAGCATATGAAAGGTCACTGGTTCCACACAGTTACCACAATTCACATACATTAGCATATGGTTCCAAGTATGACTATTTTCTTAAGTGTACATTTGCTGATCTTTTGGCTAACATGACATATAGACAGTTTTTAATGAAGTTTTCAAATATACAAACTTGAATCGAAGTGACAGGTCCACTTTAAGACTATGAGCTTGATAGCACTGTAACTGATGACCCTTATCACGGATTCACCTACAGAATGCCTGAGATTTCAATAGAAATATGGGAGATAACAGTGATAACATGTGTCAGCTGTGATGTAGTCCAGTGAAATGTTAGGCTGACACTCTTATCCAAACTTTAACTCTTTGAAAGCTAGAGACTTCAACACATTGTTAAGGGGTTAAAAGGCAAAGATTAACCTTTATTTAACCTTCATTTTATAAAGACCTGAACATATAAAAACCACATACAATCATTAGTATCGATAACCTCGGAATGCCATAGGGGTGTCCATTCAAAGGGCTGATTGTTCTTTCTTTGTTGCAGAAGAAAGAAAAGATTGTCTTAAAGGTGCTAGATATCAATCTCTGCCAATGAGACCACTCCAGCTTACAGACAGAAGCCTCCGTCATTGGAGGACACTGGATAGAGGGAGGGGAGCAGAGGCAGAGCAACGGACTGCGGTTACAGAGCAGGTAACCACAGTCTATGCGGAAGTAGCTGCAGGACCGACTTTATAACTTAAATTTTGACAAATAAAAGGCTGGGCCTGCAATTGTGGGAGGGGCTGCAGGCTTCATAAGCAACCGGCAGTCTCTCCCACGGGACGCGCCATCAGCGTGTGTGCCATTCGTTGCGTTCGGCTGTCACTGGTAAGTATTCATTCCTCACTTCCGGTTAAGCCAATACGTCACTTCCGGTTTCGATCGTCACGAGGAAGGTAAGCGAATCCTCCTCCGTTCACTACCAGTCAATGCGGGCAAGCCATTAGGGGGAAACGAGCTGCTGTGCATGGATCTCATGTTCCCATGTCCCTGGTCATTACTATGGTGCAGATGGTCATCGTTCCCTTGTGGGTATTCATCAGTATGCTCATTAATGTTAGGATGGTATCTTTCGTGTTGAACTCTCCCCCCTTAGACTTCTATTAATTGTTTAAAGGAGCAGTAAACTTTTTTTATGAAAACACATATTTTATAGAGCATTTCCTTCTGAATAAAATAAGGCCACTCCCACTGCTGTCAGAGATTTTATTCAAAATTTATAAAAGTTTAAATAATCAGGAAGTGAATTTACTGTGTTTACTTCATGATAGTTCTAACTGACAGGAAGTGACAGGCAGTTTCTATCACATTCTATGGAGAACTGTATGTGTCTGACTTTTCTGACTTTCCTCTCCATTAGAATCTAACAGGAAATCTAATTAGAATTTGACCACTAGAGGGCACTACTAATGTAAAAAACATGGGTTTAAACTGTAATAACTCTTGAAATATAAATCTCTCCGCAGTGGGAGTACCTTTATTTTACTCAATAGGAAAATCCCTACAATATATATTTTTTCATAAAAAAAGTTTACTGCTCTTTTAAAGATTAAATGATTATGTTAACCTCTAATTGCCAGAGGAGGCTTAATGTGTATTAAATGTTCACTTTAACTGTGCTAATCTCAATTTGAGTTACTTTATTTAAATGGTAGTATTAACCCTCTGATTGCTGAGTATCTCTGGAGGTTGGATTATGCGCATTATCAGTGTATGTAGCAAACTAAATAACAATGATATTAAGGTCATTCGAGGTTGTTATAACTTAGTGTCTACTTCTTAGCAAATGCTCAATTAACCCTTCCAGTGCCTGTTTATTATTCTCAAGCCTTCTTTAGTTATACATGCATTATGTTTACTTTGTCAGTCCCTGGCTTAGCTTCATGTTACTTGTGGCAATATGGTCTTATTCAATATCATGATAAACAGGTTCCTGTTGGAACGGATGAAACCTTCAGGGTTTTCTTTCTATGTCTGCTCCTCCTTCAGAAGGTTCTTCCTAGTAATAGTTTCAGCTCAGGAATTACTTCCTTGCAAGTGCTCAATTAACTCTCCTGACGCCTGTCTACTGCACTTATGTTTTTCTATGGCTTAAGTTTCTGCAATTTTAATTCAGGCAGTCTGTTCAAGTCATGATTTATCATACACACGTTTCTGTAAGTCCCCTGGGTTGATGCTTCATTTCTCTAGATTATTTCCTTTATTGTTTAGGTTGTAGAACCTAACTTAAAAAAATAAATAAATAAATAAAAAAAAATATATATATATATTATATTCATGACTCCTCAATGTAACTTCTCTGTCCTCATATTTCCCTTCCTTCTTCTCCCCGACCTGATTTCCCAAGCAGGATCTGTTAATTCTAGCAGCCAATCAGTCCAGGCTTACTAGCAGTATCTCGGAATTAGTAATTTCCCAGCTTCATTAAGACTCCATCTGGCAAGATTAATTCTCCGCCAGGTAGGACCTGCTACCACTCCCTCTTGTTTTTGGCATTTCGGTATTTTGACAGGTCCTAATTATATCCTATGTTCTCTGTAATAGTCCGTCAAGCTCACTCAAAGGTAAGCTTTTATGGTTATAAGTCACTTTGCACAAGTATTCAGTTTTCCCTCTCTCAAATTCACTGTCACGCCGCCTCAGGATCTGCATTTAAGGTTGTCCCTAGGGGAACTTCTTCCCCATGCCGAGTCCTGCTCCGGTCCTCACCTCCCCATCACTATTGTAATGCTAGGAATCCTGTTTGACATGCTTATCTTGCGTTCGGTGCACACGTTGCATTCTCTCGCACTCCAGAGAGGATGTTAGGTTGCCTTCCCCTCACATTGGGTAAGAACACACCAGGCACGGTTATCCTGCCTCTGCTGGGAGTCAGAGTCCCGCTCTATTCTCTGCTATTTTCTTTTTTATTTAGCGGTGCTGTCTCTCAGCAAAAGCAAAGGTCCATTTTATGTTCCTGTACATATTGCAGGAAGTAGGTTCACTGCACCATTTAATTTGTTAAACCATTAGAACCCCCCCTTAGGTACGTCCCAATATCAGTAGTTTCATAGTTCGTATGCATGCTTTTCCACCCCCCCCTTGTTTGTATATTCTTGATATCTTAGTATTTGCCTTACCTCTTCGTAGAGGCCGAAGGCACCCCTTAGTATCATGCCTTACCTCTTCGTAGAGGCTGAAGGCTCCCTTGTTTCATGCCTTACCTCTTCGTAGAGGCCGAAGGCTCCCTTAGTTTCATGCCTTACCTCTTCGTAGAGGCCGAAGGCTCCCTTAGTTTCATGTCTTACCTCTTCGTAGAGGTCGAAGGCTCCCTTGGTTACATGCCTTACCTCTTCGTAGAGGTCGAAGGCTCCCTTAGTTTCATGCCTTACCTCTTCGTAGAGGTCGAAGGCTCCCGTAGTTTCATGCCTTACCTCTTCGTGGAGGCCGAAGGCATCCTTAGTTCCATGCCTTACCTCTTCGTAGAGGCCGAAGGCACCCTTAGTTTCATGCCTTACCTCTTAGTAGAGGTCAAAGGTACCCTTATTCTCATGCCTTACCCCTCCATAGAAGCCAAAGGCACCCTTAGGTTCATATCTTATCTTTTCGTAGAGGCAGAAATCACCCTTAGAGTCATACCTCACCTCTTCGTAGAGGCAGAAATCACCCTTAGGTTCATGCCGTACCTCTTCGTAGAGGCTGAAGGTACTTTAGTACCATGCCTTACCTCTTCGTAGAGGCCGAAGGTACGTCTCCAGTACACCTTCTCTCTTAGTAGTGAACGTAGGCGCACTAGAATCGCCCCTTTCCTAGAAGAAGAGACCGGGGGCACCCCAGTGTTGGTATCTTAGTAGTAGACCTCATCTCATCAGTGAGGCAGGATACCTCTGTATTAGGCCTTACCTCTTAGTAGAGGTTGTAGGTTCCCTACCATTTCACTTTACCTTCTTCTAGGAAGTTGCGGGTTGCCTTGTATCTACCTCTCTCTTTGTAGAGTGTAAGATTCAGGAGTTGGGTCTTTCCTCCTCATGTAGACCAAGGTTCCCTATCATATCCACCTCTGGGTAGAATCTTAGGTCCTATATTGTCTCTTTTCTTCTAGACTATCATGGAAAACAGCGATCAATTGGCCCAGTCCGGCAACGAGACTCCTCAAGCGGCTGCTCCAGCCCCTACGTCCAGGAGCCCTTCCTTAAGAAGCTGGACTGTGGGGAAGCTCATGGCAGAACTGACCCGCTTGCACATCCCCTTTCCTGCATCAGCTAGAAAGGCAAAGCTCTTCAAGCTCCTGTTCCCCGCCCCCCTCCCCAGCCCAATCGTCCCCTCACTCGTTATACTCATCTCCCCCTCTCCCGGCCAACACAGCTCCTGACCAGTTTACTCAAATTACACATATGCTGGCCGACATTCAAGCCAGAGTAGCGTCACTAGAGAACGCTCCTCGTCCACTAACACCTGCCATTATGATGTCAAATGCTCCTCTTCCAGGTAACGCAGTAGTTGCAGCCCCCAGAGTTTCACTTGCTCATCTTATTCCTGCTAACATCCGCAGAGACATTGTAGAAGGCAAGGATGTTAATTTGGTTTCACTGCTTATTGCATCACAGGATCTGGCAGAAAGTAAAGTCATTAACTGCGGCGAAGTGTCGGTTACTCTCAAGTCTAAAGACCCACGGCTCAATAAAAAGCTTTCAGTCACGGAATTTGTGCTTGCTTTTGGCGTCTATCGGGACACTGTCTGTTCGGCTTTCCCGCATAGGTGCCAGGAGTTGGATCATTATCTACATCTGGTGGTAGATCTAGCGCATAAGTACGGCGGCCATACTTTCTATGACTACCACCGGTCCTTTTCTACCAAGGCAGCTGCCGCGCTTGCACAATTCAATTTCCTGACTGATTGGAGCGGTTTGGATATGGAGCTGTTCTACCGGCACTTCGCCGGACTTAAGGCCCCTGTGTGTCAAAACGGTCAATCATCCTTCCATTCCACAGGTTTATGTCCTACCGCCCCCCCAGTGGCCGGCCCTTCGGGCTTACAACAAGCTGAGGCTTCCCCCCAGCCGGCTCCCCTGGCCAGAGCCTCCTCCCGCCCGACCTATGACAAGCAAGGGAGGCCTATATACTATCAAGGGAACACCCCTATTTGTAACAATTTTAATTCTAGGGGTTGTTTTTTTGGTGGCTGTAGGATGCTGCATATCTGCTCTAACTGCAGGGATTCCCATTCCAGGGCCATTTGTCCCAAGCTTGGGTTCTTTAATAAAAAACATGGTGGAATCTATGTAGCGGGGCTCCAGTGTCTTCTTACTAATCATCACGACAGGTCTTTAGTGAATTATATTGTCAATGGCCTTTCTGAAGGATTCCATACAGGTGTCGTAGCCTGCCCAGCGACATCTCTGGAATGCCCTAATTTAGCTTCGGCTTTGGACGACCCTGACATAGTCTCTTCCTTGCTGGCTAAAGAAGCAGAGAAAAAATTTATCATTGGCCCCTTCCCTTCCCCACCCTTTCCTGTATGGCGTATAAACCCCATTGGGCTAGCCAAACATAAATTCTCAGATAAGAAAAGATTTATTCTTGACCTATCAGCTCCCCACTCTACCCTCTTGCCAAGCATAAACTCCCTAATTCCACCTGAATCGTATTCTCTCCAGTATGCTACTATTGATGACACTATTTGCCTTATCCAACAATCACTCCCTCACTGCTGGCTTTCCAAATCTGATATTAAAGATGCCTTTAAATTACTCCCCGTTCACCCATCACTCTGGCATCTCCAAGGCTTGAAATGGGCAGGGCAGTATTACTTCGCCACTTCTCTTACCTTTGGATCCTGTAGCAGCCCAAAAATTTTCGATAGTTTTGCGGAAATTTTGTGTTGGCTATTACTGAATTATTGTCATTGTCCAGGAGTTCTACACTACTTGGATGATTTTCTCCTCATAGAAAATTCCTCATCCATTCCAAATAGCCTTCACAAACTTCAGGAATTGTTTGAATATCTTAATATCCCTTTATCCCCGGGTAAGTCATGTGGCCCTACTAAAGAGTTAGAGTTTCTGGGAATCATTCTAGATACGGTACTATTGGAAGCCAGGATCCCTAAAACAAAATTAGACAGAATTATTCCTATCATAATCAACGGGGCTAATTCAGATTTTTTGACCAAAACTGAGCTGCAATCATTGATTGGGTATTTAAATTTCGCCATGAGAATCTTGCCTCAAGGTCGGGCATTCCTTTCCCAATTACGCTCTCTTCTCCCATCCGCCCCAAATTCCGATTCACTCATTCATATCCATGCTGAAGCCAGAGCCGAATTAACTATGTGGGCTAAATTCCTGTCTAACTGGAATGGCAGGGCCATGTTCCCCCCACCCCATCCTCATCTAGCCCAGCGGTATTCACGGAGGCTAACGTCAATCTTGGCTTTGCCGCTTCCTGGGGTCATAAAGGGATTTGCAACAGGTGGCCAGTAGAAATTAGTTCTTCTACTGACCTATTGACCTCCTTAGGTCTAACCGACATTTACCCCATGGTAGCTGCGGCTGCCTCTTGGTCCCACTTATGGGTAGGACAGGCGGTAATGTTCTATTCCTCTTCTGAACCCATTGTTAAACTTATTCAAAAAGGCAGATCCACATCACCCACTATCAATAAACTGCTAAAGAAATTAAATTGGCTTTCTCTCATAAACAAATTTACTATCCATCCCTCTTATACCTCTAGTCAGGAAAACGCAGCTACTAATTACCTTTCCCAACTTCAATTGCAGAACCGCTTCGAACCTCATCAGGATGCTACAATTCCTCTGTCATTCACGGAGCTAACTACAATCTAAGTTTCCTGCTTGCCGAAGCTCATTCTGTCATGCAGCATGGCCTGGCCCCCAATACCAGGAGGTCTTATGACAAAGCCTGGAAATCCTTTCAATCTTTCCTAATTTTCACAAATTCACCCCACTCCTTCTCTCAATCCACTATTTTAGCTTTCACATCTCACTGCCACGTAGGCCTTAAGTTGTCACCAACCACTATCAGAACTTATTTAGCAGGTATTCAGCACCATCACGCACTAATGCACCCCTTGTCTCCTTCTATTCTCTCACTGTACAGTGTGAAGCTTTTTCTTAGAGGCTTGGCCCGCTTGCAACCTTCGGCTACTCGTACTAGGCTGCCTATTACGGGAGAGATTTATAAGGAAATGTATGACCTTTTGAAATTAGCCCCTTTTTCTCACCATACTAATACCACTCTCCTAGCTGCTATTTGCCTGGCCTTCTTCAGCTTCCTTAGGCCGGGCGAGTTCTCCTGCCGCTCAAAGTCTGATGTCTTTTTGCGCCTGGATCAACTCGTTCGGCACACCAGTCACTTCACCCTTTTTTTGGCCCATTCTAAAACTGACCAAGCCCGAGAAGGCGTGCACATTCCATACTTTGCAACTCACGATTCCTGGTGTCCCTACCAAGCCTTGGTTAATCTCTCTACTCTTCATCAGCATGAAGCCGCGAACAGCCCTCTTCTTCCTCTACACTCGGGTCCTCTCACCATACCAGAGTTCATGTCATATATTCGCATTATCCTTACTCGCCTAGGGTTAAACCCGGACACATTTTCCGGGCATTCCTTCAGGATTGGGGCAGCTTCCTCAGCCTCTAAGAATGGTGTCCCTGTTCACATCATTCAACGCTTAGGCAGGTAGCAGTCTTCTTGTTATTCCCGCTATGTCCATAATCCATCGGAAGAAATTCGGAAAGCTATTACTGAATTAGCAAAGTAATGTATATATCTGTATTAACGTAATAAACTGCTTGTATCAAACTGTCTTTTTTGCCTCCATTCAGGCCTACCTCGTCGAACGGCACCCGAGCTTACGGTAAGCTCGGGGTTTGGCATACCTTACTTTACCGAAAACGCTGGAAGCCCTGACCACAAATAAAAGGCTGGGCCTGCAATTGTGGGAGGGGCTGCAGGTTTCATAAGCAACCGGCAGTCTCTCCCATGGGACGCGCCGTCAGCGTGCCCCCCCTCCAGCACCCCCATTTTAAAAATTTTAGAGGGGGCCCTCCATTCAGGCCTACCTCGTCGAACGGCACCCGAGCTTACGGTAAGCTCGGGGTTTGGCATACCTTACTTTACCGAAAACGCTGGAAGCCCTGACCACAAACTAAGGGTTTAAAAAGAAAGAGAGTATTTTAGTGTTACCTGTTAAATCCTTTTCTCTTAGTCCATACAGGTTACTGGTAACATTGGGTAGGCGATCCGCCCCTTTAATTGTAGGCAGGAACAATTCTAGAATTCTATGCAGGGGGTGGAGACTACTTTCCCTCCTTGCTGTAGCTAGCCAAGCAGCTCCAGAAAGATTTGAGACACTAACTATTGACTAGATAGTAGAAGGGAAAGAAGACACCTGTGAGCATGACCCAGAAGGACCCCCACGGTCTGCCACAGGAGAGCCAAGTATGATCCTTTGACAGAGTGGGAGACCAGTAACCTGTATGGACTAAGAGAAAAGGATTTAACAGGTAAGACTAAAATCCTCTTTTCTCTGTCGTCCAATACAGGTTACTGGTAACTTTGGGATGTCCAATCATTGAGTTTCCCAGAGGCGGGAAGTAAGGTAAGGACCAGGCGCAAGGCCCCCAAAGTCACCAGAGCAGATATGAACCATCAGATCAGATATAGCCCAATAAAACTAACGAAGTGTCAGCGGAAACTGAACAGGGGTAACAACACCCCAGCTTTTACGCAGCACACTGAACTAGAGCCAACGGGGCTCAAAAGGGAAGGAAGCACCAAGAAAATCCTAGACAGGCAAAACTGTCTCCAGGATTTTCCTCCCAAAGCTGGCATCAGCCGATGCCAGTACATCAACACGGCAGTGCTTCGAAAAGGTGTGCACAGACAACCAGGTGGCAGCCTTGCACAACTGATCAGCAGAGGCCCGATTCTTGTAAACCCAAGAGGCCCCAATAGATTGTGTAGAATGAGCCGTGACCTTGAAATGGACAGGCTTCTTCCTCAGCTCATAAGCCTTACGAATAGTGGACTTGATCCAAGAAGCAATAGTCACTTTAGATGCAGGTCTTCCTGCCCTAGGACCCTCAGGAATGACGAACTACGTGTCAGATTGCATGAGAGACTCCGTGCGATGTACATAAAACTTGAGACAACGCACCACATCTAACAAGTGGAGATCCCTCTCCTTGTCAGAGGTGGGGTCAGGGCAGAAAGAGGGCACCACAATCTCCTGATTGATGTGGAACTCCGAAACCACCTTTGGGAGAAAACTCCTGAGAGGTACGAAGCACCACCTTGTCCTTATGAAACACCAAATTGGGTGGTTTACAGGACAGAGCATGTAACTCTGCGACACTGCGGACAGACACAATCGCCAGGAGAAAAGCCATTTTTCATGTCAACAGGCATAGAGGAAAAGTAGCCAAAGACTCAAATGGAGGGTGCTGAAGAACGCCCAAAACCAAATTAAGACCCCACGGAGGAGCGGGATTCTTGAAGGCTGGACGAGTATGAGCTATGCCCTGGAAGAAAACCTTCACATCAGGATGGATGGCAATGCACCTCTGAAAGGAAACAGAGAGAGCAGAAGTCTGAACTTTAAGGGAACTCAAGCTGAGGCCCTTATCTACACCGTCCTGCAAAAAGGCCAGGACCGTAGGCAAATCAAATTCCTGAGACAGGTCCTTATCAGCATACCAAGATAAAAAGGTCGACCAGACACGATGGTAGATCTTGGAAGAAACAGGTTTGCGGGCACTGAGCATAGTAGCCACCAAACCAGAAGAAAAACCTTTCTTCTTCAATATTGAGGATTCAATTTCCAAGCCATCAAAGCTAGCCGATGAACATCCTCCTCCACAGGTAACCCTGTAGAAAAAGATTCGGACGGGAAGGAGCCGCAATGGCTCCGCCGCTGACAGATCCAGAAGCTCTGGAAACCAAGCCTGTCGAGGCCAGTACGGAACAATCGGAATGACTGGAAAGCTTTCTATATAATACCCTGTGCAACATGGGGATGGGAGGAAAGATGTAGGCCAGAGAAAATAACCAAAGAATGGACATGGAATCCACCGCTAGAGCATCACTCCAGCGAGAGCAGAACCTCGGAACCTTCCGGTTGTGTTTTGTCGACATCAGGTCGATGCAAAGAAGACCCCACTTCTGAACAATTAAGGTGAACACCTATGGGTGAAGTTCCCACTCTCCGCTGTCCACCGTGTGTTGACTGAGGAAGCCAGCCATGACGTTGTCTACGCCAGGAATATGCACTGTGGATATAGCAGGAACGTGTTCTTCTGCCCAGGACAAAATAGCCTTGACCTCTAACCAAGTGGCGAGACTTCTTGTTCCGCCCTGCTTGTTGATGTAAGACACGGCCGTGCCATTGTCAGACTGGACATTCTTCCAACTGGGGTATCCAATGACGAAGGGCATGAAATATTGCCCAAAGCTCCAACACTTTGATGGGAAGGAGAGATTCCTGCGGAGACCACCGACCCTGAGCACTGAGGCGACGGAGGAGACATAGTGGAAACCCTTGCCACAAAACGGAAGGCATCAAATAAGGCAGCAGAAACATAGTGCTGGGCCTCAGAAATGTTGGCAAGAAGCCGCAACATATCCAAAGCAGGAGCACCCTGATGGACAGCCAGAGTGAGCTGTTCAGTCCAGACTACAATGGCCCGGTTAACCCATGCCACAGCAAACGCTGGACACATGGCAGTGCCAGCAGTGGCAAAAATGGACTTGAGGGAAACTTCAAGTTTCTTGTCAGTCCAGTCTTTCAGAGCGGACTCATCAGAAACTGGCAAGGCAGTAGACTTAGATAGCCTGGAGATAGGAGCATCCACTTTGGGGGGGATGAACCCACTGAGCAAGCGCCGCCTCAGAGAAGGGATAAAGCTTGGCAAATTTCTTGGAAACAGAAGGTTTCCAGTCTGGAGATTTCCACTCATCAGACACAAGGAGGTCAAGAGTGGGGTTAGGTGGAAAACAAGTAAGGGGCTTTTTAGGCTTCTGAAACAAATCAGAGGGGTCTGAAGAAACCTCCTGAACTAAGGGAATGTTTAGAGTGGTCAAGACAGCCCTGATCAGGCCATCAGCCAAGGGCTCAGGATCAGCCTCAAAGGGGTCCCCAAAAAACTGAGAGGAGCCCACCGCAGAAAATTCCTCAACATCTGAATCCACCAACAGTTCCTCCTCAGAGGAATCTGATACGTCAGGTACTCCCTGCGGTTTTGGCAGGGAAGATCTGACTGAAGAAGGGGTCTGCCATGAATGGAAGACCCCCTGTAACCGAGATGGAAAGAGTTGCAATGTAGACCTAAGGTCCCTATTAGCAGCCTTGAACTCTTGCACCCAAACTGGCTCTAATGCATGGCTGGAGCTCCCTGGAATAGACTCACAAACATCAGAACATGCTGGGCATAAATGACCTGAGAATTCTCTAGGTAACCCTGAATGACATGAGGAGCAATGCGCAATAGGGGACACAGATACCCCAGCGTCCTTAGTCTTAGGCCTGGCCCCAAGCTCCAACAGATTAGACATTCTCACAGTGTCATAAACGTTTAGAGTACAAGGAATCACCCAAATACAGTGTGTTAGGTTAAAATTTCACCCCAGAAATCGCTAAAATACACTTATGTGGCACGCAAAGGGTTAATCTGCAGAGGAGAGAAGGAGATTCCAAGCCCTGCGTAGGATACTCCTTCTGGAAAAGGCACAAAATGGCTGCCGATGCAGGAACCAATCAGAAACAAGCGCACGAAGCAAGCGCTCATGGGAAATGTCGTTTTCCCTGAAAAAGTACCCCAACGGTGCCCGAAGCCCCCTGAGCCCCCCAACATACTTGAAATGTTAACCGGCTGATAGAGCAAGGGCAGACAATTAAAATGAGCCATCTCTGAAGTCGCTATGTTGAGCGGTTGCAGAGATATGTCCCAAAACTGTACAATCCCATAGAAGTGAATGGAGCAATGGCGTCTATGTGGTAAAGCACTCAAAATTTGCAGAGTTGAAACAGTAAAATAAAAGTACATGAAACATCACTAGAACATGTTAGAAGACCCCAAAAAAAAAACACTGAACCCAGTAGGGAAATTGTCAATAACCCCCACAAAGATGCAAAACCAGCAGCTAAAGGGTTAAGTTACCACAGAAACCCGCTCCAAACCACCCAACAGACATACAGATAAACCCAATGATTACAGGAGTGTGCAGCAGGAACTCCAGAGGAAAAACCCCTGTGCGGAGGTGCACTGTGGGACATGTGGACCTGGGCATACTATACAGGTTTAAAAAAAAAAAAGCAAGCCATAATAGGAAAAGGGAATAGTGCCACATGGGAACTGATGAAACACCAACATATTCTGTACTGTTCCCTGAATCCTGCCCTTAACCCTTTGAGTGCCAGAGGAGTATGGAACGCGTTCTGTACCCCTCTGGCACTCAAAGGGTTAAGAATTTACACCCTAGAGTAACACCAGGAAAAACGGCGTATTAACCCTTTTCGGAGCAGAGGGGAATGCTTTGGACACAGCTCAATTAGTATGAGGAATAATAACTTTTGAATATAAAATCTCTCAGCAGCAGAAGTATCCGTCTTTCAACCTGTAGAAGAATTCCAGTATATACTTTTTCATTTAGAAAGTTTACCACTCCTTTAAACAGAACAAGTATGCAATTTCTGCAAATGTATTAATTTATTTTTAACGTGGCCTTGGCTAAGCACACCAACAAGTAAATGATTTCTCAGAAGGACTGGATATATACTGGCAACAGCATAATCATTGAGGAGATCATTGCCAAGTACTTGTGAGGACAGAGAATGGAGCCTTGATGCAGCATTCGATCAGCACGGAAAAAAAGATTACGATCAGTCTGATCAAGGACAAGCTACAATACAAAGACAAAGAATCTTCAGGAAATATAAAGGATTTACCATAAACCATGCTTGAAGCACAGGACACCAAGATCAGCTGCCCATTCACACACAGTGGCACTGCAATTGTTTTTCAACTTATTTTTTTAGTGTGGGTTTCAGTCTCTACTTAGCCAGGTGATAAAGTGATAGTAATGTTTCACATTAGCTGACTGAAGGGAAATCCAGTCTTACGATCATCAGGCGGCTCTGCAGCAGAGCCAAGAGTGTGTTAATAAAAAAAAAATCTTTCACTAAAACGGTCTTCTACGTGTGTCTGGTTTGCAAGCACACGTAGAAGACCGTTTTAGTGAAAAACATTTTTTTTTTTTTACTAACGTAATCTCAGCTCTGCTGCAGAGCTGCCTGATGATCGTAAGACTGGATTTCCCTTCAGTCAGCTAGAACGCTGACTTCGGGGAAAGGGGAGGGAAGGGGGAACTTTAGGAGTGATTATCTCTCAAACCATAAAGGTTTGATAGAGGACACTGGGGGCAATTCATTTCTTTTTAACATGACTGCAATATAGGGATTAGTAATTTTTAAGTATTACTATCCCTTTAAGTACCAAAGTATCCAGCTTCACACTGGTGACTATTTTGTCACAGCACCCTTTGTTCTCCATATAAAACAGCAGACCAAAACTGCCCCAGAAATGCAAATACCTGTTATTCCAGAGTGATTTGGGGTTCACAAAATAAGATCTAAGCAAGTAAAATGTTTAACCCTGTAAGGACCAGAGAATAATAATAATAATAATAATCCTTTATTTATATAGCGCACACAGATTACGCAGCGCTTTACACTCATATTGGTCCCTGTCCCCATTGGGGCTCACAATCTAAATTCACCTATCAGTATGTTTTTTGGAGTGTGGGAGGAAACCGGAGTACCCGGAGGAAACCCACGCAAACACAGTGAGAACATACAAACTCATTTCAGCAACAGTGCTAACCACTGAGCCACTGAATGTGCAACATATTGCAGAGCGTGGCCCGGCACCCTGCTTTGGTCCTTAAATGGTTGTCAAAAAATGAGAAAATAAAACGCTTCTTCAACCCTACACTACTTTAATTGATAAAAAACTATTTAAACCAATCCCGATAGTCTCCCTTTAAAAACATTGTTAAAATAGCTTTTCATCTACAGATGCTACTATCCCCCTTAACCATTTGCTGTTAGGCAGATTAACAACTTAACAATGCTTTGGAGTGTTTTCTAGCATCAAGAAGGGATTAAACGTGAACTATAATTTCATTATGAAAAATTTGGAAATTGTCAGGTTTTCCTGTTGAGTAAAATAACAAGTCTGCCAATTCATCTCGGAGATGTTTCATTCAAAATGTATCACAGATCAAACTTGTGGTCACAAGATGGTGTTGCGGTTATCCCTTTAGACGGACATATTGAATCTGAGACTCTAGAGAGATGGCTATAAAATTTGCTCTGTAAACGAGCTGGAACTGTGCCTAATAGTTTGAGAAAAGAAAAAAGTTGGACTGTAAAACTACAAGTCATCATACTATAGATAATTATTTTTCATTACAACTCAAGGAACCAGAACACTGTGCACCACAGACAGCTAAAATCTCTGCTTGTTAAACAGTTTTCATAAACAGTTGACTTATTTTAGATGAGAAAAGGAGAACAAGTATTCCACATAATAACAGGAAGCACGTGGTCAGACTTCAGCTTTGGTTTATCACAAGACACTTCTACTTTAATTCCGTCTTAGCTTGCACTATGATAAGATTCAGAAATCTGTCTGTGTTTTAAGCTGAACTACCACCAGAAGTAAAGTCGCCCTGCAATAATTAGGCAGGTGGCGACTAGCTTAAAGGGATAGTAATGTTTCATAATAAAAGCAGCTCTAATTAATCATCATAGTATTTGGACTTTGGAGAGTGTTATTTCAGTTCTGTCAGAGTTGTAGTTCAAGAGTAATTCAATGACAAAATCTTCCCCTCCCGCCCATTTTACTGATGTAACACTGTTCAGCCAGATCAGAAGGGAGGTGCCCAGGTAGACTGCAGAGAGGGACAATCTTCAATTAAGATAAGGGAAAAACCTGAAAAAATTGTCAAGGGAGGTAGGGCTTTCATTGTTCTCATAGGAAGAAGATTGTCCCCTGCTGTTACCTGTCTGGTCTATGGACTGCATTCCACATCTGAGAAGAGATGGCTTACACTAGGTAAAAGGGGCGGGAGGGGAAAACTTTGCTTGTGAATATCTCTCAAACCATAAAGGCTTGAGAAATAAGACATATCGTTCTTCATGTTTTTTTAATGCCTACAAAATAAAATAAAGATAAAACAAACTATTACTATCCCTTTAATAATAGTTATATTACCTCTCACAACCACAAGATTCTATAGAAATCCTTAATCTTCAGAGATTGGCGGCCAGATTAGGTACAGTCCGAGCGCCTGCGCTGTCAGTCCCGGTCTCCCTTAAGAAGCATTGCAATGTCCCGAAAAGTACCGGAAGGGACTGATGGGGCAGGAGTGCAGACTGCACCTAACCTGGCCGTCAGTCTCGGAAGATTAAAGATTTCTATAGAATCTTGTGGCTGTGAGAGGTAATATAACCATTATTAAGCTAGCTGCCACCTGCCTAATTATCGCAGGGCAACTTTACTTCTGGTGGTAGTTCTGCTTTAATCCCATGACAAAACAAAAACAATTTAAAGTTGGTGACACCAGGATCCCAGAAAGAAAGAGGAACTCACCTCTGTAGTCAAATGAAACAACGTGAAATCCCATTGAACTGAGGACCTAAAATGCAAAATGAGAGTTGAGCTGCCTGCTATTATCAGATAATATTCACATTATTTCATTCTACTAGCCTTAGAAGCATAAACACAGGGCATATGCGTAAAAAAGTAGAGCAAGTTAACAACTGCACAACATTTATAAAGGAGAAAATCTTTGTTGATTATTATATTATTTTCCTGCTCAGTAAGGATATTCATTTTTCATGCAAGAGCTCTAGCTACTTTACATTAAACTTTTTTTCTATTGCAGCCGCCAGGTGGTGCTGTTGCAATCACTTATTATGATGAGAAGTAGTCTGTAACGAATGTGACTTTGGGGTACTAGTTGGCATTATTGCCAACAACCGATTTAAAATTCAGTTCAAGATACATAACATGCGATTTAATAAAAGTTTACTGTTCTCATAAAATTACTTTCTTGGATGCTAGAGAGGTCTTCACTGCATTGTGATGCAATGAGCCACAATGCCTTAGTCATCAAGCTAAGAAGGGGAAATTCAGGAGCAAATCAACTTCACCACAAGGCAGGGATGACAATTCCACAAATCCCATTGACATAATGTGGCTTTTAATCTTGTAAATGCTAGACAGGTTTCCAATGCATTCTTCGTCTCTCCAGCTGTTGTTGGACTACAATTCCCAACACAGCTGTTGTTGGACTACATGTGCCTCTCCAGCTGCTGTTGAACTTCAGCTGCCATCATCCAGAGATAATGGAAGTTGAAGTACAACAGCAGCTGTGAAAATCAAGATTGCCATTTACTGCAAGGCAAGTCCATTTCTGCATATTCATACCATTAAAATTTGTCAACTGGTTTCAGTGTAAATGGTATAACTGTGCATTACACAAGGATTTAAAGTGATAGTAAAGTCTCTATTAAAGTTCAACTCTGAGTCTTCTTTATGCTTTTTACAACACTTAACACTGTGTTTAATGACTTACTGTTCTGTAGTTCTGGCCACGTCCTGCTGCCTCTAAGCGTGGTCCGGATGGAGATTGGTGAAGGACAATCTTCAGGAAGCAAAATAATAATCCTGCCCTCCTTAGTCAAGGGGGTCAGGGTTTTCCTGTGAAGTTTGTCCCTCTCTGCATCCATCTGATCCCACGACCGGATTGCAGCTCTAAGGGGAGTCAGCCTGAAGGGGCAGGAGGGTGATCCTTTTACCTTGAATAGCTTTTGAACTACAGAACAGTAAGTCATTAAACATAGTGCTAAGTGTTGTAAAAGTATAAAGAAGACTCAGAGATAAACTTTAATAGAGACATTACGATCACTTCAATTCAGTTTTAGCTCATTGTAAAAGGGGTTGTGAAAACTGCATACCTTGAAATTAGGGCTGCAACTAACGATTATTTTGATAATCGATTAGGTGGCCGATTATTTTTTCGATTAATCAGATAAAAAAAATGCTAATTTTTCATTATTTAAACTGATTTAATGAACAGTGTTAAAAACAAACAGCAGAATAAAAAACTTTACACATTAACATGTGTCATTGTTATTATTTTACTATGGGGTCTATGCACCTCTTTCTCCCCCCTTGTACTTCTCTCTCTCCCCCTTGTGCCTCTATTTCTCCCCCCTTGTACTTCTCTCCCCCCCTTGTGCCTCTATTTCTCCCCCCTTGTACTTCTCTCTCTCTCCCCCCCTTGTGCCTCTATTTCTCCCCCCTTGTACTTCTCTCTCTCTCCCCCCCTTGTGCCTCTATTTCTCCCCCCTTGTACTTCTCTCCCCCCCTTGTGCCTCTATTTCTCCCCCCTTGTACTTCTCTCCCCCCCTTGTGCCTCTATTTCTCCCCCCTTGTACTTCTCTCCCCCCCTTGTGCCTCTATTTCTCCCCCCTTGTGCCTCTATTTCTCCCCCCTTGTACTTCTCTCCCCCCTTGTGCCTCTATTTCTCCCCCCTTGTACTTCTCTCCCCCCTTGTGCCTCTATTTCTCCCCCCTTGTACTTCTCTCCCCCCCTTGTGCCTCTATTTCTCCCCCCTTGTACTTCTCTCCCCCCCTTGTGCCTCTATTTCTCCCCCCATGTACCTCTTTCTCCCCCATTTACTTCTCTCTCCCCCTTGTGCCTCTTTCACCCCCATGTACTTCTCTCTCCCCCTTGTGCCTCTTTCACCCCCATGTACTTCTCTCTCTCCCCCTTGTGCCTCTTTCACCCCCATGTACTTCTCTCTCTCCCCCTTGTGCCTCTTTCACCCCCATGTACTTCTCTCTCTCCCCCTTGTGCCTCTTTCACCCCCATGTACTTCTCTCTCTCCCCCTTGTGCCTCTTTCACCCCCATATACTTCTCTCTCTCCCCCTTGTGCCTCTTTCACCCCCATATACTTCTCTCTCTCCCCCTTGTGCCTCTTTCACCCCCATGTACTTCTCTCTCTCTCCCCCCCTTGTGCCTCTTTCACCCCCATGTACTTCTCTCTCTCTCTCCCCCTTGTGCCTCTTTCACCCCCATGTAATTCTCTCTCTCTCTCCCCCTTGTGCCTCTCTCCCCCATGTACTTCTCTCTTTCTCTCCCCCTTGTGCCTCTCTCCCCCATGTACTTCTCTCTTTCTCTCCCCCTTGTGCCTCTCTCTCTCTCTCCCCCGTACCTCTTTTTCACTTTCCTGCACTGATGACATCCAGAGCGCAACCACTCCAAACGCGGAGACGCCGCATGGAGCGTGCAGGGGTTTTCTTCCTCTGTCTGGGCGCCAGTTTTAAACTGGCCTCAGAACAGAGGAAGAAAATACCTGCACGCTCCACGCGGCGTCTCCGCGTTTGGAGTGGTTGCGCTCCGGATGTCATCAGTGCAGGAAGTAAGACAGCAGTATCCGGCGGCTGTGGGGCTGCTGGGCGGCACAACTAATCGCTGCACAACGAATCGATAATGAGAATCATTGACAACGATTCTCATTATCGATTTTTATCGATTAGTTGTTGCAGCCCTACTTGAAATTTCAGGTATAAAACACAATTTTGCCCCCTGCCAACCTCATGTGAAGTGGAGGGGTGCGGATTATAAAAATTATATATATATATATATATATATATATATATATATATATATATATATATATATATATATATATATATATATAATTTTTTTTTTTTGAAGTGCAGGTTATCTGACCATTTCCACCGGACCTCTCTATTCACACACCTCAATAAGCTTTTACACCTCAACATAACTTACTTTGTGTGCCCCCTATCCTTACCAGAACTCTAGCATCTTATTCCGCACCTGACCCTTATATACTTTATTTCTCCCATTACCACTTTAGATTGTAAGCTTTTAGGCAGGGACCTCACTTCCAGTGTTTCACTATGCAAAGCACTTGTAACCCTGTAAATTGCGGAGTACACTTGTGGCACTATATACATGAACATATTCATTCATCTGTGCCCACCTCCCCCCCACACACACCTCCATCAGGTTGCTGAGAGATGCATACAGCTGGCACATGCTTGTTTATGCCAGCTGGTACCTCTCTTTCTCCCAATCAGGACTTGAATTGCAGCTGTATAGCCTTGTAAGGGGACCTGAGAAAAGGTCCTGACAGAGAACTACTGTACTTTCAAAGCACAGAAGCTCTATGCCTTGAAAGTATGGTAGCGCTCTGTCAAGACCATTTTAACTCTGTGTGCCAGAGAGGTATCCAATGCATTGAGTTGCAATGCATTGAATACCTCTCTGGCACTCAGAGGGTTAAGGTTCTTGACACATTGCATGGCTATCTGTTGAACACCCTTCTGGTCCTCAAAGTTATAAGTTAAGAGGAATGTTTGTCTTCCATATGGTTGTTTGTTCTAGTATTGATCTACTTTTGCCTAAATATGTATGTGCTCAGGGTGTCCGGAAAAAGGAAGTATCCGTTTACAATCTACAGAATCACAGTCTAATGTGGGTCCACACAAACCATAAATGACTTTATTTACTCTGAATTCTGCTCTCTTTCCTGAGGTAGGACATATTAACTAACCCTTTAAAGACCAGAGGGGGTGTTAGAAGCATTGCTTCACATTGTGATGAGAAATAATCTGTTCCTTAAAGGGATAGTATTGGTTGTTTTTAATAAGTTTAATATTGTACATATTAAAAATATGAACACAATGGGGTATATGTCCCATCTCTCAAACATGTATAGTTTGTGAGAGATAATCATCTAAAGTTCCCTCCTCCCGCCCCTTTCACAGATGTCAGCACTCTAGCCGAAAGAAGGAGATCCTGTCCCGGAACCGACCAGCGGCTGTTCAGCAGAGCCGAAATAGCATTATATAGAAAAAATACTTAATTGGAACGGTCTACAAAGTGTGCTTCAAACCAGGAACACTTTGTAGACCATTCCAATGAAGTATTCCTTTTTATATAACTATTTCGGCTCTCCTGAAGAGCCGGAGGACGGTCCCGGGATCTCCTTCTGCGCTAGAGCGCTTAAGGGGTGGGAGGGGCAACTTTAGATGCTTATATCTCTCAAACTATACATGTTTGAAGATGGGACATACCTCAATGCACTAATATTTTTAATATCTAAAATATTAAACTTTGTTAAAAACAACCAATACTATCCCTTTAAACCTTTGCGTGCCATAGGGGGTGTGCAGCACACTGAGGAGCAATGCGTTACATTCCCCCTCTGGAACTCAAAGGGGTAAAGGTAAAATGAGTAATATATAGCATGTAAAAGAAAAAGATCTAAAAGACAATACCTTATAAAGCTGCACTCGGTGATCACCTCCTCTGTGGAGAAAATATTCACAAATTAAATTTCCAAGTAGTACATTTTTAATAAGACACAAAAAACAACTGGGTCTCATGTATAAATGCAAAGAAGCAATTCTAAGAAAGAAACAACTGTACAGCAGAGACAAAAATACAGACTTTATTTAATTGGGGCTTTTAACTCCTTGAATGCCATTAAAAGGCTCCAATGCACTGCAAAGCAACGTGCTGAAGATCTTTCTAGAGGTTGAACGAAAGCCTCAATTAAATGGATGAGAATTTTCACTGGCTGCCTTGGTGTAGCTGTTTTGTTCCAGAAAGGCACCTCTTAAGCTTGCCAAATAACCCAAGCGCTATATATACAAAAGAAAAGTAATTGAGACAAATACTTATTAATTTAAATGGGGCTTTAACCCCTTTATTACTAGAAGTATCAAACATATTTTAAGGCCGTGGCTACAGACTTCTCTAGCATTGATGGGGGTAGATGCACTAGGGTTTGATAAAGTGAAGATGACTTCTACAGCGATACCACTTCTCCAGTTCCTATGGAGCCAATGCACCAAATTTGGAGATATTAATGCATAGAATAACATAAGAATAGGGTTGCCACCCAGCCGGTATTTTACCGACAGGCCGGTAAAAAATTGGCTTCCTTCCAATGTTAAGTCTATGGAGGGAATGCCTTGGCCAGTATTTTTTTGAAGAAAAGGTGGCAACCCTACATAAGAACTGGAGAAGTAATCACCCTTTTGTGCACAACACCATGGGGTTTAATTCCCTAGTTAATCAATGGGTTTTTTGGAAATGTTTATTTGTCCCTTGAAGTGCAGTTGGGATTCCCCAGAGCTGCTCTACATTGTCTTTATACAGAAGGCCCAATTTGTCCTGCCAGGAAGAATTCAGGAAACCAAATATAGCTCCAATAATATCAAACAGTAAGGGAAATTTACCACAATGAAAACATTATATATACATATATATGTTATAGAACTTCTCATACAGTAAAACCAGGGTACTCTTGCTGCTGGCATATACCCCATTCAAAAGGAACAACAGAACAAACAGCACATTTGAGCGTAGTATATTTGCGACCATTCATACTGACAATTGCTCTCCAACACAGATTGCAATAGCAACAGATCCACCATAAAATGAATAGGCCATGAATATGTTGCACACAAAAAACACAGTTTTGCTCTGTAATAACTTTTCAATGAATCCTCTACTAGTAGTTTTGTTTTACTCAAGCAAGAAAGGCGAACAAATGCAAAGTTATGCAAAAGTTTAGAGTAATCTACTTCAGTGCTGTTTATTGTAACATGTGGAAAACTGTCTCTTTTCTGCCTAGTCTGTCAGTGACAGATTCAAACTGGAGTCTATGGAGAAAGTTTGAGGTAAAATAAGAGATAACATTATCACTTCAAAATAGGGTCCAGCAATATGTCAGCCAGCAACTGTCTTGGATATACCATGCTGATGTTGATGGGAATTTGCAGCATGGAGTGTCCTCCTACTTATCCATGGGGGAGCTGTGTAGTAATTAACACTAGTAACAGGATTTTTCAGTTCCGGCGTGCTCGCACCTGGCCACAGGCCCCCACCAACTGTGTACATTTTCAGGTTCTTCTCACATGAAAACAGGTGAGTCAATCAGTGATTCAATCAACTTGAAGGCTCTGCTTGAGTTAATAACATTCACTTGTGTTTAATTAAGGAGATCATGAAAACATGCACTGTTACTCAGGCATTCAAGACGAATACAGGCTGGATATCGGTGTAAGCTAATCAAATCAGGTTAACAACTCACCCCGCATCAAAGCAGTGCTGTCAACTGCTCATAGAGTAGATTATGACATGTGATTGTGTCAGAGTAGAGCAACCTGAGGGCCTCCATCCAGCCATAAACTTTTTCTGACACATCTATGAATGCTTCAACATGTCACTTCACATTAAATACCTTTTTTAAAGATTACCATCTATTTAATTTCTGTATGGTCAGACCCATACAGGAAGCCCTAAGTACAAGCTTTCCAAATGAATGTCAGACCAGAATCTGGGCAACAAACAAATGCGGGGCAACCATGATGGAAATACAATTACAAGACAGTAAAAAAAAACAGGCAAGCCTAGAAAAGTAATGAAACAACTTACCTAGTTCCTGCATTTCCATGCAAGTAGAGAATTACAGGATAATTTGTGGACATAACTTCTTCATACCATGCAAAGTCCTTTCCCTGAGCATCTTTCCACAAGACTGCAGGAATGGTGTGCCTGAAAATCAAAAACATAATTCACTTATTAAAATTAATATTGCTCTGCATAACTTTATTTGCCAAGAATTCAGGTACTCTCTTAACATAGTTGGTTAAATGCTGTAGCACTGTATCTTTGATTTTCTTTTCTGCTCAAGAAAAAAGGGTGACACAAAATTGTTACTATTAGAGGGAATTAATAATCTAGCCTCTAGGACACACATCCTTTGGGTCAGGTGAGTCAATGACTTCTGTTATCCATAATATGTGTAAGTATCAGTTGGGTGATCAATAGCTGTGGGGATCATTACGGGTACTGATGTCCTCTAACAAGAAAATAAGGTGTGTGCCAAAGTGGTGTCCAACACATTGCATTGCGATGAACTGGACACCTCTCTGGAAGTCACACTCTTTACCCAGCCTCTTTCTCCACTGTCCACTGGCATACATCCCAAGTGTCCCTCTTTAGAATGGACAGTACACCTCTTTGAGACACAAATCCCTCTGTACCTATCTCAAGTCCCTCTTTTTTAGAAGATCAGACTGTGTCACATGTATATAAAGTGTATCACATCGCTCCACTGCAACGAAACTCACATTAATGGGGGATTTTATAAGTTGCAGAGACTCTGAATTTCCATGGTTATGTAGTGCATTTACATTTTTATGTCATACCACTGTAAAAGCCTGTGTACACGGGCCTAATTCTGTGCATTCGGGCAGTGTCTACTGCACATGACTGCATCGGACAAAGCCTGCGTTCGGCAAGTCTCTACTGCACATGACTGCGTTTGGGCAGTGTCTACTGCGCATGACTGCATCAGACAAACATACATCTGGCCTTATATTATTATTATGATGATGAGGATATTGAGACTGAGAAAAACTTCTGTTTCATGCCAGTACCAGAGATACTTGTTATTTTTTTCTTTATCCTTTTGAAGAGAACAAGAACTGTAGATTTATTCGTTTTCTAGTATTTATGAAGGGTTAACATTTTATGTGGTGCTAGTAACTATTTGTGGTTATATATTGTTATAACTGAATGAGAACAATATACACAGCGTTTTTCTGTTCGGTGTGAGCTCAATAATCAGTCTGAGCAACTGGTTACCGATATTTATAACGGACATTATATGTTGTGAGGTATACGGGTAGGTGACTACATCCTCCTATATAATAATAATAATAATTCGCTAACAATGTTTGTCAGAAGCAGTCATGCTCAGTAGAGACGGCAGTGCACGCAGCAGTCATGAGCAGTACAGACTGCCTGCATCGCGGCTGATATGGAGCGGGGTGCTCCGAATTCAGACCAGAGTCCTCTCTGTGCACCTTCCTGGGACCGCTTGGTGCCAAGAAGGTGTGCAGAGAGGACTACGGTCTGGAATCAGAGAGCCCTGCTCCTTATCAGGTGCGGCGAGGGAAGTCTGTACTGCGCATGACTGCAGCACCGCCAGTGTTGGCCCGTGTACACGGCTTTAAAACTAGTATTGTTATATTCACATACTGGGATTCTTCCATTTTAGTTTATGGAAATCACATTATATGCTATAATACTATTGCAGAGATATTCTACGACACGTCGGATGGTGCATCATTCTTTACATTCTCATACAGTTTTATTTTGGGATAGACACGGAACTGGAGTTCTTATATAGTTAAAATAGGGCACTAGTCTGGCATTTTATGTACCCATGTATCTTTTAGAATCAATGTAGAAGTTTTCCTCTTTACTATGTGTTGAAGTGTTGGTTTTAGCACTTAATTTTTTATTTAATGTGCTGAATATTTTTTTGGGTTTGAAAGTGGTAGACCTGCCATTGGGCAGCTTTCAATCATTATAAGTGCCATCCTTTGTGTGGTTTTTGCTCAAATTAAAGTTTGTTTAAATTTCAGTATGTTTGTTTATACATTAGTCTGTGTAAACAAACCATTTATTCAGTTACAGAAAGAAATGTAAATAGGTCATGAAATAACGTTAAACTTCTCGGTAATGCCCAGCACCTCAGCCATGGCCCCAGCAACACCACCTAGAAGGAAAGCGTTCCTTTTTGGCCATTCGAAATGTTGCGAGATATGCACTGGTAGGCACAGCACCCCTCCCCCCCACACACACACACCCAACCTGTTCCCCCCAGCTTGGTTCCACTACCCACTGGAAGTCACAGATCCCCATATTAACATCCCCCCTCCCCCGGTCTGGTTCTACTTCCAACTATTAGTCACAATTTCCCGCATATACTATAGGATCTTCCCTGCCTTGTTCCACTGAAATTGAACATGAGATTATCATGCTCCTTACACCCACTATGGTATGTCAATCATAACAATGGGGTATCATTTGTCTCAAGCTGGCTGTCGGTACTGAATATACTACGAAATTCCATGGGGTTCAAATGACCTCTCATTTGATGTAGGTGAATATCTTCTTTATAAATAGCATGCCTTACTGAATTCTCTTCAAATCTGTAAAGTTTATGAACAATTGTCAAGTGTAGTTTTATGCTTCTGACAACCCCTACGGTATATGCCAGCCCATACCAGTGAAGTACCATTTTTCTTGAGCTGGTAGAAAGTACTGAATACAGTAGGAAATTCCACGGTTTTAAAATATTTTAGCATCTGAAGTAGTGAAAATCTTAGCAACACCTTTATAATTGTGATCACCAGTCTAGGGATAAACACTTTAACCCTTTGAGTGCCAGAGGGGTATGGAATGCATTGCAAAGCAATGCATTCTGTACCCCTCTGGCACTCAAAGGGTTAATTTGATTCAGTTGAATTTCTATTTTCCTACATGTTATGCCTTCCATAACTTTTCTTCATATCTATAAGAGATCTGACCATTTTAGTGCAAGAAGCCTCTTTCAAAAAGAGAAACCAGGTAGGTGTAGCTTTGATCTTCTGGCAGCCCTTACATTAGGTCAGCTCATACTCATGGGGTGCCACTGATCATGTAAGAGCAATAGCTAGTGAACACTGTAGGAAATGCCATAATTTTCAAAGATTTCAGTACATTTCAAGGGGTTGAAATTTAAAAGAAATGCCAGTTTTTAGCTTTAGTGCCACCTTCTGGAAATATCTGTCCACGTCAGGGTAGGGGTAGAAAGGCAAGAGACCCTTCATTTTATGCAATGGGTTATCTTCTTTCCAAAATGGTATGCTTTGTCTACCTTTTTTTCAGTTCTGTAGTTGTTACAACCATTTTAGTATAGGCAAGTTATGTTTGAAAAAATTAAGATAAATTGGAGATTGTAGTTGATTTAGTTTAGCAATACAGGCACCACTACAATATAAGTCAACTCATGCCAATGCTGTGCCATTTTCTAGTAAGAACTGTAGCTAATGAAAAAAGATTTCAATATATTCAAACGAGTGGAAATAAAAAAAGAGGATTTTAGTCTTACCTGTTCAATCCTTTTCTCTTAGTCCATACAGGTTACTGGTAACTCTGGGTAGGTGATCCACCCCTTTAAGTAGGCAGGAAAAATTATAGAATTGATTGCAGGGGGTGGAGCCTACCTTCCCTCCTTGGCTGTAGCTAGCCAGCCAGCTCCAGACACTAACTATTGACTAGATAGTGAAGGGGAAAAAGACTCCTGTGAGCATGATCCTGAAGGACCCCCACAGTCTGCCACAGGAGAACCAAGCATTGTCCCTTGACAGGGTGGGAGACCAGTAACCTGTATGGACTAAGATAAAAGGATTTAACAGGTAAGACTAAAATCCTCTTTTCTCTGTTGTCCAATGCAGGTTACTGGTAACTTTGGGATGTCCAACCATTGAGTTTCCCAGAGGCGGGAAGTAAGGCAAGGACCAGGCGGAAGGCCCTTAAAGTCACCAGAGTAGATATGAACCATCAGATCAGAGATAGCCCAACAAAACAATGAAGTGTCAACGGACACTGAAAAGGGGTAATAACACCCCAAAACTGTTACACAGAACACTGAACTAGAGCCAACAGGGATCAAAAGTGCAGGAAACACTAAGAACTGAAGGAGATCCTAGACAGGAAAGACTGCCTCCAGGATCTTCCTCCCAAAGCTGGCGTCAGCCGATGCCAGTACATCAACACAGTAGTGCTTCGAAAAGGTGTGCACAGATGACCAGGTGGCAGTCTTGCATAACTGATCAACTGAGGCATGATTCTTGTAAGCCCAAAAGGTCCCAATAGATTGTGTAGAATGAGCCGTGACACTAAAAGGGACAGGCTTCTTCCTCAGCTCATTAGCCTTACGAATAGTGGACTTGATCCAAGAAGCAATAGTCACCTTGTATGCAGGTCTTCCTGCCCTAGGACCCTCAGGGATGACGAACAACGCGTCAGACTGCCTGATAGACTCCGTGCGATGCACATAAAACTTGAGACAATGTACCATGTCTAACAAGTGGAGATCCCTCTCCTTGTCAGGGGTGGGGTCAGGGCAGAAAGAGGGCACCACAATCTCCTGATTGATGTGAAACTCCGAAACCACCTTCGGAAGAAACTCCTGAGAAGTGTGAAGCACTGCCTTGTCCTTGTGAAACACCGAAAAAGGTGGTTTACAGGACAGAGCATGTAACTCCATGACATGGCGAACGGACACGATCGCCAGGAGAAAGGACATCTTCCATGACAACAGGCATGGAGGAATAGTAGCCAAAGACTCGAATGAAGGGAGCTGAAAAACGCCCAAAACCAAGTTAAGATCCCACGGAGGAGCGGGATTCTTGAAGGCAGGACGAGTATGAGCAACGCCCTGGAAGAAAACCTTGACATCAGGAAGGATGGCAATGCGCCTCTGAAAGAAAACAGAGAGAGAGAGAGAGAGAGAGAGAGAGAGAGCAGAAGTCTGAACCTTAAGGGAACTCAAACTGAGGCCCTTATCCACACCGTCCTGCAAAAAGGTCAGGACCGTAGGCATATCAAATTCCTGAGATAGGTCCTTGTCAGCACACCAAGATAGAAAGGTCGACCAGACACGATGGTAGATCTTGGAAGAAACAGGTTTGCAGACACTGAGCATAGTAGCCACCCCCCAGGAGAAAAACCTTTCTTCTTCAATATTAAGGATTCACCATGCTCTTCTGAGTGTTTTAGAGAAGGCCCGGGAAGACCAGACGCTGGGATGGGACAAGATCCGACTTGTCCATGTTGATGATCCACTCGTGATGGGTGAGAGCATGAATGCAGTCCTGAACCTGCGGATGAAGAAGTTCCGCAGAGGGGCTTTCAGAAGCAGGTCGTCCATGTATGGAGTAACTCTGATGCCGTCCCAATGGAGGATGGATATAAAGCTCCCAGGACACGGTTGAATACTTGAGAAGCTGTAGTCAGACCAAAGTGAAGAGCTGAAAACTTAAAGTGCCCTTGGTCGCAGGCAAATCTGAGATACTGCCTGCTCTCTGGATGAATGGCGATGTGTATATACGTGTCCTGAAGATCCAGAAAGGCAAGGAATTCCCCTGGGAACATAGCAGCAACCACCGACATTAAGAACTCCTGGTGATAATAAGTCCTGATCACAAAGGAATTGAGATCCTTCAAATCCAAAATGGGACGACAACCGCCATCCTTCTTGGAGACCACAAAGAGGTTTGAGTAAAAACCCATACCTCTGTCCTGAACTGTAACAGGCTCCAGAACGTCCTTGTCCAGAAGGGCCTGGATAGCACCATGGAACAGACGGCATTTCTCTGCGCCCTGGGGAGTATGAGAAGGGAAACAGCGAAAGGGAGGGAGAGAGACTAAAAGGATCCTGTACCCTTCTGCCACCACCTGTAAAACCCACGGGTCTGCCACTGAGTCCTCCCAAGCGCTGTGGTAGTGACGCAGACGGCCACCCACAGCTGAGTGGGGACCTGGGTTCGGCGAGTCATGCCAGAGAAGGCTTGGAAGCCTTAGGCTTGGAGACCTTGGGCTTCCATAGCTGTTTGGGCTTGGAGGAGGCACGCGGAGCTGAGGGAACTGCCTGGTTCACCTGACGTGTCTCGGTCTGGAAGGAACGAAAAAAAATGATTACGCTTGAGAGGCGTTTTCTTCCTGGGAACCAAAGGCAGAAGGGTACTTTTACCCCCTGTGGCCTCACTAATCAGATCCTTAAGATCTGGCTCAAACAATGATGTGCCTTGAAAAGGCAAGGAGCGCAAATCTTTCTTGGGAGCAGTGTCAGCAGACCAGATGTTGAGCCAAACAGCTCATCTGGCAACCACAGACATGGTGGAAACCCTTGCCACCAGACGAATGGCATCAAATAAGGCAGCAGACACATAGTGCTGGGCCTCAGAAATGTTGGAAAGAAGCCGCAACATATCCGAAGTTGGAGCACCCTGACGGACAGCCAGAGTGAGCTGTTCAGTTCAGACCACAATGGCCCTGTTAACCCATGCCGCAGAGAATGCCGGACGCATGGCAGTACCAGCAGTGGCAAAAAAGGACTTGAGGGAAACCTCAAGTTTCTTGTCAGTCCAGTCTTTCAGAGTGGATGCATCAGAAACTGGCAAGTCAGTAGACTTAGATAGCCTGGAGATAAGAGCATCCACTTTGGGGGGGATGAACCCACTGAGAAAGCACCGCCTCACAGAAGGGTTAAAGCTTGGCAAATTTCTTGGAAACAGGTTTCCCGTCTGGAGATTTCCACTCATCAGACACAAGGCAGTCAAGAGTGGGGTTATGTGGAAAACAAGTAAGTGGCTTCGTAGGCTCCCGAAAAACACCAGAGGGATCCAAAGAAACATCCTGGACTTAGGGAATGTTTAGAGTGTTTAAGACAGCTCTGATCAGGCCCTCAGCCGAGGGCTCAGGATCAGCCTCAAAGGGGTCTCCAAAAAACTGAGAGAAGCCCACAGCAGAACATTCTTCAACATCTGAATCCACCAAGAGTTCCTCCTCTGAGGAATCTGATACATCAGGTACTCCATGCGGTTTCGGAAAGGAAGATCTGACAGAAGAAGGGGTCTGCCATAAGTGGAAGACCCCCTGTAACTGGGATGGAAAGAGATGCAATGTAGACCGAAGGTCTCAAGTAGCAGCCTTGAACTCTTGCACCCAAACTGGCTCTAATGCATGACTGGAGGTCCCTGGGAGAGACTCAGGGACATCAGAACATGCTGGGCATAAATGACCTGAGAATTCTCTAGGTAACCCTGAATGACATGAGGAACAATGCGCAATAGGGACACAGACACCCCAGCATTCTTAGTCTTAGGCTTGGCCCCAAGCTCCAACAGATTAGACATTCTCACAGTGTCAAAAACGTTTAAAGGGATAGTAATACTTCGTTTTAACTTTATTTTATTTTGTAGGCATTAAAAAAACATGAAGACTGATATAAGTCTTATCTCTGAAACCTTTATGGTTTAAGATATATTCACAAACAAAGTATCCCCCCCCCGTTCAACCAGATCAGAAGGGAGATGCCCATGTAGACTGCAGAGAGGGACAATCTTCAATTAAGATAAGGGAAAAAGCTGAAAAACTTGTCAAGGGGGGAAAGGGCTTTCATTGTTTTCATACAAAGAAAATTGTCCCCTTCTGTTATCTGTCTGGTCATACAACCTGATTCAGATCTGAGAAGAGATGGCTTACACTAGGTAAAAGGGGCGGGGAGGGGAAACTTTGCTTGTGAATATCTCATAAACCATAAAGGTTTGAGAGATAAGACTTATATCATTCTTCATGTTTTTTTAATGCCTACAAAATAAAATAAAGTCAAAATGAAGTATTACTATCCCTTTAAAGTATAAGGAATCACCCAAATACAGTGTGCAAGATTAAAATTTCACTCCAGATATCGCTACAATAAACGTATCTGGCAGGTGAAGGGTTAATCTGCAGAGGAGAGAAGGAGAGCCCAAGCCCTGCGTAGGATACTCGTTCTGGAAAAGGCACAGAATGGCTGCCGTGGTGGGAGCCAATCAGAAATGACTGCGCAAAGCAAGCACTCATGGGAAATGTAGTTTCATACAATGGTATAACCTCCATTTCTATGCATATGGTCTAATTTCATTTTTAATACCTTGATATTAATTCCCATAAGGGTTGTACAGCCAAGTGCATCTTATGCCTGCATGAAAATACATAAACATATTCTAACAGGAAGGACAAAAGAAAAACATTCCATGCAATGAAGGGCTGTATTCAGAAGTCTAGAGAGAAACAATTCTGGAGCAAACCAACTACATACACCACAAGGGACAAATGAAAATCCCCAATGGTTTAAATGGGGCTTTCAGACCCCTTGCAGAGAGAGATCTCCATAGCATTGCTTCACTGGAGACATCTCTAGCATTCAAGTGGTTAAAAAAAGCCCAACTGAAATCAATGCGGGATTTTATTTGTCCTCTCTGATGCAGCTTGTATGCACCAAAATTGGTCTAGTTCTCCTTAGCAAAGCAACTTCAAAAGTATCTCACCTAAAGAACTATAGTGCAGGAGGCAGCCTTGTGTATAAGCTCACACTCAAATAACATGTCAAACCCCCCAATATTAAAAACACCCCCCCCCCCCCCCCCCGAGGAAATAAAATACAATTATCACGATGGCTTACCAGACACCGATGGACACATCCTCCTCTGGCTGTAAGTATAAATTACATGTGTGATTTAAGCCTTGATCCTGAGGCCTCTTCAAGTCAATAAAATAGGGAAATCTTACTGAAAGATAAAACACACAACAGGCATAAATGCACACTGAATAGTTTACGAAGGGTCATTTAGACTTCACATGGTCTTCTAATGTGACCATTAACCCTTTGAGTTCCATACAGGTATCCACCTCATTGCAGCGCAGTGAATGATTCTCCGGCACTCAATGGGTTAAAGGAATCATTTGGAAAATAATAATTAAGGACAATTTGCTTTAATATATTGTGAATTACCAGCCAGCATTTATGGCACATATTGGCTAAAATGAATAGTAATGTTTCAGTATAAAAAAAAATACAAACCTGTATAGTATTGCACATAGTGTGTACCTTAGTTTCACTCAGGAAAGTACGAGTAGCTATCCCTTTACACCACTGAAACACACCATAAGAGAGGACATTACCCTTCATTTTCTGGCCCATGTCATTAGATCTAGTTACTAAAATAAGTAGGAGAGAGGAAGGAGGAGCATGAAGGAGTATCATCTGGGATGGAGTACAGTGTGGAATGTTAGTATCTGGCACACAGTTGTATCAGCCAGTAATGTCTAACTTGCATAAACTGACTCATGAATAAAGTGAAATATTAAGAAAACTATTATCTGAAATATAAAAATGGCTAACTTATTATGCTGGTGATTCTGAAACCCCTTTCAAATGAACCTAAGTTGTCATAAGATGATAGTTCTACTTTAATTAAATTTAATATTAAACTGTCCATTGGTCAACAGAAGATAACAGGAATTGTAGTCCAATAACAGGTGTGGGGGTGTCACAGGTTGTCTGTGTGTGTTTAACCCTTTGAGTGCCAGAGAGGTGTGCAATGCATTGCTCCACAATGCTTTGCGTACCTCTCTGGCACTCAAAGTGTTAAGGTTTGCCTGTTAACCCCTTCAGTGCCAGAGGGATACACAACATATTGCAGAGCAATATGTTGTGCACCCCTCTGGCACTGAAAGGGTTAAGAATCTCCTTGCACATCTGATCATTTTGTTTCTACAGTCTCTCCCTAGTAAGAGTATTTATACCACACAGAAATAATGGGCCGTATTCAATAAGTTGGAGAGAGGTGTAACTCTGGAGCAAACCATCTGTATCATAGGACAACTGAAAACGTACAAAGATTTAATGACTATTTTAACCCTCTGAATGCTAGAGAGGTCTCCAGGGTATTGCAAAGCAATGATATGGAGACCGATTATAGCATTCAAGGGGATACAATAGACCATCAGAAGCAATGAGGATTCTGGGAGATGCTGTTTGTGCCCTATGGGGAAGATGGTTTTCTACAGAATTGCTTCACACAGCAGAATTAACCCCTTGCAGAGAGAGCTCCGAAGTATTGTTTCACTGGATACCTCTACAGAATCCAAGGGGTTAAAAGCCCAATTTAAGTCAATGGGGAATTTTAGTTGTTCCCTCGGATGCAGCTTGTTTTCCCCAAATTTGGTTCAATTCTTCTTACTAAAGTAACATCAAAGCCAACGCACTATAGTGCAGGTGTGGGTAACCGGAGGACAGTTATTGGACTACAATTACCATTATCATCCTCAGCCAGCCTCACTTATAAGCTCACATTCACATAACAAAATATGTCAATCTACCCCCTCCCATATGAAAGTAAAACCCACAGGAAATAAAATCACGTTGGCTTAACAGACACCAATGGACACATCCTGCACTGCAGAAAGTATAAATTACATGTGTGATGCAAGCCTATTCAAGTTTTTTTTTGTTTTTTTAAAGACCATAGTTTAAAGCAATGTGAATTTTTTGGGAGATTTTATTTGTTCCCACAAGGTGCAGTTGGTTTTCCACAGAATTGCACAGTCCATTGTCTTCATCGCCTTCTGGATCAGAAGGCTGTGCAACACACTGCTTCGTAATGCGTATCACAGCCCTCTGGTTCTAAAAGAGTTATCGGGAAAAGTTGTGGCAATTACAGCGAATGGTCATGCACTAGGTAGATAAAGTGAGCAAAATAAATTACTTTTTCTTTTAGAACAGTGGGAAAAGACACATGCAAGTTCCCAGGGTGGTGTTCAGCAGGGCAGAGTTTATTAATCCTAGAAAAAGCTCAGCAGCACATAATCCTCCAGCACACACAAATATTAGAGACATTTGTCCTGTGATTTATGAAAACAAGGGATTGTTTTAAAGTGTATCCTACATCACTCACAGGCTTTGTTTTTAATAGCCACAAGCCATCTGTCCTGTTTCTAAGGTACAGGGTCATTGCTTGGGCCAAACTATCTACTGAAGTAGCCATCAAACTCCTTTCAGACTTTACATATATAGTCAGATAGCCTATACCATTTATTTTATTATTATTTTTTTACACTATTATGTCCTCAAGACTGAACTCTCTGGAATGGTTTTCAGAGAGCTTTTAGTTCGGGACTGTGAAAGCAGTTGTTTATACAATACTAGTTTTAAAGCCCGTGTACACAGGCCAACACTGGCGGCGCTGCAGTCATGCTCAGTACTGATTGCCCGCGCCGTGGCAGATACGGAGCTAGGCGCTCCGAATTCAGACCATAGTCTTCTCTGCGCACATGAAGGTCTGAATTCGGAACGCCCCACTCCGTATCAGCCGCGGCAGGCAGTCAGTACTGCGCATGATTGCATTGCGCGCAGTCGTCTCTACTGCACATGACGGCTTCTGACAAACATCCTTAGAGAATTATAATATAGGATTGTAGTGTCTTTGTACCTCAGTGATCTGTATGCTGTAAAACAAGAGTGGAGGACCCACAGCTGTTGCTGGACTAAAACTCCCATCATTCTCTGGTAGCCACTAGCTGCTGGAAGAGCTTAGAATTGAAATTGGCTACACTAGTGACACCACACATCTTACAGCTGAAACGGGACTACAATAGTGACACCACATAGCTTACAATTTATATGGGGCTGAATTAGTGTGAAATTACAGAACTCATAATTGCAATGGGGTAACACTAGTGTGATAATATAGAGCTCACAATTGACCTGGGGCTACACTAGTGACACCACAAGGGTTCCAATTGAATTGGGGCTATACCAGTGATACCAAAGAGCTTGCAATTCAAATGGGACTATAATAGTGAGACCACAGAGCTTTCAATTCAAATGGGGCTACACCAGTGATACCAAAGAGCTCACAATTGGAATGGGATACACTAGTGACAGCAGAGCTCACAACTGGAACGGGGATACATCAGTGACACATCAGAGCTCACAATTGGAATGGGGCTACACCAGTGATACCACAGAGCTTGAAATTGAAATGGGGCTACAACAGTGATAACATGCAGCTTACACTTGAAATGAGGCTACACCAGTGGCACCACAGAGCTTGCAATTGAAAAAAGGCTAGTGATACCACACAGCTTACAACTGAAATTGGGATACACCAATGATACCACAGAACTTACAATTGAAATGGGGCTACACCAGTGATACCACAGAGCTCTGAATTGAAATAAGAATACACTAGTGACACCACAGAGCTCACAACTGAAACAGAGCTACACAAGTGATAACACAGAGCTTACAAATGAAATGGGGCTACACTAGTGACACCACAGAGCTTACAACTGAAAAGAGGCTAGTGATACCACACAGCACACAACTGAAATAGGGTTACCCCAGGGTTACCACAGCTTACAATTGAAATTGGGATACCCCAGGGATACCACACATATTACAATTAAAATGGGGCTACAACAGTGATAACACACAACTTACAATTGTAATGGGGATACACCAGTGATCCCACAGAGCTCACAACTGAAATGGGGATACACCAGTGATCTCACAGAGCTCACAACTGAAATGGGGATACACTAGTGACACCACAGAGCTTACAATTGAAATGGGGCTACACCAGTGATACCACACAGTTTGCAAATGGAATGGAGCTACACTAGTGACACCAAAGTGCTCACAACTCAAACTGGGACACACTAGTGACACCACATAACTTACAATTGAAATGTGGCTACACCAGTGATACCACAGACCTTAAAATTGAAATGGGGCTACACCAGTGACAGCACAGAGCTTACAATTGAAATGGGACAACACCAGTGATACCACATATATTTCAAGAAATGGAGCTACACTAGTGACACTACAAAGCTTACTATTAAAATGGGGCTACACTAGTGACACCAAAGAGCTTGCAATTGAAATGGAGCTACACCAGTGACACTACAGAACTTACAATTCAAATGGGGCTACACTAGTTATACTACACAGCTAACAGTTGAAATAGGTGTGACCTACAGAAAGAATCGAATGGAGATCACTACATACAAAACAATGCAACTATACTGACAAGATGCAGACTGCCAGATCAACCGATAGACATACTTGACTACTGAAAAAAGGACACCTAAGTAGCATACCAGGGAAATTTCAAAATGAGATGACCCAGAGATCTCTAAAATAGTAAGTTCCCCAGAATGTAGATTTCAGTCAATATGCTTCTGCTTGGTTTAACCCAATAGTGTCCCAACCAGTCCTCAAGGATCCCTTCACATGCTACAACTTAGGAGAATCACTGTATGATGACACCAAAGATGAGCAGGAACTCTGCCTTTGCCTTTTTAGCAGAAACAGCACCAGATTAGAGACCAAAGAAGCAGTTAGTGGGTGAAGATCATGTAGTAGGTGACACTAGACTCTCACTCTGAAAATGTGCCCCTTTATCCTAAGATTTCTGTCAAACACAGAGTTCACAGGTATGTAACTAGGTAAACTAAACAAATCCGTCAAACAAAAAATGAGGGACCTTATTATTCAAGCTACAGAGGTGAGATTCTGAAACAATCCAAATGCACCATGGGAGAGATGAAAGCTCCCAATGATTTTAATGGGGAATTTGATCACATACTTCTCAGTCAGGGCCGGCCCAAGACATGGTGCTGCCTGAGTTCAATGATGCCCCCCCACCCCACACCAACGCCACACCCACCAAAATTTAAATTAAAGGGATAGTAAAATAGATTTTGAGAGGTTTTCCAGCTGAGTGAAACAAAGGTACTCCATCAGCTGGAAATGATTCATTCCAAAGTTATTACAGTTCCAAATGCTATTTTTTGTGCTAAACTGAGTACAGATTTTGCTGGCGCCTCATTTTATAATGTTACTGTTGCTATTGTTTTATATGGAGAGCTCTAGTCACTGACTGAGTAGCATCATAACTACCATAAAATAAGAAAGCCAAAGAACAATTTAATTCACTTTTTCGCAAAAGCAAATGCAATTTTCTTTGAATTTGAATGCGGCATCCCCAGCAGTCTGAGTACTCCTATTTTTCTCTGTGAGAAAAGTTCTGCAATATCTTTTTTATGCATAAAACTTGTTTACTAGCAATTTATAAATATAGTGTCAGCCAGGTATTAAAAGATTATTTGGATAGGCAAACTGGTGCTTCAGGGATATATCTGAAATGATGATCAGATAGGGGATAAGAATATGTCAGTGCTGCCCTACTTTTTCCCAGTGATTCAGTCCCTAGGTGACTGACTGATGGCCAAACTACGCGACTTGCTAACGTCTACATGGGCCACTCATTAATTAGAGATTGTGGGAGAATCTCAGGCTCAACTGTATTGTTCTTTTAAAGCGATAGTAATACTTAAAATGTAAAAAAAATATGTTGTATGGTTTATCCCAATCAGTGAAACAAGAGTACTCCCACTGCTGAAAGGTGTTTCATTCAAAAGTTATTAATTTTCAAAGTTGAATTTTTTAGGTGCAATATCACAGTGGCCTGAAATTGTACAGTGGCACTGTTGCTACACCATCCTATGGAGATTTATGGTCCCGGGACCAGAGCTGTCCATAGGATCGTGTAGCAACAGCGCCACTGTACAATTTCAGGTCACTGTGATATTGCACCTAAAAAATTCAACTTTGAAAATTAATAACTTTTGAATGAAACACCTTTCAGCAGTGGGAGTTCCCTTGTTTTACTCAGGGGGATAAACCCTACAACATATTTTTTTTTTACATTTTAAGTATTACTATCCCTTTAAACAGTCTGTAGGGCAATACCTTAAGTCACCATACACACCAGCCTTGCTGAAACTTCCAAGTGTTCTGCATTGAACTTGGGCAAGTTGCAGCAAGTTGTGTTGAGCCGCACTCTTCATGTTGATATGAAGCAATGAGAACAGTGCAGTCGCACTAAATGTTATGTTATGCATGTGTAACATTGTGCACATATGAACACTGCACTGATGTTGCCTGTGTTTACTAAATGAATACTGGAAGGAATAGCTGTCCTACCCAAATTTATGACTTGACTGAGTTTAATTGTAAGCCATTATTTTTAGCTTAAATACTGTACAGACAGTCCCATGTAAACCTTTGAGTGCCAGAGGGGTATGCAATGAATTGCAGAGCAATGCATTGCGTACCCCTCTGGCTCTCAAAGGGTTAAAACTAGGATCAAGAATATGATTCTCATGTGATCCCTGACTCTGGGCTCCTGAAGCTTCAGATGCTCGCCAACTATACCCAATACTAGCTGAAACCACAACATAAGAGGGGAAAAATAAACCTCAATCTCAATGCTACAAACTGACAGAGCGTCCTACCTATCCCTCTGGGTCCTGTCACTTACAATCCACATGTGCATTGCAGTGCTGCTGTCGCCGCTGCCTCTCCCCACTAACACCCCAACCAGCCGAGGACAAACCACACTGAGCAAATATGCTCTTCAATTGGGTGGTGGTTTGGTGTAGGTAGGCTGTGATGTTGTGAGCCCTGATGTGAGCACAGTGAGTGGTGTGTCTGTCACTGACGCTGCGCCATTGAGCGAGCCACTCAGCCACAGCTCAGGAGCAGATTTCTGGGACTCTTTACTGTACCAGTGGGGGTGTGATGCAGGACACAGATCTGGCTCCCGAAGCGCAAGAACATGCCTTGGGGTGGCAAATTGCCGCCCCTGTCAAAGTGCCGCCTGGGTCCCATGGACCCACTGGGACCCATGTAAGGGCTGGCCCTGTTCTCAGTAAGTTAAAATGCAAATTGGTGGTGTTTGCATTTCACCCCCATAATGCAGCTGGTTTTCTTCATATCTGCATGCCTGCAGATTGTTAAATAAGGACCTAAAAGTCAATTATTTCTAAAATACAGGGAAGAGTATAAGACATTTTACCCTTTAATCATTTATTCTCATAAAAATATATATTTAAAAAGTAAGCAAGTGTTGTTATGGCAATGGGACAAGTCTTTGCTTTCAGTTCTTTCTACAATGGTCATGTCAGCTGCCGAAATCTCAGGAAACCAGATGAAATTACCAGTCTTCAGAAATGGTAAGATTCTCAAAACATAGCTCTACGTTTTAACCCAATGCATTGCTTTATGTTGGTTAACCCTTTGCGTGCCGGAGGGGGTATGCAATGCTTTGCTTTGTAATGTGTTGAGTACCCCTGTGGCACTCAAAGGGTTAACGGTATGTGTGGCCACATGGGAATAATAAGGATAAATACAATGTTGTGTGTAGGCATAACGTACACACATCAGTTGTATGCAAAAAAATGTTGGGCATCCCTAGCCAAATTACATGTTTTGTTGATTTATTTATTTTTTTTTAATGAAAAAAGTTAACACAACCTCTGCAGCGAACAAATTTAAATTTGACATATTCAAGCAAATCTTAATGCCTCCACATTCTGGAACTCTTTACCGTCCTCAGTCAGAGAGGCCTCATCATTACAGACTTTTTAAAAAAAGCTAAAGACCCATCTCTTTTATCAGGCATTCAGTCAACTCATGTGTCCACAAGGAACTCTTAAATTTTATGTCTGTTTATAGATTTGTTAAGCGCTTTGAGTCTCACAGGGAGAAAAGCGCTATAAAAATCACAAATTATTATTATTATTATATTATTATTTACTATTTATTTGCTGAATTTAACAGACTGAAATACATAAAACGGAAAATGTGATATGTGCAAACCCTTCCAAACTGAATTAACTTGTTAGGCCTTAAAGGGGATCTCTCACCTACATATATGTAATGCTCATTAGTTAGAGCATTTATCAAAAAGATTCAAAACATTGTTCATTGTTTAAAAAAAAAAAAAAAAAAAAAAAAACGTTATATGCGCAAAAATTAAAGTTTAAAAAGTATCCGGCAGCCTACTTCCGGCTTGCCGAATCTTGCCGACCAGAGGCAGCTCCCATCCCACTACCCATCATCCTCCAATGACAGAGACTGTCTGTCACTAAGGTGGAGTGATCGCATTGGCTAGATATCTATCTCTGCCAATGCGATCGCTCCAGCTTAATGACACAGCCTCCGTCATCGGAGGATGATGGGTAGTGGAACGGGAGCTGCCTCTGGTCGGCAAGATTCGGCAAGCCGGAAGTAGGCTGCAGGATACTTTTTAATTTTTGCGCATATAACTGTTTTTTTAAAACAATGAACAATGTTTTGAATCTTTTTGACAAATGCTCTAACTAATGAGCATTACATATATGTAGGTGAGAGATCCTCTTTAAACTAAGTTAGGTGATGAGAATTTCAGAACTTAATAAATTCCCTGACTCTTTGTACCTCTCAGGATGTTGCGCTTACATTCAACAAAAATGGGCTCCACTAAGCAGCAGATGGAGGATCATAAAATAAAGATAACTGACTCCTACAAAGCAGGGGAAGGCTATAAAAAGATAGCTAAATGCATCCTGCTTGCAATTTCCACTGTCTGCGATGTCATTAAAGCAGAACTACCACCGTACAACATCTTTAGCTTAATTAAGTCCCCACCTGGCGACTAGCTGCTTAGTAGCGCTAGTCGCCAGAATTATTACCTTATTTAATAGATTTATGCTTTCTTCCATAGCGGACAGTAGCACGGAGTGCGGACATCTTTCTATAGTGACGTCTGCGCGCCTGCACTGTCAGTCCCTTTTGGAGACAGCCAGCTTCTAGCAACTCCTCCAAGACCCGGCTGGGACTGACAGTGCAGGCGAGCAGACGTCACTATGGCAAGATGTCCACGCTTCATCCTGCCTGTCACCCGTGGAAGAAAGCTTAAATCTATTAAATAAGGTAATAATTCTGGTGACTAGCGCTACTAAGCAGCTAGTAGCCAGATGGGGACTTAATTAAGTAGGGGTGCACCGAAATGAAAATTCTGAACCGAAACAGAAACCGAAACTTCAGGATGCTCTTGGCCGAAAACCGAAACCGAAACTTGACTTTTTAATTTATAGGGCGATGCCTAACAAAAGAAATAAAAAATAACAGATCCATTTACAGACAATCCTGGATAAATAACATCAAGATTTCCAGGGCTCTGAGTACTAAAACAAATGCAACAAAGAAAGCACCCATTGAACATATGCAAGACTAGATTTTAGGTCTCAGAAAAGTTTTACAGAAGAAATTAGAAAAAAAGGGAATCTGACATTAAAAATTTTTAAGTGCATGTATGATGTAAAGTCAAACTAAGGCAGAACTATCTCTGCATCAGAAGTGGGATAGGACACTGTATTCAACAATTTTACAAACACACCAACCCCCAAACTGAAACTGATCCATTGTTTACAAATCAATAAAGTTTCTGGAGGTTGCTACAAAAGAAGTGAGAACATTGCTATTTTAGACAGAACAATACAAAGGTGTGAACCGCACTTCAACTTGAATCACTCGCAACCAGTATGGTAAAAGCATAAATGTACCTTTATTCTTCAATGTTTAAAATCATATCGTTCACAAACCACATCACAAGCTTGAGGGCAATAAAATGAGATTAAATAAGAGACCCAGAGTCTCTAATGCAATCGACATGTTTCGCGTACACAACGCTAAATCATGATGGCAATCATGATTTAGCGTTGTGTACACGAAACATGTCGATTGCATTAGAGACTCTGGGTCTCTTATTTAACCTCATTTTATTGCCCTCAAGCTTGTGATGTGGTTTGTGAACGATATGATTTTAAACACTGAAGAATAAAGGTACATTTATGCTTTTACCATACTGGTTGCGAGTGATTCAAGTTGAAGTGCGGTTCACACCTTTGTATTGTTCTGTCTAATTTGAATGAATTTGGAGATTTCATTGAACCGGCACACTTGTCTCTAAGCCAAGTCCAGATTTTTGGCTACACATTAATATATCATATAAAATACACTTGTTGATGCAAATGAAAGTATTGGAAAGAAGAAAGTCCCTTCAAGTACAGGAGCCGCTTACTTTTTCATTTTGGAATTAACATTGCTATTTTCCCTGAGAGATAACAAGACAATGCTCTGCTTTAATCCACATCTTCATTTTTCCAAAGGATAGACAGAAAATGCTCGTCTAGAATAAGCCTGACATCTTTACTTTTACTATAGTCATACTTTGTCAGTCTATGATCATTTACTATACAGTCATTAGAGCTTGTGAATCCTTATTCATATGCATTCTTTGGGCTACAAAAGCAAAAAAAGTGTTTACACTGGAGCAATTACACTGCAAACAAACTGCATTTATCTGATTAAACAGAAACACCATTTTTTTTCAAAATGGCAATGTAACAACTTGGATGCATAAGAAACCTTGTTTATACATTTGGCCAAGTTGTTTTGCCTCGAAATTGCTCCACTTCGTATTTACCGATATTTGTATGTCCCATTGCACGATTCATTAACCCTTTGATTGCCAGAGAGGTACGGAATGCATTGCAAAGCAATGCATTCCGTGCCCCTCTGGCACTCAAAGGGTTAAAGATTCAGGCTTTATCAATGTAGAGTACAATGCTTTACTATAATGGACCCCAAACATGATGTCATTGTGTTTCACCCATATACAAAGCCACTGAAATCATAGTCATCTAGCATTAGTCTAATCCTCTCAGTATTCTACTCCGTAAGACGTTTATCACATAATACCTTATTGCCATCGGCGCTACTACGTCTGCACTTAGCACGCTAAGATGCACAACATATTTCTCTGCATCGCATTGCAAAAAAGCTCCTATTCTCAAAGCGCTAGGCACAGACCTCGCATTAATCGGACAACTATACCCTTGATCAACTACAAGCAGAGTCCCCCCACACAATTAACCCTTCTCATGGACCCAAGCATACGCCAATCACTTTATATAACACTGACTTCCCAGATACCATGCACCCTCTACTACTTCTCACCTCAGAGTGCAACCGCCCCGGATTTCTCACTTAAGACTCATTCCCTGGTTATGCTCTGTGTGTAAGGTGCACCAAGCGACCAGGCCTCCGCCATTCACCAACCCCGGCTCTCCATCACTGCGCACTTGACAACGGAAATTACGCACTCCACTTTCCACATTTACAACCAATCACAGTTCATCTAACAAAGCCTCGGTACCAACCCACTGAAGCGCGTCTGTGTGCTGTGCTGAAGATTTTACTTCACTTGTTTCTGCTCTCCGTTTCGGCCATTTTTTTTATTTTGGCTTTTTGCCGAAAATGCCATTTTCGGCCGAAACATTTCGGCCACCGAAATTTCGGTGCATCCCTATAATTAAGCTAAAGATGTTGTGCGGTGGTAGTTCCACTTTAAGAAATGAAGTTAAAGGGAACTGTTACAGTCAAGACGAGATCTGGAAGACCAAGAAAAATCTAAGAACAGCTTGTAGGCTAGTCAGGAATGCAAAGCAAAATGCACATATCACTGCAAAAGTTTAGCTGGCACGGGAGTAGTTTTGCACCAGTCTACTCTGCAGTGCTGCTTGTAGAAACAGGATCCGCATGGAAGAGTTATCAGAAGTCAATGTCTGAAGTATGCAGCACTACACCAAGATAAGCCAGAGGCATTTTGGAACCAAGTGCTGTGGTCTGATGAAGTTAAAATATAACTCTTTGGCTACAATCAGAAGTAGTATGTTTGGAGAGAAAAAAAGAGAAACATTTGAAGAAAAAAAAAAAAATACACCTTGCCAACTGCATGTGGATGACTGTATTATGCTTTGGGGTTGTGTGGAAGCCAGTGTCACAGGAAATACTGTGTGGGTAGAGGGAAGATTGGATTCTACCAAGTATTAACAAATCCTGGAAACTTATGTCACAAAGTCAGTGAAGAAACTGAGGCTGGATATTACAAGACAATGATCCTAATCATACCTCAGAATCAAACATGGACTACTTTAAAGGGACAGTAATGTCCCAGAAAAAAATCTTTATCATTTTGTAGTGCTTAAAAAGTTCAACTATATGTACTAAAGCTCCCTGCTCCTTCCCGTTTCCCTGATGTCAGCGCTGTGCTGACTGCAGGGGAATTCTGTCCGCGGAAGCAACCGACAGCTCTGCAGCAGAGCCGCAATTGCGTTATTTAAAAAGAATGACTTAATTGGAAAAGTCTACAAAGTGTGCCCTGGTTTGCAAGCACACTTTGTAGACCATTCCAAAGAAATTATTTGTTTTAAATAATGCGATTGCAGCTCTGCAGAAGAGCCTCCTCATGTTGGCCGACAAGGATCTCCTGCTGTCAGAAAAGGCAAACTTTCAATGCGAGTATCTCTTAAACCATAGCGGTTTGAGAAATAGTATTTGCTGTGTATAGTTGAACTTTTTAAACACTACAAAAAGATAAATATTTTTTCTGGGACGTTACTAACACTTAAGAAATGGGCTTCATAGTCCCCCATACTTGAATATTATTGAACATTTGTGGGTATATTTCAAACATGCAGTGCACACCAGATGACCCAAGAATATTTCAGAATTCTAATCACTTTGCAAAGAACAGTGGGAAAAATTCCTAAAGCAAGAATAGAAATACTATTAGTTGGTTACAACAAACATTTGGATTTCTGCCAAAAATGTTACTCAGTACTGACTGACAGGGTACCCAAACTTTTTCACATACCACTTTCTCTTTAATTTTTTCACCTCTGTAAAATTTTGCAAATAAATTGCAACTGTGCATTAAAATTTGCAAGAATACCTTAAGGACCAGAGATCCTAGGGGTGGATTCCAGTTATGGACCACACAGAGGCTGTTCGGTGCGCCGGCACATGTATAACGACATGTACCGGCGCACAGAAGAAGGGTCTGAGAGAGCCCGCTCCGGTCTTGGATCGGTCAATTTCAGAACCCGCTAATGCTTACAACGCTCCCTTAGGAGCTATGTAAGAACAAAATATGTGACGTATCCGGACACGTAACCAGTCCTTAAGGAGTTAATTTTGTTGCAGCAGAAGGATACGTTAACTTCTTTTTCACTTGGAAAATCAACAAAACATGTAATTTGTCCAGGGGAGGCCCAACTTATGCATACAACTGTGGGTGTTATATACACATACACACAAACATATATAGACACACATATATTTAAGTGAGGGTGCTAATACTTTAAGCGGAACTATCACCTAAAACCAAAGTTTTACCATGTATTTTAATGTTTAACCCGACATTAGTGCTGTGTGTGTGTGTGTTCTTCAAGTCGCCTGGTAGTGGAGATATTTGCCCTGCAAAGTCGGGCACTTCCACATTTTGCGGGACTCCATGACATCTCATGACTTCACAGTTGCCCCTAGGAAGCGCGTTCACGCTCCCCTTCGAAGCTGGATTTCTGTGATGTAGCGTTACAACAAACTCCGTTTACAATGCTTCTGAGGTTACAACCTCAGTAGAATTGAAACGGAGTTTGCTTTAACGCTACATCACAGAAATCCAGCTTCAAAGGGCAGCATGAACGCACTCCCTGGGTTAGCTGGTACAGGGTACCGTAGAACGCGGAAGTGCCCTATTTTGCAGGGCAACTATCTCCACTACCACGTGACTTGAAGAACACACACACACACAGCACTAATGTCGGATTAAACATTAAAACACATGTTAAATCTTGGGTTTTAGGTGATAGTTCTGCTTTTAATCCACTAAGAGCTAAAAGGAAATCTAACAATGTAATGTAATGTGTTGGACACACCTTTGGCACTCAAAGTTAATTGAACAAAATCAGCCAATATTACAATTAGATATACAGGAGACTCCTGTTCTGGAGCTGAATAAGCCCCCTTTCTTGTGTTATAAAGAGTGTTGTAAAACACCAAAATCCATAACTAAAAAGCTGTGGTTAACAGTTTAACCCTTTGAGTGCCAGACAGGTATCCAAAGCAATGTTATTATTTGCTTCAGCATTCTTCAGATTAATGAAAAGACTTACCTAAATTTAAAAAAACCAGCTGCGTTTGAATAGCTGGACAGATCTTTACAAGGAATGGAATGGCTATGTAAAGCCCGACTAGTAGTAAAAGGAACATTCGTAACCGCGACCACAAACCATAGCGCCTAAAAAAGAAAAATAGAAAATTTTAAGTGTCTGCTATTAAAACAACACCATTAAAGCTATTAAACCAACTGCTGTTTCTTTTACTAGTACGATATAATATAAACAGATTTTGTTGTTCTGGTTATAAAATAGAGTATTCAAAGAAAATGATTTAATTTCTACAGACCAGTAATTATATTAAGAATTCATATGTTAGTGTTTTGTTTTTTTTTCAATGAGGTCGGAAAAAATAATTTTCTTTACTGGTCAAGAAAAACAACAATCCCAAATAAAGCTACCTAAGACAAAATAGATTTTCTAAAATTAAATCGATCAATAAGTTAAAACATGGATAACATGCATGGCCCATTAGAAATGTCAAGCGGAAAATTATCTTCAGTAAAAATATATTAATATAGCAGAAAAACAAAACCTTGCACAATAAGAAATCTTGGCCCACTATGAAATGTAATATTTTACTTTTTCACTACAAATCTGGTGCAAAGACAACCCACTTGCTTTGCTTGCCATATGGGGGTGTCAAAATTCTGACAAAAATTTTTTTACTTTTTCCTGTAGATGTTCCTACACTTAACACTGAGTGCCAGCGGGGCTAGCATTGCAAAGCAATGTGTTGGATACCCTGCTGGTACTCTAAGGGTTAATGGGATAGTAATGTTTCAAAATAAAAGCAGCTCCAATTCATCTTCATAGTATTTGGGCTGTGAAGAGCGTTATTTCAGTACTGTCAGAGTTATAGTTCAAGAGTAATTGAATGATAAAATATCCCGCTCCTGCTCCTTTTCCTGATGTAACACTGCTCCCCTCAGAGCAGCAAGACTGCCCAGATGGATCTCAGAGAGGGACAATGTTCATTTTGCTCAAGGGAAAAACCTGTCAAGGAGAGCAGGGTTTTCTTGCTCACAGTAAGAAGATCGCCCTTTACTGTGAGCTGTCAACATCTGAGGGGAGGAGGCTTACACTAGGTAAAAGGGGAGGGAGGGGGATACTTTATCGTTCAATTACTCTTGAACTACAACTCTGACTGTAATTTCAATACTCTCTCCATGACCCAAATACTATGAAGATTAATTGGAGATGCTGTTTTTGTGAAACATTACTATCACTTTAAATAAATCTTCTGACATGAAGATAAACTAGACTTGTCCATTTCTACCCCTAAACTGGACAGCATAAAGAGGAGACATCCACCCCAGCCTGACAAAGAGTAGAAATCCACCCCAGCCTGACAAAGAAAAAAATAAACAAACATATTAAAAACGTGGAATAAAAGTCCACGTTAAAGTGGAACTTTCATCTTCATCTTACTGTGAGAAAAATGAAAACCCTGCCCCCTTGACAGGTTTTTCCTTGTGCTCACTGAAGATTGTCCCTCTCTGAGATCCATCCGGACAGTCTTGCTGCTCTGAGGTGAGCGTTGTTACATCAGGAAAAGGGGCAGGAGGGGGATATTTTATCATTCAATTATTCTTGAACTACAACTCTGACAGTATTGAAATAACACTCTCCATGGCTCAAATACTATAAAGATTAATTGGGGCTTCTTTTATTGTGAAACATTACTATCCCTTTAAAATCTATGGGAATTTTCTCTTCCTAACTGTGTTGGAGTTGATTTGGCTCAGAATTGCTCCTCTTCAGCTTGATGAATAAGACCCTATGGACCATATAGTTAGCCCTAATATTGAGCAAAGGATTTATTTTTCAATAACGCAGTCTCGGGTCTGCTGAAGAGCCTCCACTTGTCCAGGGAACAGATTCCCCTGCAGTCAGCTAGAGTGAGGACGTCAGGGAAAGGAGAGGGAGGGGGAACTTTGGTCCCGAATATCTCTCAAACCATAAAGGTTTGAGAGATGGGACTGGGGGCATTTAGTTTTATTTTTTAATGCCTACAATACTCATCTTTGTAAAAAAAATTATGGCAATAATATCCCTTTAATTATTTCTTATTGTAAATCTAATGTGCCCTTCTGTCACTTGTTTTAGCCATCTGCGTGCCAAAGTTGTACATAATAAATTGCTACAAACCTCTGCCGTACAAATGGTTACAGTTCAATTTAAGTTGTAGGGAAAATGAGCAGCAAGCACCCACCTATGATTTTAAGGCCTCAGGCTGAAGCTTAGCTCAGGGACTAGTGCTGCTGTCACAGTTATCAAGAGAATGAATGTCAAAAAGCGACAGTTTTTCCACCTCTCCCTACTTTGCCAGTCAAATGTTATTAGTATATCTAAAAGCTGTTTTTAAACAACATGAATGGGTGACCCACAAATGTAGTAACATAATGTTCTAAAATAATAATAGGCCATGCTGACAGAAGGATCTGCACAGCCTGTAATGAGATGTATCAAAGTGCCTGTTCCACTTAATACTGCATCCACCTACGCCAAGTGTGACACCGCAGAGAGATAAAATAAGGAGACAATATGATCTAGCTGGCAACAGCGTATTTATTATAAGGCTTGGGAATGCTTGTTTTACTGAAATTCTATCAGCTTAAAACCAGGACGTTTAACCCCTTAAGGATCAGAGATATGCAAAGGGGCCCGAAATGTATTACTTTGCCTTGCAATGAGTGTTGAGTTTAGCACTTTTTCACAGGTGATGTGTAAACATGTTGAAGAGTAACTCTACCCTTGAAATGAATGGTTTTTCCTTTGTGTAATTAGAGTACATTCTTCTTGTGTTCTTTATAAAGGAGTCAATTATATCCACTTACTGTTTTTTGGCATTTGAACTCTAATGTAGTCACTAACTTAAAGCAGAACTGTCACCAAAAATCCCCCCCCCCCCAATCAATTACTTAAGTATTCAATATTTCAGAGAGACCCGTTTCACCTACTAAGGTATTCACTGTAGGTGAAACCATGATCCAAACGTTGAGCAGAGACGAGAAAGAGAGCGCCACCATCTTTTCTCTGTTTAAGAGGATTGACAGAGCTCGCCCAGTTATTTGCCTTCCCCTTTTCCTCCAATATTGTGTCTAAACAACTTCCTGCATGCAGCATCAATGTGAAGGAGGAAGTCGGGCAATGAATACACTGTAAAAAAGCAATGTGATCAGTGCAGGACGTTGTTTTTTACAGTGTATTAATTGCCCGGCTTGCTCCTTCAAGGCGTTGCTGTGAGCAGGCAGCTGTGCAGACACAATACTGGAGGAATAGGGGAAGGTGGTAGGTGGGCATATAATGCCACAGGGGGAACTGCCGGTGCAGCAGACAAGCTGAAGACTGGATTTTGTGAGTGACTATTAAAAAAAAAAAAAAAAAAAAAAAAAAAATTATTATTATTATTTTTTTTTGCTGAATAATAGATGATACCAAGTATACGTACTGCATAAAAAGGTGACATTTACTCATCAATATTTTGTTTTCCTCTGTGTCCTTCCACGGCACAGACTGTGGGTATTAGCTCCGCCTTCAAGCTGGTAGGACCAATCAAAAATTATAAATGCGTACTTCACCTCCCCACTTGCAGTTATACTACTGTCCAAGCTGAAGTGAGACAAAAGGTTAGATATCATAGGAAAATAATGCAACAAACATCAAGCAATAACACAGGCCTAGCACAAAGAACTAGGAACGATACATAATCAACCAAGAAGTAGGGAGGGTTGCTGTGGAAGGACACAGAGGAAAACAAAATATCGGTGAGTAAATTTCACCTTTTCCTCTGTGTCCGATCCAGGGCATAGACTGTGGGACTTACCAGAGCAGTATCCCAGCCATTAGGGAGGGAACAATGCCCGAAACACAGGAATGGCAGTTTCCAGCATTCTCCTGCCAAATTAAGCATCTTTGGATGCTTGAAGGTCCAGTCCATAGTGTTGGACAACATAGAGACTGTGGACCAGGTGGCAGCTTGCATCTCCATTTAGAGGCAGCGACTGCCCTTTGTGCCCTGAAGTGTAAAGAGCACCTGTAGAATTTGCTACAATGTCAGTAGGAGTAGCCATAATGCCTGATGTATGCTAATTTACTCCAGTCTCAAATCCATCTTGGAATGGATGATTTGGAGGCCACTGAGCCTATAATTTCCAAAGAAAGGAAGACCTCAGTCTTATGAAGGAGCCGTTCGGTTCTCATGTAATTCTGCACACCATAGACCAAGTTCATGATAAACAACTTCTTTCTGTATAGTGGTTGGAATCTAAACAGAAGGATTCAAGAACAATTCCCTGTCTAAGATGGAATTGGGTCACCACCTTAAAGAAATGTAGATTTTGGACATAATAGACTTAGTCATGATGGGATATCATATGGAGGGACACAATAATGGATGTAATTCACTTACCCCTGTAGCAAGAGTCTATCACGGTACCCGTGCTATTTGGCGACATTCTGTCAGTTTCCACTCCTGCTTACGCTATTGGCTACTCTGTTATTGTCCCACCCAGCATTTGTCCTTAAATGCTGGGTTCTGGCACTTCTCCTGTACCCTTTCGTGGTGTTTCAGTACCAGCGTTTGTTCCTGTTATTTGTGAGATCTCAGTGTATCGACCCGGCTTGACTGACAACTCTGCATCTTGTTTCCTGCCTGTGCACCGACCCGGACTGCCTGACCATTCTTCTTCTCGTCTCTGCCCGTGTACCCACCTGGATTAGCTGACGTTCCTGCTCTGTGTATCGACCCGGCCCGGCTGATGTTCCTGCTCTGTGTACCAACTTGGATTGGCTGAAGTTCCTGCTCTGTGTACCGACCCGGCCTGGCAGAAGTTCCTGCATGGTGTACCAACTCGGATTGGCCTACGTTCCTGCTCTGTGTGTGTGGATCCTGCCCGGCTGGGCTGCTGTGCTGACGTGCCTCCTCTGCATGCCCTGGCCGGTCTCCGGTTAGGGTAGTGTCAAGTCCTTCGCTGTCTCGGGACAGCTCATTGCAGATTGGTCTCGGTTGCCTCAGTGTCGCCCAGGCGCATTCCTATTCGTCTGCTTCCCATGCAGTTCCCGGGTTGGGTGCCTCTCAGGGAGAGTTGCTCAGTCTCCATTACTGCTACGGCAGTGCTCACGTTGATGAGTTTCCGTTACTGCTATGGCAGTGCTCAAGTGGCTCAGTCTCCGTTAATGCTACGGCAGGGTTCAAGTTGCTCAGATTCCATTACTGCTACGGCACTGCCCAGTTGCTCAGTCTCCATTACTGCTACGGCAGTGCTCTAGTTGCTCAGTCTCCGTTACTGCTACGGCAGTGCTCAAGTTGCTCAGTCTCCGTTACTGCTATGGCAGTGCTCAAGTTGCTCAGTCTCCGTTACTGCTATGGCAGTGCTCAAGCTGCTCAGTCTCCGTTACTGCTATGGCAGTGCTCAAGCTGCTCAATCTCCGTTAATGCTACGGCAGTCCACAATTGTCTGGTCTCCATTATCTTGGGCGTTACTCGAGTTGGAGCTCTCACCACTGTTTGACCTTCTTAAAGTGCCTTGCACTATTAGGGCCTGTCAACACTCTCTGCCTAATATTAACCCATTCAGTACTGTTAAACTGAGACTCATTCTAGAACTGCCTGACCTGTGTCAGTATATTGATCTCTTGACTATCTGTGTATACTGGACCTGTGTGGGCCTACCTCTGTATAACCTGTCTTGTGTCTGTACGATATTATGTATATATTACAGGACCCTTGAGGGTTATTGGTTTTTTTATTGTTCAATAATACCGTGTTTTATCCAAACCTACTGTGTCTGTGTGTCAAACAAACCGTTACAGAGTCACAGTTGTAAAGAAGAAAGTCGTAAGCGTGAGAAGCTTAAAGAATATACCCCCCAATGTTTCAAATATGGATGGGAGGTTTAATGTAGTAAATCCAATTGGGATCCCAAAGTGGGATAAGCCTCCGGATGTTAGGTGTAATTGATGAAGTGTTATTTCTTAATGAGGCAATTGCCAGCAAAAGAGGTTCTGCAAAACTGCAGAAAGTGCCATTAGTTGAACTTAAGGGTTTCAGGCTTGAAACCCTTCCAGAATCCATCGAGAAGAAATACCAAATTATTTTTGTAGTAATAAACGACCTATCGTATTCTGGAATAGACACCAACTCTGTAAGATAGACCAGAAGCTGAAGTAGATCTGGAGAAGGAAGGCTGTCAGACAGCCTGCTAGGATTTTATGCCTTTAGCCTCATCTTAGGTCTGTGTGTGGACTCCCGCAAATCTGTAAGATGTTGAAGTAACAAAACTTTTGCCTTGAGGTACCCTGTTCCCAGGTACCAAGTGGTCCTGGTTAAGGAATAAAAATGTGTTGTTTTGTCAAATATGAAAGGCAAAAAGAAAAACTGAAGAGATGATTCTCTGGCCAGAGAAGAATCTTATAGACTTCCAGATTTAATGTATGGACCTGGTTCTGCTGCACTAGAAATATAAACATGGTCACAGTGATGTTGTTGGATAGGATCAGCACTGCTTTTTCTCCTGAGACATTCTTGAAGTGCTTGAAGGATTGCCTAGTGTCTTAAAGGGATAGTAATACTTCATTTTAACTTTATTTTATTTTGTAGGCATTAAAAAAACATGAAGAATGATATAAGTCTTATCTCTGAAACCTTTATGGTTTAAGAGATATTCACAAACAAAGTACCCCCCCCGTTCAACCAGATCAGAAGGGAGATGCCCAGGTAGACTGCAGAGAGGGACAATCTTCAATTAAGATAATGGAAAAAGCTGAAAAACTTGTCAAGGGGGGAAGGGCTTTCATTGTTTTCATACAAAGAAAATTGTCCCCTTCTGTTATCTGTACTGTCATACAACCAGACTCACATCTGAGAAGAGATGGCTTACACTAGGTAAAAGGGGCGGGGAGGGGAACTTTGCTTGTGAATATCTCATAAACCATAAAGGTTTGAGAGATAAGACTTATATCATTCTTCATGTTTTTTTAATGCCTACAAAATAAAATAAAGTTAAAACGAAGTGTTACTATCCCTTTAAGTCCAATCTGTAGAAGTGAACGTTTTCATCTGAGAGAACCATATCCCATGAACTGCTGTAAACAACCCAGCAACCATCCTTCTGATTTCTGAAACAGGATACTAAAAGAGCCTGCTCTGTTTGAGGTTCTTCTGGAATAACAATCACCTCAATTTTTTAATGGGTTAGGGAAGGAAAGGGATAAAAATATGTTACCCATAGATCGAAATGAACTGACTCCCCAAATAAAACAATTGTTTTGGGAGGTGTCAGGTTTGGCTCTAGTATCTATCACCTCCTAGATAGGTGACTGTGAACACTGCTAGTTTTCTTGAGGATTTCCCTTGACTCTATGATTAAGATGTCATCCAAGTAAGTAATGATACGGATTCCTTATTGTCTTAGGATCCATAGACAGGGAGCCAGGCTTTAAACCTTGATACAGGAATCAGATCAAAGACAACCTGAATTGATAGAAGCATTAAATTCAAATGGAACCATAGAGCACTGAGTCTACCAGATACAAGAATGTAATGGTACGCGTCCATAAACTCTATAGTGGTCATGAAGGCACTTGGGGTAGTCCCAGCAGTTAGTCTGAAAAACAAACTGGTCCCCCCTGTTTAATGGGGAAGATACTGAGAAGACCCTGCAGAGATGAAGTTCCAGGACTTCACGATTGATGGGTTAAACCCTGAACATCCAGCTCTGAATTCTTTGAGCAAGAAGAAGGCTACTCGTGAAAAACTGTAGAGCATTCACTTCCTACATAATTTGCAAGGACCGGCGGTCTGATAAGACTAGTTTACAGGTCTGAAAAAAAAAAAATGCTCCAGTCTGCCCACTACTGGATCTGGAGATATATACATACACACACACATTCAAACTCCCACAGAACCTCAGTGGAAAGTTGCTGAAACAAATTAGCCTCTTATCTAGCATTATATGTTGTGTACCTTATATTGTAACAAAGTAGTCTACCTAGATGATATCACTACCATTCCTAAAGGACTGCCTCAAAGTCCTGAAAAACATAACTATGGAGCTGATAATGCTTGTTCCTTCAATCTTGAGGTAGGAAAAAAGGGGATTTTATTCTTACCTGTTAAATCCTTTTCTCTTAGTCCATACAGGTTACTGGTAACTTTAGGTAGGCGATCCGCCCTTTTAATTAGGCAGTAACAATTCTAGAATTGTATGCAGGGGGTGGAGCCTACCTTCCCTCCTTGGCTGCAGCTAGCCAAACAGCTCCAGTAAGATTTGACACACTAACTATTGACTAGATAGTAGAAAGTAAAGAAGACTCCTGTGGGCATGACCCCGAAGCACCCCCACAGTGTGCCACAGGAGAGCCAAGCATGGTCCCTTGACAGAGTGGGAGACCAGTAACCTGTATGGACTAAGAAAAATGATTTAACAGGTAAGACTAAAATCTTTTTTTTCTCTGTTGTCCAATACAGGTTACTGGTAACTTTGGGATGTCCAACCATTGAGTTTCCCAGAGGTAGGAAGTAAGGCAAGGACCAGGTGAAAGGCCCCCAAAGTCACCCGAGCAGATATGAACCATCGGATCAGAGATAGCCCAACAAAACTACAAAGTGTCAAGGGACACTGAAAAGGGGAAACAACACCCCAAAACTGTTACACCACACACTGAACTAGAGCCAACAGGTCTCAAAAGAGAAGGAAGCACCAAGAACCAAAGAAAATCCTAGACAGGCAAGACTGCCTCCAGGATCTTCCTCCCAAAGCTGCAGTCAGCCGATGCCAGCACATCAACATGGAAGTGCTTTGAAAAGGTGTGTACAGACAATCAAGTGGCAGCTGTACACAACTGATCAACGAAGGCCTGATTCTTGTAAGTCCAAGAAGCCCCAAAAGATCTAGTAAAATTAGCCGTGACCCGAAAGGGAACAGGCTTCTTCATGAGCTCCTAAGCCTTTCGAATAGTGGACTTGATCTAGGATGCAATAGTCACTTTGGATGCAGGTCTTCCTGTCCTGGGACCCTTGGGAATGACGAACAGCGCGTCAGATTGCCTGATAGTTTTTATGTACATCGCACTGAGTCTAAGATAATGCACCACATCTAACAAGTGGAGATCCATCTCCTTGTCAGAGGTAGGGTCAGGGCAGAAAGAAGGCACCACAATCTCCTGATTGATGTGGAACTCCGAAATCACCTTTGGAAGAAACTCCTGAGAATTGCGAAGCACCACCTTGTCCTTGCGAAACCCCAAAAGAGGTGGTTTACAGGACAGAGCATGTAACTCCGTGACACGGCAAACGGACACGATTGCCAAGAGAAAGCCCATTTTCCACATCAACAGGCGTACAGGAATAGTAGCCAAGGACTCAAATGGAGGGAGCTGAAGAACGACCAAATTAAGATCCCACGGAGGAGCGGGATTCTTAAAGACAGGACAAGTATGAGCAACGCCCTGAAAGAAAACCCTGACATCAGGAAGAACAGCAATGCACTCTCTGAAAGAAAACAGAGAGAGCAGAAGTCTGAACCTTAAGGGAACTCAAACTGAGGCCCTTGTCCACACCGTCCTGCGAAAAGGCCAGGACCGTAGGCAGATCAAATTCCTGAGACAGGTCCCTATCAGCACACCAAGACAGAAAAGTCGAACAGACACGATGGTAGGCCTTAGAAGAAACAGGTTTGCGGGCACTGAACATAGTAGCCACCACACCAGATGAAAAAACCCTTCTTCTTCAATATTGAGGATTCAATTTCCAAGCCGTCAAAGCTAGCGGATAACCCTGTAGAAGATGATCTGGACAGCAAGGAAGCTGGAATGGCTCCGCCAACGAAAGATCCAGAAGCTCCAGAAACAAAGACTGTCAAGGCCAGTACAGAGCAATCAGAATGACTGGACAGCACTCCAGTCTCAATTTCTGTAACACCCTGTGCAACATGGGGAGGGGAGGAAAGATGTAGGCCAGAGGAAATAACCAAGGAAAGGACATGGCATCCACCGCTAGAGCTAGAGGATCCATCCAGCGAGAGCAGAACCTTCCAGTTGTGTCTTGTCGCCATCAGGTCAATGCAAGGAAGACCCCACTTCTGAACAATAAGGGTGAACACCTCTGGGTGCAGTTCCCACTCTCCGCTGTCCACCGTGTGTCAACTGAGGAAGTCTGCCATGACATTGTCTACACCAGGTATGTGTACTGTGGATATGGCAGGAACATGTTCTTCTGCCCAGGACAAAATAGTCTTGACCTTTCACCAAGTGGTGAGACTTCTTGTTCCGTCCTGTTTTTTGCTGTAAGCCACGGCCGTGGAGTTGTCGGACTGGACCCAGACTGGGCAGTCTTCCAGATTGGGTGTCCAATGACGAAGGGCATGAAATATCGCCCGAAGCTCCAACACGTTGATGGGAAGGAGAGATTCCTCCGGAGACCACTGACCCTGAGGCGACCCAGGACTGCTCCCCAGCCGGAAAGGCTGGCATCCGCCATCACCGTGGTCCAGGACTTGCCCTTCAGTAGATTGGAGAGGTCAAGCCACCATGACAAACTCAGTTTCACGTGAAGATGGAGGGATACTGATGTCTTCAGAAGGTCCGGTTGACCCTTGCACACCTGGATCACAAACCTCTGGAGTTCCCTGGTGTAAGCCATGTCAAATGGGACCGCTTCTAGAGTGGAGATGAATTTCCCCACTAGAGAGGACAGCTTCTTGGCCGGAACTGGATCGTGAGTCAGAACAGAAGAAACCCTGTGGGCGATCTGGTGAGCCACCTCATCCATGAGAAACACCATGCTCTGCTGAGTGTCGAAGAGAAGGCCCAGGAAGACCAGACACTGGGATGGAACAAGATCTGACTTGTCCAAGTTGATGATCCACCCGTGATGGGTGAGAGCATGAATGCAGTCCTGAACCTGCTGATGGAGAAGTTCCGCAGAGGGGGCTTTCAGAAGCAGGTAGTCTGGAACAGGTTCCAGAACATCTATGTCCAGAAGTGGCTGGATAGCGCCACTGAATAAACGTCGTTTCTCTGAGTCCTGGTGCGTATGAGAGGGAAAAAAAACTAAAGGGAGGAAGAGAGAAGAAAGGTATGCTGTACTCTTCCGCCACTACCCGTAAAACCCACGGGTCCACCACTGAATCCTCCCAGACACTGTGGATGTGATGCAGACGGCCACCCACAGCTGAGTGGGGACATGGGTTCGGCGAATCATGCCAAAAAAGGCTTGGAAGCCTTAGACTTGGAGGAGACCTTGGGCTTCCATTGCTGTTTGGGCTTGGAGGAGGCACGTGAAGCTGAGGGAACCGCCTGGTTCGCCAGACGTGTCTCAGTCTAGAAGGAACGAAAAAACCAATTACACTTGAGAGGCGTTTTCTTCCTGGGGACGAAAGGCAGAAGGTTACATTTACCTTCTGTGGCCTCACTAATCAGATCCTTAACATATGGCCCAAAAAAACAATGATGTGCCTTGAAAAGGCAAGGAGCGCAAGGCTTTCTTGGATGCAATGTCAGCAAACCAGATCTTGAGCCAAAGAGCTGTCTGGCAACCACAGATATAGTAGAAACCCTTGCCAGCAAATGGATGGCATCAAATAAGGCAGCAGATACATAGTGCTGGGCCTCAGAAATGTTACCAAGAAGCCGTAACATATCCAAAGTAGGAGCACTCTGATGGACAGCCAGAGTGAGCTGTTCAGTACAGACTGCAATTGCCCGGTTAACCCATGCTGCAGAGAACACTGGACGCATGGCAGTACCAGCAGTGGCAAAAATGGACTTGAGGGAAACCTCAAGTTTCTTGTCAGTCCAGTCTTTCAGAGCGGACGCATCAGAAACTGGCAAGGCAGTAGACTTAGCCTGGAGATAGGAGCAGCCACTTTGGGGGGGGATGAACCCACTAAGCAAGAACCCCCTCAGAGAAGGGGTAAAGCTTGGCCAATTTCTTGGAAACAGAAGGTTTCCTGTCTGGAGATTTCCACTCATCAGATACAAGGCGGTCAAGAGTGGAGTTAGGTGGAAAAAAAGTAAGAGGCTTCTTAGGCTCCTGAAAAACAACAGCGGGATCTGAAGAAACCTCTTGGACTAAGGGAATGTTTAGAGTGGTTAAGACAGACCTGATCAGGCCCTCAGCTGAGGGCTCAGGATCAGCCTCAAACGGGTCCCCAAAAAACTGAGAGGAGCCTACAGCAGAAAATTCCTCAACATCTGAATCCACCAAGAGTTCCTCCTCAGAGGAATCTGATACATCAGGTACTCCCTGCGGTTTCGGAAGGGAAGATTTGACGTAAGAAGGAGTCTGCCATGAGTGGAAGACCCCCTGTAACTGGGATGGAAAGAGTTGCAATGTAGACCGAAGGTCTCTAGTAGCAGCCTTGAACTCTTGCACCCAAACTGGCTCTAATGCATGGCTGGAGGTCCCTGGGAGCGACTCAGGGACATCAGAACATGCTGGGCATAAATGACCTGAGAATTCTCTAGGTAACCCTGAATGACATGAAGAACAATGAGCAGTAGGGGACACAGAGACCCCAGCGTCCTTAGTCTTAGGCCTGGCCCCAAGCTCCAATGGATTAGACATTCTCACAGTGTCAAAAACATTTAAAGTATAAGGAATCACCCAAATACAGTGTGCAAGATTAAAATTTCACTCCAGAAATCGCTAAAATACATTTAATTGGCAGGCAAAGGGTTCATCTGCAGAGGAGAGAAGGAGAATCCAAGCCCTGCGTAGGATACTCATTCTGGAAAAGGCACAAAATGGCTGCCACGGAGGGAGCCAATCAGAATCAAGTGCACGAAGCAAGCGCTCAATTGAAATGTAGTTTTCCCAGAAAAAGTACCCCAACAGTGCCCGAAGCTCTTGAGCCCCCCAACACACTTAAAACGTTAACTGGATGACAGAGCAAGGGCAGACAATCAAAATGAGCCATCCCTGAAGCCACTACGTTGAGTGGTTGCAGAGATATGTCCCAAACTGCATAGTCCCATAGTAGTGAATTGAGCAATGGCGTCTATGCGGTAAGGCAAGGAACACAATTTTTTTTTAAAGTTGAAACTGTGAATTAAAAGTACATGAAACATCACTGGAACATGTTAGAAGACCCAAAAAACACTGAATCCAGTAGGGAAAGTGCCAATAACCCCCCCCCCCCCAAAAGATGCAAAACCAGCAGCTAAAGGGTTAAGTTACCACAGAAACTTGCTCTAAAACACCCAACAGACAAACAGATAAACCCAATGAGTGCCAGAGTGTGCAACTGGAATTCCAAATGTAAACCCCTGTGCGGAGGGGCATTGTGGGACATATGGACCTGCAGCACTCAAAGGATGTATTAAGAAGAAGCCTCGGAGGGAAACTTCTGAGGAAAGAACTTGAACCCAAGATTTTCCCCCCAGGGCTTAAGGTCCACAAAAAGCACCCGGATACTGAGCTAGCCACATCTAAGGGCATTGTCAGTTATGGTAATCCGCCTAATGGTGGTATTCCATTTCTAACAGAAAAATAAAAAATTAGCTAAAACTATAGCAGAACTGTTCTCTTGCCTGTGTCTTCACCAAGGAACAAATCTTACTGGAGCTGGTTGACCAGCTGCAGCCAAGGAGGGAAGGTAGGCTCCACCCCCTGCATTCAATTCTAGAATTGTTCCTGCCTAATTAAAGGGGCGGATCACCTACCCAAAGTTACCAGTAACCTGTATTGGACGACACAGAAAATACTAATATTGTTATGCCTATCGCTATGTGAATAATGATTTGGGGAGCACTTTAATTTGAGTGAAAGTTCCACTTTAAAAGTATTAGAACAGATGCAACTAACAATTAAGGAATGATGCATCGTGTAGAAGCCTTAAAGGGATAGTAATACTTCGTTTTAACTTTATTTTATTTTGTAGGCATTAAAAAAACATGAAGAATGATATAAGTCTTATCTCTGAAACCTTTATGGTTTAAGAGATATTCACAAACAAAGTATCCCTTCCCTGTTCAACCAGATCAGAAGGGAGATGCCCAGGTAGACTGCAGAGAGGGACAATCTTCAATTAAGATAATGGAAAAAGCTGAAAAACTTGTCAAGGGGGGAAGGGCTTTCATTGTTTTCATACAAAGAAAATTGTCCCCTTCTGTTATCTGTCCTGTCATACAACCAGACTCACATTTGAGAAGAGATGGCTTACACTAGGAAAAAGGGGCGGGGAGGGGAACTTTGCTTGTGAATATCTCATAAACCATAAAGGTTTGAGAGATAAGACTTATATCATTCTTCATGTTTTTTAATGCCTACAAAATAAAATAAAGTTAAAACGAAGTATTACTATCCCTTTCATCAAAAATATAGTTAACAGTTGCACATGAAAACAACATATTCCATGTTAATACAGTAAAACAAGAAAAATGTTCAGCTTAACAATAGAACTAGAACTGCAACTTGGAGACCAGGTTCCTCCACTCAATTAAATAGTGATATCCATCTGGCAGTTATTACACTCTGTGTACTTATTGTGCATGGCCTAGGTGCTGTGTACAGAGACACAAACTTGTAACAGGTTCTGCAGCTTGAGGGAAAGCACACGAGCAGTCCAGGAAAAGAAGTCATGGATGTATTCAGGAGGGCAAAGACATTAAAATTCCCACTGATTTATATTTAGCTTTTAACCTTTCCAATGCTAAAAGTAGTCTCTGGTACACTGCTTTATTTATCCCATACAGTGGAATAATAAAGCCCACCTTAATGTGGGTGTGCCCTGACAGACTTGAGAGCCCCTAGAAAGTGCTGCCCATTATGTTACACTGGTGGGCCCTAGGGTGGTGTGTTCCATTGGGCCCTGCTGCCAGTGAGTCTCTGAACTCACCTGCAGTGGGCAGCATTCACTGTCCAACCAGCATACTGGAGAGTAGAGCAGGATTAGGGAAGGCAGGCAATGTGGAGGTGACCCACCTCTCCACTCTTACTAAGCTGTACTTCGGGTGCACTGATGTCACCTCAGTGCAACTCAGAAGTACTAGAGGAATCACAGTGGATTTGTGGGCCACAACCTACAAAAAATGCACAATGTAAATAAAAAAAGAAAATAAATGGGTGTTACTTTATGGCCGCTTGAATTAACCCTTTGAGTGCCAGAAAGGTATCCAACACATTGCATCCCTCTCTGGTACTTGAAGGGTTAAGACCACCCTATTAGTACTAATGTATAATGTGGTCAGTCTGAACATAGAGGCTAATCAATACTTGGCCTATTATTACAGACTCATTATGTAAAAAAGAAGCATAGCTTCAAACACTTTACAACGGTTAATGCCCGAGTTCCTCAAAATGCCAAAAAATGAGGAGCTGGGTCTCTTCTAACCAGCTTGAATGCAGTACATGCTACCAGATCCTGCCTCCTGCTGCTTCCATCCAATGATGGCAGAAGGGGGCGTGTCCACTTTCTCCTACCAGCTGAAGCAATACCAGATGCTCAATGGGAGGACTTGCACTACAGGGCATGGTACTGGGGGTGCACTATAGAAATGTCACCCTCTATTTGGCGACCTACAAAACGGCACATTAAAAATGTTGCCTGGTTGAAAAGGGCGACATCAGAATGTTGCCCACATAAAAAGGGCGACATGCTGATGTGTTGCAATGCATTGGATACCTCTCTGGCACTCAAAGGGTTAAGTGTCAAGCCGTGGATCATACTTGCATATCCATGTTTTTATGCAGGGGAAGAAATGGAACGAGAGGGATGGAGAGAGCAGGATGGAAGTGCTCTCATTTTTACGGTGTGTGTGCGTTGGTGACAGGAGCTGTGTTTTAACCCTTTGAGTGCCAGTGATAGATATATGGCACTCAAAAGGTTAAACAGCTAACCACATTTCTGCTTTTTCATATACATCTCTTTGAGATCACTGTTTTTAAAGAGCATCATTACTCTGATTTAATAATAATACAGAACATTTGTTTTCTTGTTTGTTATAAGATACAAGTAAAAGTTTGTGTGCAACGTCTTACATCCTATGGAAACTGTTGGTGAAATTATGTAATTGTAGATTCAGGGAGCGTTGCCTTTTTTGCAGGTAACCCATACAATGCTTGTGCCATTCTTTTGGTTTGTTGTCTCCCTAAGTGGAAGGGTATCCCAGGCATGGGCCCTTGTTTCTGTGTGCCTAGAGGGGAACAGCTGCATTCCACTGACAAGGTCCACATAGACCAAAACGTATGTCTGGGGTTGTGCTGTTTCTCTCGCGCGGAGAGGATTTGCCTGACATTTCGGGGCTGGACTGTCTGTGGGCGGGACCAGACTGATATGAATATGGAAATTTCCTCTCTGCAATGGCACATGGGAGTGAAAAACGTGACTGGAGCAGCACCTGAGAGGCCACACATGCCTTGAACAAACTACTTCATTTTGCTCTCTCGGTGTGCGCTCGTTGGTTTGTTGTGCCATGTTTTACAATGCATATAGGACCACTTTACTAGCTTATCTTGTAGCAAAAGGGTTAACCATTTCTAAGTCGACGGGAACAGATGGGAGCCACAGTTGTATCAAGCACATAGTGAGACCTCACTGGAACACAAGACTATCAACTCACAATGTATTGCTGCCATATAGCGAAGCATATTGCATTCAACTTCAATATAAGGACGCACTTCCCTTTGCATGTGTCCGTTAGCACTGTCACTAGTATACAGTTCAGCATTTTCCTTTTCTCCATTATTATATAGTGAAGGAAAGTCATATCAATGAATGGAGATTCAACTTTATAATGTAGTGCTGCATGTTCAATAGCAATGTATAGATACTTAATATCATCCTTATATATAGATTAACCCTTTTGCTACAGCAATCCCTCATCAGTGATGAATGGATTGGGAGGCAGGGAAACAATATAAAATATTGATTTGATTTAGATTTTTCTTCTGTTCAATCACTATCATTTTGTTAATTGATAAAGATAAACTATTAACATCTATTTTTGAAAGCATTCTTACTTTACAGCATTTTTTCACATCTGCCTAAAACTTTTGCACTGTGCAGTATATGCTTTTGTCTTCTAGTATTCTGATTACATGGATAGCTCTGTGACAGCCAGCTTTGAACACAATGGGAATTATTTTTCTTTGATAAATATGGTGCAGCTGTTTTTCATCACTTTTGGCTTCATAGATATGCCCCTATAAGTACATTTAGAATATTTTACAGGTGTTGCACTGTGGCTGCATAGTCCAAGAAGAAGTTAAGGCAATCTTGTGCAATATGGGTAAATCTACAGCTGTTAAAGGGATGGTAATACTTCGTTTCATCTTTATTTTATTTTGTAGGCATGAAAAAAACATGAAGAACGATATAAGTCTTATTTCTCAAACCTTTATGGTTTAAGAGATATTCACAAGCAAAGTTTCCCCTCCCGCCCCTTTTACCTAGTGTAAGCCATCTCTTCTCAGATGTGAATCTGGTTGTAAGACCAGACAGATAACAGAAGGGGACAATCTTCTTCCTATGAGAACATTGAAATCTCTGCCCCCCTTGAAAAGTTTTTCAGCTTTTTCCCTTATCTTAATGAAGATTGTCCCTCTCTGCAGTCTACCTGGGCACCTCCCTTCTGCTCTGGTTGAACAGGGGGAGGGATACTTTGTTTGTGAATATCTCTTAAACCATAAAGGTCTGAGAGATAAGACTTATATCATTCTTCATGTTTTTTTAATGCCTAGAAAATAAAATAAAGATAAAACGAAGTATTACTATCCCTTTAAGACATGGATGGGTACATGTAGAGTTAGCTTGGTTTGTGTGCACATACAAAAACTTTAAAATACACTAAAGTGAACTGTGAGGTTATATAACACCACCCTTTCAGTACAATATATATAGATTATATACACACATATATTATACACATATAACAAAACAATAGGTGTACTAATAAGATTCAAATAAGAGCTGTAATTAATTTATTGGTGCTGCACCTATCTAATGTGTATTTACTGAGCCACCTACACATACAATCTCTTGTACATGTTGGTACATACCCTAGAGTGAAAGTGCAGGGTTATTAAGCTAATATGCAATTGCAGAAAATGACATGTGCTGGTGAAATTTTACACCCCACCCCTTCCATCCATACCTGTCCTTTCTCTCCTATGCTCCATCTCTTTCAGCTTCCTCCCTTCCACCATCCTTCCATCTTCATGTTCCCCCTCCATCTTCCTCCTCCCTCCTCCCTCTATCTCTCATTGTAAGCATATGTCTTAATGCAGAGGGTGGTGGGGTGCTGAATATAATTAGGGATGGCTGAACATTTAACCCTCAAAAGAGAAACAGGAGAACATTTTTCGCTGAGCTGTAACGTTTTCCCTAAGTGGATTTTTTGTGTTTTTTTAAAGGGATAGTAATGTTTCATAATAAAAGCAGTTACAATTAATCTTCATAGTATCTGGGCCATGGATAGTGTTATTTCAGTGCTGTCAGAGTTGTAGTTCAAGAGTAATTGAATGATAAAGTATCCCCCTCCCGCCCCCTTTTACTGATGTATCACTGCACACCTCAGAGAAGCAGGGTGGTGTCCAAGTGGATTGCAGAGAGGGACAATCTTCAATTAACATAAGGGAAAAACCTGTCAAGGGGTGGCAGGGCTTTCATTGTTCTCACAGTAAGAAGATTGTCCTTTGCTTCGAGCTGTCTGCTCTGAAGACCAGATTCCACATCTGAGAGGAGATGGCTTACGCTACGTAAAAGGGGAGGGAGGGGGATACTTTATCATTCAATTACTCTTGAACGTACTCTGACAGTATTGAAATAACACTCTGCATGACTCAAATACTAAGAAGATTAATTGGAGCTGCTGTTTTTGTGAATCATTACTATCCCTGTAAATCACCTAACTCATTGCACTGAAATCAATGAGAAGACTGAATTTATCCCCTCCATGTGGTTAAGTTTCCCTTCTTTTCCCACAGGTAAAGTATAAAAGGGGTGTCACGATCCCACGTCATGCCATTGTTTGTTTGTGAGAGGAAGAGAAAGCAGTACATTTTTGAGCTAGAGAAGACAGGCTAATAAAGTGGAGCTGAAGCTTAGTTTAGGGAGTCTTGTAGGCAGCAAATCTGTTCTCTGTATTAGGGGAGTTTATGAGAGATAAGAAGGGATAAAAGGAGACTGACCCCAAATAACGCAAAATTTGGTGTGACTGACTGGGAAGACACATGCAGCCATGATCCGAGTTTCTTCCTGATCTGGCTATTATCTCTGTTCTAGGGGAGTCTGAGGTGTGAGAAAGGAGCAAAGACTTACCCCAAATACCCTAAAATTTTGTGTGGGTAAAACAAATTCCTTCTTGGCTCCAAGTGGCAGTCAACAACCTATCTGCATTGACATCAACTGTCATAATTCTCAATATTGTTTTGTGCTAGATAGGTATCCATTACTTTTTAAAGCACTTCTAGTATCTGCAAGCACAGCATCCCAATGCAAAGAATTCCATAACTTTACCACCCCTACTGTAAAAAAATCCACGCTTTTGTTTTAGTCAAAAACACCTTTCCTGTAGTCTTAATGGATGACCTCTAATTCTTTGCTCAGCTCTTTGGGTAAATAATTAATTGGAGAGTTCTTTGTGTTGACCTCAAATATATTTGTAAATGGTAATCATATCACCCTCAGACAGTTTGGGTAGTCTCTTTTTATAACTCATATCCTCTAATCTCTTTATCAGTTTTGTTGCAAGTCTCTGTACTTTTTCCAGGTCAATAAAGTATTTTTAAGAACTGATGCCCAAAATTGTACTCCATATTCTAGATGAGGCCTTACCAAAGATTTATATAGAGGCTGAATTATATTAGCATACCGTGCATCTATGCCTCTTTATGCATGACAGTACCCTATTTGAACTTGCAGCAGCTGAGTGACTGAACACTGCTGTGAAGTGAATTGTCTATCAGTACTCCTAAATCTTTCTCTAATAAGGATTCCCGGAGTGGTTTCCCATTTAGTGCATAGTTTATGTAGCATGCTTGATTCTACAGCCCAAACGCATATCATTACACTTATCTACATTAAACGTCATCTGACACTTTTCTGCCCATTCACTCAGTTTATCTAAATCCATCTGGAGAGAAAAATCATCCAGCCCTGTCTGTATTTCCTTACACAGATTAGTATCATCAGCAAAGATTGATACACTAATTTCAATCCCCATTTCTAGACCATTAATAAACAAATTAAAAAGCATTGGGCCCAGGACTGGACCCTGTGACACCCCACTTTAGACCAACTTGAAAAGGTTCCTTTTACAACAACTCTTTGCCATCTATCATTTAACCAGTTCTCAATCCACATACAGATATCACCTCCCAAACCGAAGCTTTTTAATTTATGCAGTAACCTGTTGTGAGGCACTGTATAATGGTGTTTGCAAAACTACATCAACAGCAATTCCCTTGTCCAGATTACTACTTACCCTTTTATAAAATGCAAGTAAATTAGTCTGACATGATCTATTCTGCTAATATTGTTTGTCTTCACATAGTTCTGAATACTGTCAGCTAGTAACCCTTCTAATATCCTACCCACTATGGAAGTCAAGCTCACAGGGCTATAATTTCCTGGTTTGGATCTTGCCTCCTTTTTGAACAATGGTACATCAGCTTTCTTCCAATCATAGGGCACTATGCCTGATGATAGTTAATCAATAAATATCAAGTATAATGGTCTTGCCATTACTGAACTAAGATGGAGATTTATAAAAGACGTTCCTAGTACTTTTTTAAGGAAGGTCCTTAAGTCATGGGAACTGGAGATAGCGTCAGGGCTGATTTATAAAGTATTTAAGTTTTTTCATAAATATGGAATTATTCATCTAATATTAACACTGGAATACTTAATGGACAGTATATACCTGGAGTTAAGATTCTGGTGAAAATTCTGACACAAAATTGTCACGAATGGCGACATTTCTTTATCAATTAACTGTGCAACATTTTACAAACGTGCTATTCCATTTTTATTTCTTTAAAATGTACTACAGGGTGCACAGCCTTCCTATGCTGACACTCTTAGTGTTATAACTATTGAAGACATGGTTACAGCCATTTTAAAGCATTTTTTTTTTTTTTGCTTAGGTCTACATTTATAATCTCCCCATGTATACCATCAGGTCCAGGTGCTTTAGTCACCATAACATTTTCCAGTCTCAAATGGACTTTGTGCTCAGTAAGCCATATACATGATGGAGGAAGTTACAACTACCAGACTTCCAGTGGGCCCTTTTGTTCCAGCTGTGTGTCAGGGGCCCTCATCAGAGTTTGCAGGGGGCACCAGCATTTTTTGCTGTGCCACTGATCCGACATGCTGAAGCTGGTTCTTTCTAAAGTTACTCATCCAAGATCCTCAATACAGCCCTTTGTGCCATATTCAATAAGCTGAAGATGTGCAATTCTGGAGCAAACCCACAACTGCACAGAGGACAAAAAAAATTCCTAATGATTTAAATGGGGATTTTTATCTCTGAAATGAGAGATATTTATAGCATTGAACTCAGGACCTCTCTAGCACTCACCACATTTACAATGGATTTGTCAGTTTAAGATCGTTAATTTGAAACTGACTGGAATTTATGTAAGCCATTTGTTTGTAATATAAATAGAGATGTAGCAATACTTACTGTTCATGATCTTCCTCGCTTATCTAAAATAGTAATCAAAATTCCCCATGAAAGACAATGGAAGATGCTTATAAGCTCAAGATGACTGAACTCGGATGGCAGTTAACCATTTTGAGTGCCACAGAAGTATCCAACCAACGCATTGTGTTGCAATGCATTAGATACCTTTCAGGTTAATGATGGCTACATATGTATATTTTGAGAAGTTAAGCTATATTTGTTGTTGAAGCAATGTTGCACTTTATAAAGAACCTACATACTAAGGACATTCCTAATAAAGCACCAAGTGGTAAGTTTGGTCTCGAACACAACTCATAAGCATACAGTGCCCCATCGCACGAGCAAAACATAAAGTTTATTTTTTAAACACTATTTTATTGCAAAATGGCTCATACAAGGTATTGGTAGATTTTAAAGGTACAGTAATACTTAAAATGTTAAAAAAAATAAATTCTAAGGTCAATACCCTTCTGAGTAAAACAAGGATACCCCCACTGCTGAAAAGTGTTTTATTCAAAAATTATTACAGCTCAAATTAGAATTTTTAGGTGCAGTATCGCAGCGGCCTGAAATTGTACAGTGGTGCTTTTGCTACACCATCCTATGGACAGCTCTGGTCAGTTGAACAAAAATCTACATAGGATGGTGTAGCAACAGCACCACCATACAATTTCAGGTCACTGTGATACTGCATCTAAAAAATTCAGGTTCGAGCTGTAGTAACGACCAAGGATGTCATGGGGTGAATGTCCCTAAAGGAGCCATAACGTACAAGTAGGTCATGGATTTCAGGGCTCCCCGCACAGCTGCACGCTGTTCGGGGAGCCCTGAATCAGATTCTCAAAAATAAAAAAAAACTCTGTGGTCCTTAAGTGCCAGACACATATCCTTAAAGGGTTAAAACACCTTTCAGTAGTGGGACTACCCTTGCATTACACATGGGATAAACCCTACAACATATTTTTTTTTATTGATTTTTTTTTTTATATTTTATCAAGGGGATCTATCACCCCTACACGTTTGTGTCAATAGTTAGTATATGTAGCGACTAGCTGGTAAAACAGTTTCATTTTTTAAATAAATTTGGTATTTTGCTGAAATGCATCAAGTAAATACTGCCCTGTGCTCTACCTCTGTACCGCAGTCTGTCACTCTGCCTCTGGTCCCCTCCCTTGATCCAGCCTCCTCTAATGATGGAGGCTTTCTGCCTGTAAGCTGGAGCGATCTCTGACCAATGAAATCGCTCCAGCTTACAGGCAGAAAGCCTCCGTTATTGGAGGAGGATGGCTCGAGGGAGGGGAGCAGAGGAAGAGCTGGTAACCGCAGTCTGTCCGGAGGTAGGGCACAGGGCAATATTTGCTTGATTCATTAAAAAACAAAACTGTATTACAGGCTAGTCGCTATATATACTAACACCAACATGTATAGGGGTGACAGATCCCCTTTAAAGGGATAGTAATGTTTCATAATAAAAGCAGCTCTAATTAATCATCATTGTATTTGGACTTTGGAGAGTGTTATTTCAATTCTGTCAGAGTTGTAGTTCAAGAGTAATTCAATGACAAAGTATCCCTCTCCCGCCCTTTTTACTGATGTAACACTGCTCACCTCAGAGCAGAAGGGAGGTGCCCAGGTAGATTGCAGAGAGGGACAATCTTCAATTAAGATAAGGGAAAAAGCTGAAAAACTTGTCAATGGGGGCAGGGCTTTCATTGTTCTCATAGGAAGAAGACTGTCCCCTTCTGTTATCTGTCTGGTCTATGGACTGCATTCCACATCTGAGAAGACATGGCTTACACTAGGTAAAAGGGGCAGGGAGGGAAACTTTGTTTGTGAATATCTCTCAAACCTAAGACTTATATCGTTCTTCATGTTTTTTTAATGCCTAAAAAATAAAATAAAGATAAAATGAAGTATTACTATCCCTTGGAGGATTACTATCCCTTTAATTCTCAGTAATTTAACACTTTGAATGCCAAAGTGTAACACAATGCATTCCGTACCCCTCTGGCACGCAAAGGGTTAAACTTGTTTTATGTTGACTAAGGAATGTTGAGAGTTTTCATTTGACTCACATGAGGCAGCTCATTTGTTCTGCTTTCATTTTCTGAAAATTACAACAAATTAACTGCACCACAGGGAACAGATTATTTGCAAGCGGATTTTAACCCCTTGTATCTTAGAAGTCTCCAATGTATTTAAATCAATTGGAAATTGGGGAGTTATTTTTTTTTGTCCCCTATGGTGAAGTTGATTTGCTCCAGAATTGACCCATTGTGTATGACTGAATACAGCTCTTAGGATCATACGCACAAAAAGAGTCGATCAATTGTGAAGCAAACCAACTGCATCCATAGGGAACAAAGTGACAATTCTCAATAATGTAAATGAGTCTCCTTGAATACCAGGACTGCTTTGCAATGCTCTCTAGCACTCAAGAAGTTAATAAGTCCTATTTAGATCAATGGAAATGTTGGTCATTTTTATTTCTCTCCTATAGTGCAGTTCGTTTGTTCTATAATTGCTCCAAATTTTCCCTCACAGAGTCCAGACTAAAGAGGAGTTCATTTGCTTTTTATTAACCTCTTAAGAGTTGAGTGCTGACATTTCTGGACGTTGATGATAAAATCAAGAACAGAGATTTTTATGAATATTATTAAATAAAGGATAGTACAGTAATAGCAAAGGGTGGGCAGAACTATTGGCCTCTGTGCTGAATAAATAACAAAGCTTATTGTTTTATACAGGGCTTATAATGTTAAGTCCTTTGCTACTAGCCAGACCTGAAAAGTTACTCGCCACTGCAAGCCATAACATACCCACCAGGGCCGAATTTCTACTCACCAGGGCTAAATTTTCACTCGCCATTGGCTAGTGGCGAGTGGAAATTTTGAGCACTGGTTTTATATATATTTTAATTTTACTCTTTGACAACAAATTAAACTTAAAAAGCCATGGGCATTGCTGCTGGCATCACTCATGCACAAACTGGAGAATAAGAGGGAGAAAAAAACTTTTTTATAATAGGTTTTCCTGTGATGATTTGTGCTCAAATAAACAAACAAACAGGAACTGGATAAAAAAGGTTCACCATTCGTTCATACCTCTCAAGTGTCCCTTTTGAAGGGGGATACACTGTTTCTCTCAGACAAAATCTCTTTGGCCATCTTTCCCACACTGGTGTCCCTCTTTTTAAAGGGGAACTTTCACATCAGAACTTTCTTTTTACCAACTCATTAAACAGTTACACAGTGCTGGGAAAGGTGCTTCTTTTTTTTTTTTTTTTTTACATACTTCGTAAGATATTTGATGTCCAAGCCGCACACTTCCGCATTGCACAGCTCTCAGGACGGTTTCATTCTCCTCCCACCTCCCTCCCAGCTGCCCCTGGGAGTGCGTTCATGGTTCACTTCGTTGTGCTGTTAACGGCTCCTAACGTTACAACAAGAAGCGATTAGCATTATACGGAGGTTGCAACCTCCGTATAATGCTAATCGCTTCTTGTTGTAACGTTAGGAGTCGTTCACAGCACACCGAAGTGAACCATGAGCGCGCTCCCAGGGGCAGCTGGGAGGGAGGTGGGAGGAGAATGAAACTGTCCTGAGAGCTGTGCCGAAGCTACACAGTGCCGCAGAATGCGGAAATGCACGGCTTGGACATCAAACATCTTATGAAGTATGTAAAAATAAAAAAAAAAGAAGCACCTTTCCCAACACTGTTTAACAAGTTGGTAAAAAAAATGTTCTGAGGTGAAAGTTCCCCTTTAAGTGATCAAACTGTGTGATGTGTGTATCACATTGTTCTCCACAGCAATAAAACTCACATTAATGGTTATTTAAACGTCACTGTAGGTGTTTATCAATTAGTCGGAGAAAATAATATACTTTGCTCTTGCTCTGAATCATTTATTCAGCTACTTTAGGTCATGCCATTACCAGACAATCTCTACTCACCAGTCCTGCCCTCATCACCACCAGCACCCATCAAGTGGTCATTTGATCTGTTGAGATCTTTGTTCTCTACTTCTCTCTTCTTCAAGATCACAGAGAGGGAGAGAGAGGCGGAGAACAGTGACAAAGGCAGTGTTTACCTACACTGACTTCCATCAAGTGGCTCCATTGGCATGTGATCCCTGTAGAAGCGATCAAGTGCCTAGCCACCAGGGAGAGGCTGAAATTAACTACTCTGGTCCTGAAGCAAGTCAGTTATGGCCTCCCCACATTGATCAGGACTGAACTGTGACACAATCTTGCCATGTCATCCGTCCTTAAAGGGCTAGTAACACTTAATATATAGTAACATTTATATCATAAGGTTTATCCTTTTGAGTCTAACATGGTACTCCCACTGCCGAGAGGTGCTTTATTCAAAGCTTATAGCAGCTCAAGCTTGAATATTTTAGGTGCACTGTAGCGGCACTGTAATATTTCAGGTCATTGGGATATTACACCTGCAAATTCAAGCTTGAGTTAGTATAACTTTTGAATAAAGCACCTCTCAGCAATGGGAGTACCGTGTTAGACTCAGAAGAATAAACCTTACAATATAAATGTTGCTATATATTAAGTGTTACTATCCTTTTAAGAGGGTAAAGGGATAAATCCTTATATTTGCTATCCAAACACAAACACTACAACACATTATCCATGTATCACAGTAAACAGCGCTTTCCTCTGTGTCCAATCCAAGCAAATGACTGTGGGTGTTCGCTCCGCCTCCTAGCTGGTAGGACCAAATCAAAATTATAAAATACCCGGTTCCTCCTCCTCCCTCCAGTTATTTTGGTCCTACCAAGCTGGAAGGACAGAAGTGTTCTATACCTCTCTGAGAATTTCTTCTATTTTATTGTTTTGCCCACCTATATACTGCACCTGTTAACGTGTAGTATATTTATTTATCTGGCCCGAATATTCTCCACCAGAGGAGGTTCGCATGGGGTGCACTCTTGCCTGAATTAAGCACGTTGGTTGTGCTTGCCTCTCCCGTATGGGTTCGGGACGCGAGCTGCGTGCAGTGAAGCCTCCACAGTGTTGGTACCAGCATCCAGCGTCTCAGCTTGGAATGCTCCATCTGTTACTGCAGTCAGACAAGGCGGGATTGGCCTTTAGTTACTCACTGCTGGATACGCTTACCTCACCTGTGAGGTCCTTGGACGCAGCTAAATTGAGAAGCCTCTGCGGTACCGATGCCTCGATCTCTTCAGTGGACGGTGCATTTCAGAGTGAAACACACCGTCTGTTGCTTCAAACAAGCAAGGCTGGACCATGGGCTTCGGTTAACCGTATACGCCTATGTGTTCCACGGATGGAACGCATGCTCACTGAAAGGCTACTGCAGGTTCCAGCATTCAACACGCACGGTAAGGAGGTTTCCTGTTATCTATGTGTGTATTGTGCTTTCCAATATTCAGTGTATTATATGCTTCAGCATGTCCCTTAGCCAGGACAATATTGTTGTCCCTAATACTCGATGGTGCTACAAATGTATACATACTTGGCTAGCCCAAATTTGTCAGTTTGCATTTATGGTAGCTATAGGTGCGAGGATTCCATCCCCACTGAGGAATTGTGGGGAAAATGCAGTCCTCCAGGCTAGTCTTCTTTCAGTGCTGCATAATAAGCAAAAATAGGCTCAGAGTCTCTGATCCCAGAGAAGAGACTTCCATGCCTTAGATGTATGAAGAACAGGAGAGTCTCAGTGTTTGGAGATTGTCTGCATGCAAAGTTGGCAGTAAGTAAGGTGTGATGGTGACATACACAGTATATCCATGAATGTCCCTTTTGAAAAGAGTTTACATTTTTTCCTAAATATATACAGGCTATCTGCTACAACCGTATCCTTCATTAGGTATTCTATAATTAACTCCTTTCTGTAATTCCTCCTGTGCTAAAGTTATAATTCCTTACAGGCTCAAGGGATGATGTGGTCATTTGTCCAATCCTCATAACTAGCCCTCCGTTACCCTAATTAATTGTCTCTTTCCTATTAATTCCATTTCTAGTAGGTGGTTGTGGATGTTCAGATCTGGCAGTCTACGGCCTTACAGACCTTAAGGTTTATATTACTAATCCCATAGTTTAGCTATTTAAAATAAAATGACCCCAGGTTCACCTCTCAAGCCTTTATGGTAGGAGAGATAACCGTAAGCAAGCTGCCCCTTCCTTGAAGTCAGCATTTTTTCTCAATCTCGGTTGATCTTGGGAATGAGACAGGCTATGGCCTGGAAAGTTCCTGATTGGCAAACAGCCTGGGCATTCCAGCTGCTGTAGGTTGCTTTAAGCTTTGTTTTCTCTATCTTGCTCTACTGTTGCTTGGAGATGAGGGCTCCTTCATCATGTATAGGTATATATGTGTATGTATAATATGTGTGTAGGTTATGCTTAAAGCTGTCTATAGGGCTATGGCTTCTCATTATCCCATAGAGCCTATTATTATGGTTGTATATTTGTGGGTCACAAAAAGACCTCAAGTGTTTAGAATGTTTCCGACCCTGGATAAGTATCGTACTAACAGAGTCATAGTATCTGGGGTCGAATGAAGATACAGGTCCATCAGGTTCAATCTGACATCATACCTTTGTGTCATGAGCATTGTATAGCTTGCTACTACCAGATAGTTAATCTTTCTCTTAAATTTAATCTCCGGATTATCCTCCCATGGGGAAAATTCTTAGAGCTCAGATATACCGGAAGGGATCATTACCCGGTAATGCCTCTTTAGATTACTGTTATCCCTTGCTTCAGTTTTACCTTATTCAGCTAGTGGAGCTATTTAGATCTAGATCTGATCCATTAACGTGGATTCAACTGACTTTGCATTTATGAGGAAGGTTTTTTTCAGTACAGTTCCCTGAGTCATACCGTTCGGGGAGTCCGGAATCGGATTCTTAAAAAAAAATGCTCCGTGGTCCTTAAGTGACCTCCGCGTGCGTGCGCGGCTGATCCTTAAGGGGTTAAAGTGGACCTGTTTAGTTAATTTTTAAATATAAAACAAACACTGTCTATATGATGCAATATAGACTAGTTTGTAAAAATAAAAAAATACACTTTTTGAAAAATTCACATTATTTGTTGGTAGCACAGTGAAGTGATACTAATTAGTTTCTGTGCAGAGGAAATATTACCACACACTGTACTATGAATTAATCTAGCCAGAGCCCACACACTGGGAGCATTTCTAATAGCCGGTGAGGGGGCAACTGACCTTGCAGTTAGCACCTTTAGTCTGGCTTGGGCTGCAAAAAGTCTGTTCAGTGCCGCTTCTCAGTTACTGGAGATGTGAAATTGGAAGGGTTCACAGGCCATTCCACTGCTATTCAGGTATTCAAGACACACCCTTAGTGTATTTTGTTCTTTCTTCTAATCTCCGTTTACTATCAAAGCACCTCAGCACGGAACAGTCTGATAAAGCCACAGGTGGCTAGGAAGCTAAATAAGGAAGCCTACAGAGTTCCCCAAACTAAAAATTAAACCTGCTTTCCCTATGAGAACAACACATTTTGGTGGAATGTCTGCCACACACCAGTGCCTGTGATCAGACAGAGCTGTAGGGCTGTCACACAAACACACCCTGATCTTTCTGAGTCGTCTGAGTACAGGAAAAAAAATTATCTATACCTTCACCCCTATAACCACGGACTGAACTAGTGCCAAGGACATGGACGAGGCAGACTTTTGGCAAGACTTTCTTCAAACCACCTTCGGAAGAAACTCCTGAGAAGTGCGAAGCACCGCCTTGTCTTTGTGAAACCCAAAAAAGGGTGCTCTACAAGACAGAGCATGCAACTCCGCGTCACGGTGAACTGACACTATCGCCAGAAAGGCGTAGAGGAATAGTAGCCAAGGACTCAAAGGGAGGGCGCTGAAGGACGCCCAAAACCAAGTTAAGATCCCACTGAGGAGCGGGAGACTTGAAAACAGGACGAGTATGAGCAAAGCCCTGGAAGAAAACCTTGACATCAGGAAGAATAGCAATGGGCCTCTGAAAGAAAACAGAGAGAGCAGAAGTCTGAACCTTAAGGGAACTCAAACTGAGACCCTTATCCACACCAACATGTAGAAAGGCCAGGACTGTAGGAAGATCAAAATCCTGAGATAAGTCCCTGTCAGCACACCACGAGAGAAATGTCAACCAGACACAATGGTAGACCTTAGAAGAAACAGGTTTGCGGGCACTAAGCATAGTAGCCACCACACCAGAAGAAAAACCTTTCTTCCTCAGTATTGAGGATTAAATTTCCAAGCCATCAGAGCCAGAGGATGAACATCCTCCTTCCACAGGTAACCCTGTAGAAGAAGATCCAGAGGAAAAGGGAGCCGGAATGGCTCCGCCAACGACATATCCAGAAGCTCCGGAAACAAAGCCTGCCGAGGCCAGTACAGAGCGATCAGAATGACTGGACAGCACTCCAGTCTCAATTTCCTTAACACCCTGTGCAACATGGGAATGGGAGGAAAGATTTAAGCCAGAGGAAATAACCAAGGAATGGAAATGGCATCCACCGCTAGAGCTAGAGGATCCCTCCAGTGAAAGCAAAACATTGGAACCTTCCGTTTGTGTCTTGTCGCCATCAGGTCGATGCAAGGAAGAACCCACATCTGAACAATGAGGGTGAACACCTCTGGGTGCAGTTCCCACTCTCCACTGTCCACCGTGTGCCGACTGAGGAAGTCTGCCATGATGTTGTCTACGCTGGGAATGTGCACTGCCGATATGGCAGGAACATGTTCTTCTGCCCAGGACAAAATAGCCTTGCCCGCTAACCAAGCGGCTAGATGTCTTGTTACGCCCTGCTTCTTGATGTAGGCCACTGCCGTGGCATTGCCGGACTGGACCTGGACTGAGCAGTCCTCCAGCTGGCGTGTCCAGTGGCAAAGGGCATGAAATATCGCCTGAAGCTCCAACACGTTGATGAGCACTAAGGCGACCCAGGACCGCTCCCCAGTCAGAGAGGCTGGCGTCCGTCATCACCGTGGTCCAGAAGGATACCAGGAAGGACTTGCCCTTCAGCAGATTGTAGAGGTCGAGCCACCACGACAAACTCAGTTCTACATGAAGAGGGAGGGACACTGACATCTTAATAAGGTCCGGCTGACTCCTGCACACCTGCATCACAAACCTCTGGAGTTCCCTGGTGTGAGTCATGGCAAACGGGACCACTTCTATGCTGGAAATGAACTTCCCCACTAGAAAGGACGGCTTCTTGGCTGGAACTGGATCATGAGCCAGAACAGCTGCGACCCTGTGGGTGGTCTGGTGAGCCACCTCATCCGTGAGAAACACCATGCTCTGTGAGTGTCGAAGAGAAGGCCAAGGAAGACCAGACGCTGGGACGGAACAAGATCCGACTTATCCATGTTGAGGATCCACCCATGATGGGAAAGTGCATGAATGCAGTCCCTAACCTGCTGATGAAGAAGGTCCGCAGAAGGGGCTTTTAGGAGCAAGTTGTCCATGTATGGAGTGACTCTGATGCCGTCCTGATAGAGGGCGGATACGAAGGCTCCCAGGACACGACTGAAGACATGAGGAGATGTAATCAGACCAAAGGTAAGAGCTGAAAACTGAAAATGCCCTTGGTCGCAGGCAAATCTGAGATACTGACAGCTCTCTGGATGAATGGTGATGTGTAGATACACGTCCTGAAGATCCAGAGAGGCAAGCAATTCCCCCTTGCAATCACCATCCTTAGGGACTCCTGGTGATGAGTGTTGATCACAAAAGGTATGGAGATGCTTCGAATCCAAAATGGGACGACAGCCATCGTCCATCTTGGAGACCACAAAGAGGTTTGAGTAAAAACCCATACCTCTGTCCTGAACTGGAACAGGTTCCAGAACAGCCTGGATAGCTCCATCAAACAGACAACGTTTCTCTACGCCCTGGAGGGTATGAAAGGGGAAAAACGAAAGGGAGGAAGAGAGGCGAAAGGGATCCTGTACCCTTTTGCCACCACCTGCAAAACCCACGGGTCCGCCACTGAATCCTCCCAGACTCTGTGGTAGTGACGCAAATGGCCACACGAGTGGGGACCTGGGTTCGGCAAGTCATGCTGAAGGTGGCTTGGAAGCCTTGGGCTTGGAGGAGATCTTAGGCTTCCATTGTTGTTTGGGCTTGGAGGAGGAACACGGAGCTGAGGGAACCGACTGGTTTGCCTTACGCGTCTCAGTCTGGAAGGGACGAAAAAGACTATTACGCTTGATAGGTGTCTTCTTCCTGGGGACCATAGGCAGAAGGGTACTCTTGCCCCCTGTGGCCTCACTAATCAGATTCTTAAGATCTGGCCCAAACAAAGAGGTGCCTTGAAAAGGCAACGAGAGCAAAGCTTTCTTGGAAGCAATGTCAGCAGACCAGATCTTGAGCTCATCTGGCAACCACAGACAAGGTAGAAACCATCGCCTCCAAATGGATGGCATCAAAAAAGCAGCAGAAACATAGTGCTGGGCCTCAGAAATGTTGGCAAGAAGTCGCAACATATCCGAAGTAGGAGCACCCTGATAGACAGCCAGGGTGAGTTGTTCAGTCCAGACTGCAATAGCCCGGTTCACCCATTACACAGCAAACGCTGGACACATGGCAGTACCAGCGGTGGCAAAAATGGACTTAAGGGAGACCTCAAGTTTCTTGTCAGTCCAGTCTTTCAGAGAGAACGCATGAGCAACTGGCAAGGCAGTGGACTTAGATAGCCTGGAGACAGGTGCATCCACCTTAGGGGGATGAACCCACTGAGCAAGCGCCGCCTCAGAGAAATGGTAAAGCGTGGCAAATTTCTTGGAAACAGAAGGTTTCCTGTGTGGAGACTTCCACTCATCAGACACAAAGCGGTCAAGAGTGGGGTTAGGTGGAAAACAAGTAAGGGGTTTCTTAGGCTCCTGACAAACAACAGCGGGATCTGAACAAACCTCTTGGACTAAGGGAATGATTAGAGTGGTTAAGACAGACCTGATCAGGCCCTCAGCTGAGGGCTCAGGATCAGCCTCAAACGGGTCCCCAAAAAACTGAGAGGAGCCCACATCGGAACATTCCTCAACATCTGAATCCATCAAGAGTTCCAACTCAGAGGAATCTGATACATCAGGTACTCCCTGCAGTTTTGGCAGGGAAGATTTGACGGAAGAAGGGGTCTGCCATGAGTGGAAGATCCCGTGTAACTGGGATGGAAAGAGTTGCAATGTAGACCGAAGGTCTCTAGTAGCAGCCTTGAACTCTTGCACCCAAACAGGCTCTAATGCAAGGCTTTAGGTCCCTGGGGAAGACTCAGGCACAGCAGAACATGCTGGGCATAAATGACCTGAGAATTCTCTAGGTAACCCTGAATGACATGAGGAGCAATGCGCAATAGGGGACACAGATACCCCAGCGTCCTTAGTCTTAGACCTGGCCCCAAGCTCTAACGGATTAGACATTCTCAAAGTGTCAAAACGTTTAAAGTATAAGGAATCACCCAAATACAGTGTGTAGATTAAAGGTTCACCTCAGAAGTCACTAAAATGCACTTATCTGGCAGGCAAAGAGTTAATCTGCAGAGGAGAGGAGTCCAAGCCCTGCGTAGGATACTCGTTCAGGAAAAGCACAAAACGGCTGCTCCGGCGGGAGCCAATCAGAAACAAGTGTGTGAAGCAAGCGCTCGTGGGAAATGTAGTTTTCCCAGAAAAAGTACCCCAACAGTGCCCGAAGTCCACTGAGCCCCCAACACACACCAAATGTTAACCAGATAATAGAGCAAGAGCAGACAAACAAAATGAACCATCTCTGAAATCGCTACGATGAGCCGTTGCAGAGATATGTTCCAAACTGTACAGTCCCATAGAAAAGAATAGAGCAATGGCGTCTATGCGGTAAAAGCGTGCCTTTACACAAATTTTGTAAAGTTGTAACTGAGAAGTAAATGTGCACTAGACATTACTAAAACATGTCAATAGACCCAATAAACACTGAACCCAGTAGGGAAAGTGCCAATAACCCCCCAAAAGATGCTAAATCAGCAGCTAAAGTGTTAAATTACCATAGAAACTTGCTCTAAAACACCCAACAAACATACAGATAAACCCAGGAGTGTGCAATAGGAACTCCAAAGGAAAACCCCTGTGCGGACTGACACTGTGGGACATGTGGACCTGCAGCACTCAAAGGGTTGCTCACCTTTCCTGCAGATCTTCTGTCTTCAGATTACCATGTATTAAGAAGAAGCCTCACTGGGTAACTCCCGAGGAAAGAATTTGAACCCAAGATTTTCCCCCCAGGGCTTAAGGTCCACAAAAAGCACCTGGATACTAAGCTAGCCACATCTAAGGGCATTGTCAGTTATGGTAATCCGCCTAATGGTGGTATTCCATTTGTAACAGAAAAATAAAAAAATTCCTAAAAATATAGCAGAACGGTTCTCTTGCCTGTACCTTCATCCAAGGAACAAATCTTACTGGAGCTGATTGGCTAGCTACAGCCAAGGAGGGAAGGTAGGCTCCACCCCCTACATTCACTTCTAGAATTGTTCCTGCCTACTTAAAGGGGCGGCTTGCCTACCCAAAGTTACCAGTAATCTGTACTGGATGACAGAGAAAACATGAATGAAATGAGCTCCCAGATAAACCAGCCTTGTTTCCTCTTTTCAGGATCCAGTAAACTCATGTCAGTACACAGTTACGTGGGGGCTGAGGATGAGAAGGAAAATGGCTACTCTAGAAGATTTGTTTGTTTTTTCAAGGGTTCTGACCCCTAAAAGAAGGGACCTTAACCCCATATGGTCCCTCATAAGGCAAGAGACATATTTTCATTCTTAGGGTGACAGGCCCACTTTAATTGTTTTTCTCCTAAAGAATTGTAAGGTCATTAGCAACACAATACCCACTGACTTGATTCTATCCTAATTGTGATGATGTTTTCCCAAAGGAGAGTTGTAATAGTGTAAGACAGACGAAGCTTATTCTTATATTTCTACAGTGGACATTCAGCGAAATATTGCAGATTCAGCAAGAAGCCATTACCAACTGACAGGTTCCCTTGTAAGAGCTGCTTCAAAATGATCTAAAATATCCCTCTCTTTAAGAAGTACATGCTACTGAAAGGATTATGATCCATCCGTAGAATGCTCGTTTTACCAAGTTGTTGTTGTTTTAGAAAAAATGCATTATTGACTAATAATACATTATGCAATTCAATTTAAAAAAATTGGGCCAAATATTAATGTTTAACCCCCGGGATGCTAGAGAAGTCATCATAATGCCATGTCCAACTTTTTTTTTTTTCTGGGAAGATAAGCATCAAAGTACAGCTATTTTCCATTCAGATGAACCAGAGCTTGTAAGCCACCTGCAGTCACATAGACAGGCAATTACCAAGGAATGTCTGCACATAATAGCACCTAAAAATTACAACAAACATACTTCCCCACCCCCACCCCCCCACACAAACACAGCATCAACAGCAGCTACTGGTGGTCATTTGTCTGCACTTCAGTCATTGGACTGATATATTTGGGTACTAACAGAATATAAAGTCAATTTGACTCTGAGTGATGGATTAGGATGAAATGTTCTTCTCTCATTTCTACTGATCTGAGAAAAATATGCTTAGTAGTACAGGGAAAGGTAGCACCAACCCTTGACAATTTCAAATGATAAAAACTACATTTTGAATGTTTCTAGGCAGACAGAAAAGCAGCAATTCCACTTTCAATTACCAAACAAACAAGACTCAATTTGAACATATTTCCAGGGTAAGTTTGAATTTTTGTGTATTTTAAGAAAGAGCAAGCAGTCAGTTGGAAATGGACATGAGGCCACCAGATAAAGCGGTTATAGAACACAGTTGACGTTTCAGCCCATAAACAATTTCCTGGCCCAATACAGGGGTAGTCAATTCCTGGACCTCCGACTGTTAAGAACTACAACTCACATCATTCCAATCCAACTGCTGGTTGGGGATGATGGCAACTGTAGTCCTCAACAGCTGGAGATCCAAAGAAGGTCTATGCTTGGCCTAAATTAGGTCGTATCACCAACCACTGCTCCAGCACACCTTAACCAAGTGCTTGTTCTCAGTGCAAAAGCACAGACAAGCACTGCCTGACTGCCAATACGCTATAGAAGGAATTGTGCTTAACACTATACAAATAAAGACACAATGGGAGAGATTCACTAAGTGGTGATAAAGTGAAGATGACTTCTCCAGTTCCTATTTTAGTCTATAGAGCCTATGCACTAAGATCTCTAAGAAATCTTAGTGCATAGGCTCCATAGAATAACATAGGAACTGGAAAAGTGATAAACGTTATCACCTCTTTATCATCACTTAGTGAATCTCCCCCATTAACTTTTTTACGGTTTCAAACTGACATTTTTGGCACTATTCTGTGCCATTTTGGAACAGACTTGACTACCTTGTACTGAAAGGGATAGTAAAGTTTCAAAATAAAAGCAGCTCCAATTAATCTTCATAGTATTTGGGCTATGGACAGTGTTATTTCAGTACTGTCAGAGTTGTAGTTCAAGAGTAATTGAATGATAAAGTATCCCCCTCCCGCCCCTTTTACCTAGCGTAGGCCACCTCCCCTCAGATGTGGAATCTGGTCCTGGGACCAGACAGTTCACAGCAAGGGACTTACTTCTTATTACTGTGAGAACAATGAAAAAACCCTGTCCCCCTTGACAGGTTTTTCCCGTATGCTATTTGAAGATTGTCCCTCTCTGTAAGCCATCTGGACACCACTTTGCTGCTCTGAGGTGAGTAGCGTTACATCAGTAAAAAGTGCGGGAGGGGGATACTTTATCATTCAATTATTCTTGAACTACAACTCTGACAGTATTGAAATAACACTCTCCATGGCCCAAATACTACAAAGAATTGGAGCTGCTTTTATTCTGAAACATTACTATCCCTTGAAGAAGGCAAGCTAGGTTGGTGAAATACTGATCTGACATACAACTACAATGTCGTGGTCCTCTAGGGCAGCCCACCCCTGGAACTGCACAGTAACACTGTACAGTAACCTTGTATGGACTTTACATATTCTGTAAGTACATAATATGTAGTTAAATTACCTATATAATATTTTTTTTTTTTCACTCTTTTATCCTTGTGATTAAGAGCTCTAGATTTCTGTTCACAGACCATCAAAGAAGGATGTGAAACAATGCTACCCTCTCTCTGCAGCACTAAATGCTCTGTGTTCTATTTTACATACACTGTATCTCTAAACCTGCATTCAGTAAGCTTTCTGCAAACAAATCCAGAGTGCACAGTGCCAGGGACACAAAAGTGTAATAAAAAAAGAAAAAGAAAATATAAAGATAAACAACAAAATAATAATAATGTTTAGGTAATTTGATTTTACATATTATGCACTTGCAAAATAGGTAAAATCAAAATAAAAGGTTACTACTGCTTTTAGTCTACCATGCTGAAAAAGCCCTTCATCCAGCACAAAAGCAGTGAGTAAGCATTAATCTTCTCACCCAGTAAACAGTAAAGCACAAAAAAAAAAAAAAAAAAAAAAAATAAAAAAAGGTTGCATTGCATTTTTATTGCTTAGGATAGCAAAACAGAATCTCACAAGCTGGAAGTAAATAAACATTGACTAAGCCACTACTCACTCTCTACTTCATGGTTATGTTCTAGTTGGAAAAAAAAAAAAAGTTAAAAAACAAATATTTATGAATTACAGGAATTTTTGTGCCGATATTCAGTATTTTTTCTTAATTACATCCAAACTTTCCACAGGAAATCTGAAACGCAATTATGTTTACATTGTAGAACAAGACTTTCGTAGTAAAATGCTAGACCATATGCGGAAAGCAAGACGTGATCAGTTTGGAAGTAAACAAACTGTACCCTAAGGAGGTAAATAAAAATTCTCATAGACAAACACACACGTGGAGTGGATGGTTTGCACCAGATTTGCTCACTTCTTTCTTTCTGTATACTCATTATGTAATATGTGAACTCCATTGACCAACAAATTTGGGAGTCATGCAGTGACCATTATATACTGAAAATCTGAAATGATTGGCAGCCTTTGTAGATTCATACAGACTGCTGCAGAGGAACCAGTTATTCATGATCTAATAATTACTAGTGTGTGGTGTACACTGTCTTAGAAATGTTAAGCTCTGAATATATAATTTGAAAAAACAAAACAGTAGGGCATATTTAAAGGAAAAAGAAACTGAGAAATTCTGGGGCCCACCAGCTGCATCACAGTAAGTAAAATAAATATTCTCCTCTGATTTAAAACTGTTAAATCCTTTTCTCTTAGTCCATTAGAAAATTATTTAACTTTAAGTTCATTGAAACTCTCTTTTCTCTTACATTCGCATAATAAAGCGCCCACAAAGGTTCCTGGGAGGGAATAAGAGAACAAAACCTCCATCTAGACCAGTATTTCACAGGATTAACTGGTACAATATGATCCTAAGGTGTCAATGGACACCAAACTTGCACACCAAGCAAGAACCAACAGGGTAATGAACTCTGCAAGAAAGGAGTCCTTAAACACGCAACACAGCCTGAAGAAGGCCCTTCTAGCCAAAGCAGTCATCAGCCAAAGCCAGGACATCGACACGGTAGTGTTTTGTGAAGGTGTGCAGAAATGCACACATCGCTGCCTTGCACCGCTTGCCAAATGAGGCCTAATTCGTGTAGGCCCAACAGGAGCCCACTGATCCTGTGGAGTGTGCCTCAACTCTAAAAGGAACAGGTTTCTTCCTGAACACATTTGCCTGTCCGATAATGGCCTTGATCCAAGAATCAATGATAACTTTGGATGCAGCCTGGCACACTCTGGGGCCCTCAGAAATGACCAAAAAGGTCAGATTTTCTAAAAAGGTTGTATGTGATGGACATAGTACTTAAGATGGTGTACCACATCCAACTCACTGAGCTCCTGTGTGTTGAGCAGATCGGGGCGAAAGGGAGGAAGAACAATTTCCTGTTTTTTCTGTGAGTACAAAGAATCACCTTTACAAAACAAAGCTTGTAGTTCAGCAACTCAGCCAACAGATAAAATAGCCAAAAGGAAGGCCATCTTAAGTGTCAAGATACACAAATAAACATATGAAAGAGGCTCAAAGGGAGGCCTCTGGAGAACAAACACCATTTTCAGATCCCACAGGGGAGTGGGATCCCTGAAGGTAGGGTAGGCATGAGCCACCCCCTGAACAAAGGTTTGACATCAGCTAGAAAAGAAATAAGCTTCTGCAAAAGGGCTGAGAGGGCTGAGATCTGAACTTTAACAGAACTCACACTGAGTCCGTTGTTAACAAAATCTTGAAGGAAAGCCAGAATCATAGGACTGAAAGATCATCTAGATGTGTATTGATCAACACACCACTGGTAAAGTCGAGACCAGATACTATGATAGGCCTACTACTAAATAATAGTAGAGATGACAGCTTCAGAGAAACCCTTCTTCCTCAAGATGCTGGCTTCAAAAGCCATGCTATTGAAGCATCCTCTGCACATCAGGATAAAGTGGACCCAAGATCAGGAGTTCAGGCATCAGAGGAAAGTGACATGGCTGTGCAATGGACAGATTATCTGAGAACCAAGCCCGACAGGGCCAAAGGAGTCCATACTGACCTTCCTCAACACTCTGGGCATCAGATGAAATATTCAAAACAAATGACATATGAATGTTCCATGGAATGGACCACACATTCATCACAAAAGCAAGAGGTTTCTTCTTCTTGGTACCCAAATTATTTCAAACCCTTCTTTAGGTGCAAAATAGAGGAACCTTCTGGCTCTCATGGGATGGAAGTCCCCATTGATGGACAATCTGGTGAAAAACTCTGGTTGAGTTCACAATACCTGTGATCCAGATGTTGGCGACTTAGAAAGTCTGCACTCATGCTTTCCAATCCTGGGTTGTGAACCGCCAAGATGGCTGGCATATGAGCTTCAGCCCACTGAAGGAGCTCCCAAATAGCCATCTAAGTTGACTCGCTTCTTGTTACTCCTTGGTGACTGATGCATGCAACCGATGTCACATTGTCCGATTAGACCCTCAACTGTATTCCCTTCAGAGAATGGACTGTATTTCCAAATTTTGACTGGAAGCAGACTCTCCTCCCTGGTAAAGTAAACCTGTGCCATTAGAGGACCCAGAATGGCTTCCCAGACATTCAGACTGGCGTTCATGGTGATCACTACCCATTCTGGTATGAAAGTGGATGTCCCAGCATTATATGGGAACAATGGAGCCACAAACAAAGATCTCCCTTCTGTGAAGACAGGGACATGGAATGAGGAAAGATGTTTTAGTCTTACCCGTTAAATCCTTTTCTCTTACTCCATTTGACATACAGGTAGTATGAGGAGGCGACTCCCTCCCATTAGGCTTGGAGCATTTCAAAGACAAGATCCAGTTAGACATGAGACAAGCTGACTAAATAGGGCAGCAAGAGAAGAAAAAAGTAAGCTCCTGTGAGCAATAATACCAACATTCAGCCAAGTGAAACCAAGAGAGGTACCTTTCACTGGGTGGGAGATGATGGACTAAGAGAAAAGGATATGACAGGTAAAACTAAGATCCTCTTTTCTCTACTGTCCAATATAACATACAGGTACCATGGTGATGTATCAACATTAAGCTCCCAGGATGGGAAGAAAAGGAAAGGGCCAAGCCCCTGTCCCCATGATACCAGAGTTGCCTAGGACTATCCAGAACTAGGAACAGCCAAAACATAACTATCAACGGACAGTGAGAATGATCACATAAGAACATGAACCAACCGGTCTCAAACAGTTTAAAAAAAAAAAAAAAAAAACAGTAAGGTAGAGGAAGGATTAGTCCCTTAAACAGGCAGAACTGCCTGAGGGACATTTTTGCCAAAACTGGCTTCAGCTGAAGCCAGAACTTCAACACAATAGTGTTTGGCAAAGGTGCTCACAGAGGACCAAGTCGCAGTTCAGCAGAGGCCTGATTCTTGTAAACCCAGGAGGTCCCAACAGACCCAGTGAAGTGCACTGTAACACAAAAGGGAACAGGTTTCATCCCAAGTTTGCAAGTCTTGCGAATGATAGTCTTAATCCAGGACACAATAGTGACCTTGGATGCAGCCTTACCTGCCTTTGGAACCTCAGGCATGAGAAGCAAGACATCAGTCTTATGGAAAGACTCAGTACGGTGCAGATAAAACTTGAGGCAGTGCGCCATATCTAACAAGTGGAGATCCCTCTCCTTGTCAGATTTGGGGTCAGGATAAAATGAAGGCAAAACAATCTCCTGATTGATGTAGAACTCAGACCACCTTAGGAAGGAATTCCTGGGAGGAACGAAGAACAGCTTTGTCCTTGTGAAAAACTAGGAAAGGCGGCCTGCAAGACAAAGCCTGAAACTCAGTAACTCTGCACACAGAGACTACAGCCACACGAAAAGCATTCTTCCAAGTCAGCAGAGGATGGTAGCAAGGGACTCAAAGGGAGGTCGCTGTAAAACACCCAAAACCAGGTTAAGATCCCACTGGCGTGTAGGAGCCTTGTAGGGAGGGAAAGCATGAGCAACCCCCTGAAAGAACACCTTGATATCTGGCAAGATGGCAAGGCATCTCTGAAAAAATACAGAGAGCACCAAAGTCTAAACATTCAAGGAACTAAGACTGAGCCCTTTGTTCACACCGCCCTGCAAAAAGGATAGGACCACCAGCAGGTCAAACTCCTGTGAAGACAGATCCCTGTCTTTAACCCCTTAAGGACAAGGAAGACCAGAGGTACGGTTACCCTAAAGTACCAGATAGAGTACATTTGGGGAGCCAGCAAGTGAGAGATCACATGTATCAGCTATCAGAAAAAGGCTGAAACCGACTGCTATGGTCTTGGAGCAGTATGTTTTAGACTCGCTGCATAATAACTGTACATGCACCGAAGCTCTTTCATAAAAAGAAAAAAAAAAAAAACACACCTCATGCTGTCCATAGACCTTAAAGGGGTTAACATAACTTTAGGCTGTTTGTGAAAAGAACATCAACATCTAAAACGAACTGGTGTTATATACACAAATGCCTTGTACTTCATGTTGCCATCTGTAAGAATTATCCATGTGTTTTCTGAAGCCTAAAACCTAATTTTATATATGCTCCAAGGGAGCATCCACTCATTTTTTCCAGGGCTCCAAATACCACTGCAATCTTGATGCCATTGTCCTGGATTGTCTGTAAATGGGCTGGGATTTGATAACCACCTTTCTCAATTATAAAAGCAGTTGACTCTAATCTCAGTTAACTGACCTTAACTTTTATCACATTACAAATAGCACAAGCAAAATCACAGAAATGCTCTCTTTATATGAGTTTATGATGTTAAAAAGCACGTTTGTGACTATATTTTAGAGATGTAACATGCATAATGTATTTGACGTATGCTAGCTTAAGTACATGATACTTAAAATTAGATCACACAGTTTCATTTTAGGTGTTACTGTTCCTTTACACCATCTACAACTGTGATGGCTTATTTTCTAAGAAAAGAGTAATTCATGGCCAAAACAATTGCATCAGGGAGGAAAAATAAACAATCCCCAAATTCTCATTTTTTTAAGAGTTTAAAAGTCCCATTTAAGTCACTGGGAATTTTCATGTGTCCCCTGTGGTGCATTTGATTTTCTCAAGAACTGCACCTATTCTTCACAGTACATCAGCCTAGGTGTGTCACAGTTTCCTGTACTCAGGGAGAGGCCACAAATTATAAACTGATTGCTCTACAATGGTCTGTCAGAGGTTTGCAGGACATGACAAGTAAAAGACCAGAGCAGAAATAATTCCTATCAAGTATCATTCCTTATGCAGTAACCACCCAAGATATCCTATACAACTAATTCTAAACTGTCCATCAAGTGGCTTAAAGGGATAGTAATACTTTGTTTTATCTTTATTTTATTTTGTAGGCATTAAAAAAACATGAAGAACAATATAAGTCTTATCTCTCAAACCTTTATGGTTTAAGAGATATTCACAGGCAAAGTTTCCCCCTCCTGCACCTTTTACCTAGTGTAAGCCATCTCTTCTCAGATGTGGAATGAAGTCCATAGACCAGACAGATAACAGAAGGGGACACTCTTCTTCCTATTAGAACAATGAAAGCCCTGCTCCCCTTTACAAGTTTTTCAGGTTTTTCCCTTATCTTAATTGAAGATTGTCTCTCTCTGCAGTCTACCTGGGCACCTCCCTTCTGCTATGGCTGAGCAGTGTTACATTAGTAAAGGGGGCCAGAGGGGGATACTTTATCATTGAATTACTCCTAAACTACAACTCTGACAGAACTGAAATAACACTCTCCATGTCCCAAATACTACGAAGATTAATTAGAGCTGCTTTTATTATGAAACATTACTATCACTTTAAAGGATGGGTTAACAAAGAGAACTAACACCTCCTAACAGCCTATCTCCCCACTTAAATTAATATGGACTGAAAATCCTTAAAGGGATAGTAATACTTCATTTTAACTTTATTTTATTTTGTAGGCATTAAAAAAACATGAAGAATGATATAAGTCTTATCTCTCAAACCTTTGCTTGTGAATATCTCATAAACCATAAAGGTTTGAGAGATAAGACTTATATCATTCTTCATGTTTTTTTAATGCCTACAAAATAAAATAAAGTTAAAATGAAGTATTACTATCCCTTTAAGGATTTTCAGTCCATATTAATTTAAGTGGGGAGATAGGCTGTTAGGAGGTGTTAGTTCTCTTTGTTAACCCATCCTTTAAAGTGATAGTAATGTTTCATAATAAAAGCAGCTCTAATTAATCTTCATAGTATTTGGGACATGGAGAGTGTTATTTCAGTTCTGTCAGAGTTGTAGTTTAGGAGTAATTCAATGATAAAGTATCACCCTCTGGCCCCCTTTACTAATGTAACACTGCTCAGCCATAGCAGAAGGGAGGTGCCCAGGTAGACTGCAGAGAGAGACAATCTTCAATTAAGATAAGGGAAAAACCTGAAAAACTTGTAAAGGGGAGCAGGGCTTTCATTGTTCTAATAGGAAGAAGAGTGTCCCCTTCTGTTATCTGTCTGGTCTATGGACTGCATTCCACATCTGAGAAGAGATGGCTTACACTAGGTAAAAGGTGCAGGAGGGGGAAACTTTGCTTGTGAATATCTCATAAACCATAAAGTTTCCCCCTCCCGCCCCTTTTACCTACTGTAAACAATCTCTTCTCAGATGTGGAATGCAGTCCATAGACTGGACAGATAACAGAAGGGGACACTCTTATTCCTATGAAAACAATGAAATCCCTGCCCCCCTTGACAAGCTTTTCAGGTTTTTCCCTTATCTTATTTGAAGACTGTCCCTCTCTGCAGTCTACCTGGGCAGCTCCCTTCTGCCCTGGCTGAAAAGTGTTACATCAGTAAAAGGGGCGGGAGGGGGACACTTTGCTTGTGAATATCTCTTAAACCATAAAGGTTTGAGAGATAAGACTTCTATCATTCTTCATGTTTTTTTAATGCCTACAAAATAAAATAAAGTTAAAACGAAGTATTACTATCCCTTTAAGGCCCTAATGAATTTTGACTTTGTACAAGAGACAAAATCTTCAGTTGGCCCTGAATGTGTTGTCATGTCTATGGAGGGGAACATGATGCCTGTTAGATGGACCACAGGGCCCCTATTTCTGCCTGCTGAACCTTGCAGTTTAAATTGGGCTCATGGACTCTGTCTGCTTCACTTAGAAAAACAGCAAGTACAGTGGAATAGGGAGAGTGAGCAGGAAAGTGAAACGGATTATAATGAACCTTTACCAATCAGGAGATGCAACTTTTGCCGCAGTAGACCTTGTAATTAACTCTGAAAACTGGAATCTTCTGGGTGTATGCAGAGAGTTCCCAGGTATGTTATTAATGTGCGTAGCTACAGGACTACTATTCTTAGATCTCAGTATTGTTCTTCCCAATCAAGACAGAGATAGGACTGGAGAACACAAGCATTACATCAGATTGAAGAAAAATACATATATTATAGCTGGAAAAATGAATGGAGCTGATAGGACCCGGATTTTGCAATATCCAAAGTAGGCATTTGCCTAAAGGTGTCAGATTTTTAGGGGTTCCCAGCATGTCTGCCTTAGCCATGGACAGATATCGCCTCACCTGTGTGTCACTATAATGATGGTAACAGCACTGAAAGAGACAAGCAGCTCTAATGATCTGATATTCCTTGCCTCTGCTCTGGGGCAGCAATATGGCCAGGACTTGCTGAACAAATCAATCTCAAAAAAATATGGAGAAGAGACCATTCCCTCCCCCACCACCCATTTAATTCATACCAGTAATGGGCGATCTGTGACAGTGAATATTCAGGTCCTGAACAACTTTTTCTTTGCCAATAAGCAATTTCTTTGTTGGCCCAACTAATAGTAAAAGGTTAATTGAGTATTATTAAAAAAAAAAAAAAAAAAAAAATGAAAACATCTATAGTAGTCCCAAAAAGGAAACTAAAATAGACAGGGGGTGTAAATGGAATGAAATAGGCCCTGGACCGAAATCTGAGGCTTCATCAGCACACACATCTGCCAGGTGCTGAAGGGGTTATAAACAACAGGGAATGTGATTCCTGAGGATTTTCTCATCTTACTGGCTGTCAGTGGCCATGTGCGATATCAGCATCAGCCAGCCAATACAGGAGACTGGTCTGATTGTAGGAGTTGAAGGATAGTGCAGAGCTAATGGGCTCCTTGAATTGAATGCCAGAGCTAATGGGCTCCTTGAATATCACAACTGCACCTCTGCAACTCCTGCAGTTAAGCTCCAGAAAATAGTATCAACTTGCAGTTTTGAGACTTTGCAGTTTGCCACCGAAGAACTAAGTAGTTGTAGGGCTCTCAGGTTTGCAAAATGGGTACTTCAGTTTTGTTTGCAAAAATTAACCCTTGTTACCTTCTCTAGAGTTCTGCTGCTTTGGGAGAACACTTGCCAGAGAAGTTGGGGCTGAAATGTTCTCCCTGTCAGGCCAAACTGAGGGTTTAACGAGGGTCAGAAAAATTAACCTTGCAGCTTTGTTACTCAAGCAAAACATTTTAAACTCTTGAAGTTCAGGTTCAAGGGACTGTGCAATGGGCTTCCAGACATGAACCCTGCTGTTATGAGGGACAGAAGTGCAAGTGAAGACTGCGGCCTAAGCCAGTTTTCTTGTTGAACCTTGCCACCCTGCCAACCAAGGGGTTGCAGGAAGAAGCTGTTTTGGGTCTGCAAATAGCAGCCGCAAAATGTTTCTAGGTCTGCTCCCAAATGAGCAAATGTAGGAAAACATGACAGTATTTTGCTAAAAGTATTTCTGCTAATTCACTGGATACCCCACCTTTCTGTCAGTCTAAAGGCCATGAGGTAGCTTGTTTCAAAACCCCAAATCTTTATTAAATTAAATTATGTTAAATAGGGTCTGGCTCACTAACATGTCAGTCTAAGAAAAAAAAACTGGCTCCCCTCATGAAAAAGTTGAGCAAGAATGTCTTAAAGCAACAGCTCAGCCCCTGGGCCTAACCTTAAAAACTATGGGCACCAAAAGGAACAAAAAAACATTATGTACTGGAACAAAAAACATTATGTACTGCATCGGGAACGTTGGGGCAAATTTAAGAAAAAAAAAAGACAAAAACACTACGGATATGGAGAATTCAAAATAACATTATTTCTTCTTGAATGACACTTGGCACCGAAGTACTAAGTAGTTCATAAAAGAGCCATTGGTGGTCATAAGAGCAAGAAAAGCAATGGTGATTTACCTAACATCCAAAGGAAAATGGATTCCATTGTAGCCAATAACTTTACTAAAAATGTTATCTACAATTTTTCAATAAAAATCGGTTACATAAAAATCATAACTGCATCCATTACGAGCATCCAAGTTTAAGCATGCCTGAGCTGCACAGTGGCCTATTGGGCCACCATGTAGAAAGTTCATAAGGGCTAGAATGGAGGTTGTGATGCTGTTCACAATATCCAATGACTAAATAGCCTATGTGAGCATCAGCCAATAACATATGGTAATACCCATGTGGGATGGCCTTTTGGTCTCAACCCCCATGAAAAACTACCAAGGAGAAGGCAGGAGAATAGTGGCAAGTGAGCACAGGTGTCTTGGAGTACACTAAAACACAGCACAGCCTAGTTGCCCATGTACACATTTTTCATTATTACTAGCACTGAAACCCAAACAGCAGCAAAATATATTGGCTTAACACTTCTGAATATAAAATTAGTGTACAATGCATTGTAGAACACTGATCTGCATGGCCCTCTTGTGCTCAAAATGGTTAATTATGCAGAAATTATTAAAACGATCATACATGCAAGAGCCAGTACCATTCATATTTGAATCCAGAACACTGCCTTATGCTGACAGCAGCACAATAAAGCACTGCGGTCATTTTCTGTAGAAAGTTCAGGAAGACTCCAGCAGAGTTTTTATTCAATACCTAACACAATATGTGAATCGCACACACAGACACGGATATCTTTATCTGATTAATTCCTTCTTAAGCCTTTTCTTTTGTTTTATGTCCAAATTGACACAAGATAACCTGTCACTGAAGTCAAATCAAGTGAAAAATCAAAGGGTTCTCAGTAGGTGAACTTGTCACCTTACACAGTACATGGTTCTGCTGCTGGAATTCTGCCATACATTACAGTTACAGCATGGCTCTCTGTTTGCTGTTGTCAAATGTAATTTACATCACAACAGGATTTTCATTTTTGGTCTTTTGTGTTGTATGAGATGCCTGAAATAGAACAGAAAATTGCAAAGGATTTGAAAATTATATATTATATATAGCATTCATAAGCCTATCAATCACATAGTGCAAGTTATTGTTAAAGGCATTTTATGGTTCAGTGCAGGCTTTCACAACAACTGAAACGCAGAATAATGGTAGTTCTTCTAGAGAAACCATCATTACACTGTTTTTAGAATGATAGTGACATTTAGAGAGGAACTGTAACATGTAAAATGCCTTATCTGCAGATCTGATCCCCTTCGCGCAGAGTTGCAGATGAAGCCCAGGCTGCATTGTGAGCCCCAACGGACCAACAGGGAAGAAGAACACTTGTCCTGCAAGAAGAGACTGCACTGAAAGACTGAAATCTTCCAATTCAGGTCTCTTGTCCTGTGCAATGCAGTCTCCACAGACACTCTGTGTATAGCTTGAAATCCTGACAGAGAGTCTATGGAGGCCATGTCAGTAATTTGCAAAGTTTTTGGCTGAGAGGCACCTATATTTGGGTATTGTTCCACCCAAGGGGGTCAGTTTCATGCAACCTCTGAAAGGCTGATAGCAGCTGTTTTGGAACTGCAGCCCCTGATGTTTTACCAAATCTGCTCCCATAGGAGAAATGTTTGTAAAACATGATAAATGCCCTTTAAAACTTAGTGCCAGAGGGGTATGCAATACATTACAAATCAATGCACTGCATAACCCTCTGGAAGTCAAGGGATTAAGGACAGTAATAAATAGTTTGGCAGGGGCAAACCTAGGATTTCCAGAAAACGATTTAAAACGTAATTAAAAACATGCATCCTTTAAAGCAGTGCTTCTCAACTGGGGTGCCATGGTACTTTGGCGTGCCACAGACATCCACCTATTGTGCACCTTGTTTTTTGTAAAGGCTTTTGCAAAATGTGAATGTTGTGTTTCAATTGTGCATTTATGGAAATAGTTTTGCACAATATATTTTTGATATATTGATTGTGAGACCTAATACTGCCAATATTATTAAATTCTATCCCTCACTGGACAATTGACATAAAATGTTACGGATGGTCAGAAAATGTTAGGTTGCATGTTAGCGGTGCCTTGGGGAAACAAAAACAACAAAAAAAAAAAAAACAGGGAAATCAGAGGTAGTGATGTATGTTCTGTAGGAAGTAATGGTAAACATTCTATGTAGATTAATTTAGAGTGCAGATGCTCAAACCGATCTCCCAACCAACAGTACAGTTCTTGTTTATCTTTTCACATGAACACAGGTACATCAGTCATGTGCTAATTCACTCTGAAGCATCTGCCTGTGTTAATGATATTAACCTGTGTTCAGTGGAGGTGGTTCAGGATGGATTGAACAGCGATTTAGACAGTGGCTCCTTTAATCAAATTTGGCAAGGTGAAATACCCATTTATAAAACCATTCTACACAGCTCAAATATAGAACTTCAAGGATATGTTTTGTTTAACTAATCACAAGCTTTGTTACATTGTATACAGGTTACAGTCACACAACGACTTCTCTGGCAACTGACGTCAGCAGCTTCCCTGCCTCCAATCAGTCATGTTGTGAACAGACTTTTTCCTGCAATCCCATGAACAGGGTCAGAGGGGGAACGACTGATAGATGGCCCAAACCTGGTTGTCTGAAACCCACTTGGGTCATTCACTGGAGACTGAATCGAGCATCGCAACCTCTAATGTAGCTTATTTTAATGCTCCGTTGACAGGCCTGTAAACCTCTGTGCAGATAAGCCCAGATGCAAATTTGCTGACTGCAGAAAATGTGCAGAGTGTTACACCTTGGTGCTTTCACACAAGCAATAGTCACATGCGCCAATACCATACAATGGCTCAAGCATTATCAAAAGTGCACCAATATCGGGAGAACCTACCGTTCTCAAGTCTAAAGCATTAGACTTGAGAAAGGGAGGTTCTCCCGAAAGCTTGTCAATCCAAAATTCTGTTAGTCCAATAAAAAAGGTATTACACGATACTAATTTTGTTTGTTATTTTACATATATATATTTTATAGTTATACGTATGTATATTTTGTGTGCGGATAATACTATATAAGTTAATTTTAAACTCCTAGAGTATGTGCAATTACAAATAATAAATATGGTACCTAAAAGTTATGAGAGGAGTAATCTGAATATTATTGTATTGTGCAATATGTAATCAAACCTGAATTCCTAATTACAGAGTTAAAAGATAAGTAATAACTTTTATATAGTAAGGTAAGTGTGGTGTTCTTTGTCCAAAAATCCTAATGGTTCCTATGAATTATCTTGCACCTTCATCCGGAAGATAACATTTAAATAGTCCTGAATATCATGTCCATGAAGGCGGACATGACAGTTGATAGTAAGTCTACAGACAGAAACTCCGTGCACAGCACACAGCAATTCGATTCCCTTTAAAGGGATAGTAATGTTTCATAATAAAAGCAGCTCTAATTAATCATCATAGTATTTGGACTTTGGAGAGTGTTATATCAATTCTGTCAGAGTTGTAGTTCCAGAGTAATTCAATGATAAAGTGTCCCCCCCCCGCCTCTTTTACTGATGTAACATTGCTCAGCCAGATCAGAAGGGAGGTGCCCAGTTAGACTGCAGAGAGAGACAATCTTCAATTAAGATAAGGGAAAAACCTGAAAAACTTGTCAAGGGGGGCAGGATTTCATTGTTTTCATAGGAATAAGAGTGTCCCCTTCTGTTATCTGTCTGGTCTTACAACCAGATTCCACATCTGAGAAGAGATGGCTTACACTAGGTAAAAGAGGCGGGAGGGGAAACTTTGCTTGTGAATATCTCTCAAACCATAAAGGTTTGAGAGATAAGACTTGTATCATTCTTCATGTGTTTTTTTAATGCCTACAAAATAAAATAAAGATAAAACGAAGTATTACTATCCCTTTAAGGGCCAAAACTGTGAAAAGCATGGTTTCACAATGTTTTATTTACACCTCCAGGACTTAAAGTGTTAAGTAGGCCCATGCACTCTGTTATGTCAGTGACCACAGACATGACATCCAAAAATGACGGACGATGACTTGGTGCATTGGTGCAAGAGAGAAGGGCAAAATTCATAAAAGGCCACTAGGTAAGTTAAGTGTGGGTGGTGTTGGTGGGGGGGTTATTATTAAAAATATTGCCTGAAGCAGAATTGTGACATCAGAATGCCGTGCCAATCAAATTAGCTGCATTCTGATGTTCCGTGCTGCATCACACTTTCATGGCTGAAATACAATAGCAATAGTTACCTGAACTATAATCAGTGTAAAACAGAGACATTACAGTGTGCGTGGAGACATTGCAGCATGAGACATCAGAATGGCACTCTTTTGATTGGTGTGATATTCTGATGTCGCAATTTTGTTTCGGGCGATAATTTTAATGTGCCCTTTTCACGGTCACCAAATAGAATGCGACATTTCAATAGGATACCCTTCTTAGAAGGTGCTATTTCTCCTTTAATATGTGTCCCTTATGGAGATAACAGAGAACATCTTCATATAGTTTCACTAAGAAACACAATCTTGCTTGGACAGTTGTCTATTTTAACAATTTATAGCACAATACCTTACGGATTGTCCTGGTGTTAAACCCTTAAAGACAGATGGGTATGTGGCACAGTACAAAGCACTGTGTTGCCCTCAACTCAGGGCCTTAAGGGGGTCAATACCTTGGAGGCTACAGACGTCTCCCAACACACTGCAGAGCAATACACTGTAGCTATCCAGTATCCGAGTGGTTAATGAAAGTGGTACAGAAGAAATCAGAAACATACACAACTTCCAAAATGTGTATGCTTCAAATATAGTGTAATGTCTTATACAAGCAAAACAAAAACACACACACACACACCACTAAATAAAACATCTAATTAAAACCAACTTTTTGTCTGCACTGCAGTTGCATTTATTAAAGCAAAAAACAAATAACTCCACCACACACACACAATAAAAATAACATTCATTCAAGCCAGTGCATAGGGTGAATAATGCCATTTAGCCATAGACAAATCCACTACACCATTGGGGACAGATACATCTTACTTCTATTTTAAATGGGGCATAGATCTTTTTGAATGCTGGAAATTGTTGGAGAGGAGACCTCTAGCACTCAATAGGTTAAAAGCCCGATCTATTAAAAAAAACAAAAACAAAAAAAAAAAAACAGTGGAAATTTAGATTTTCGCCCTATGGTGCAGTTCATTTGCCCCAAAACTGTTCTGTTTCAGGTTTCTGAATAAGGCCCATTGTTTGGGGCCATTTTCTTTGCATATAGTTGCTCCTATTTTCATGACTGAGAAAGATCATTCCGGATACGCACATGTTTCTTTATGCTTAGATGCAAACGCAAAGAGTAAGGGTTGTGCAAAAAAAAAAAAAAAAAAAAAAAAAAAACCTGAGGCATGGTTTAACATTGTCATTTAAATGGATAGTAATGTTCCACAATAAAAGCAACTCCAATTAATCTTCATAGCATTTAGGCGATGGACAGTGTTATTTCAATACAGTCCGAGTTGTAGTTCAATAGTAATTGAATGATGAAGTATCCCCCTCCTGCCCCTTTTACTGGTGTCACACCACTCACCTCAGAGCTGCAAGACAGCAGAGAGGGACAACATTCAGTGAGCATAAGGAAAAACCTGTCAAGTGGAGAACGTTTTTTCTTATGCTCACAGAAAGAAGATTGTCCCTTGCTGAGATGTGTCTGGTCTGTGGACCAGATTCCACATCTGAGGGGAGGTGGCTTACACTAGGTAAAAGAGGTGGGGGTGGATACTTTACCATTCAATTACTCTTGAACTACAACTCTGGCAGTATTGAAATAACACTCTTCATGGCCCAAATAGTACAAAGATTAATTGAAGCTGCTGTTTTTGTGAAACATTACTATCCCTTTAAAATGACCAGATATACCTTTATATATGGGACTTTTACACAAAAAAAAAACAAAAAGAAAAACACACACATTGCAGGGTTGCATGGATTCCTGTGCAGAGTCCTGTACAATGACACTTTTATCAGTATGCCTACTTTAAAGGGATAGTAATACTTAAGATGTAAAAAAATATATTTTGAAGGGTTTATGTCCCCAAATAAAACAAGGGTACTCCCACTGCTGAGAGATATTTTATTAAATAATTATAACTGCTCAAACTCGAATTTTTTAGGTGCAATATCACAGTGGCCTGAAAATTTATAGTGGCGCTGTTGCTACACCATCCTATGGAGATTTATGATCTAAAGACCAGAGCAGTCCATAGGATGGTGTAGCAACAGCACCACTATAAATTTTCAGGCCACTGTGATATTGCACCTAAAAAAATTCAAATTTGAGCCTATTTTTTAATAAAATATCTCTCAGCAGAGAGAATACCCTTGTTTTACTCAGAAGGATAAACCCTACAACATATATTTTTGTTTACATTTTAAGTATTACTATCCTTTTAAAGGGTTATGTAGTTGCCTTATCCATATTTGCATCCCCCGCCACCATATTAACCTCTGAAGGACCAGAGGAGGTATACAAGAGTCCCTATTCCACTTCATGCTACACTTCAGAACTTGTATTACCAAGTCATTTTCCTCAAAGCAGATACAAATTATCAAGCAGCATTGTTATAAAATTTTAAAACAGACTACTAATATTACACAATATCAAACTGTAATGTTAGAAAACCCTATGATAGTATCCACTACAAGTATATATCTATTACACAGGTATTACAAATATATTTGTACATTAGAAATAATGCCTACATTAGGAGTGGGCAACCTGTGACCCTCCAGCACTTATTACCAATATCCATTTCCACAAAGCAAATTCCAAAATATCATGCAAAAACAATGTTATAATACAGTCTATTAGTAGACTGCATAGAAATCAATAATATTATGTAATATGTGCAAGCTATGGCATTAACAATGTATATTTTAGGCAGATTCCACAGTAACATATACAGTAGTGTTAGAAAACCCTGTTATGATACACTAATATAACAGTATTATAGAGACAAACTAGATTCAGAGGTCAACTTCTGACTTATCTGTTGGTGGACTGCAATTCACATTAGATTATGGGAGCAGTCCAACAACAGCTGGCGAGCCATATGCTGCCTACCCTTGGACAACTACTTGTGCATTTGTTTTCAAATTCAGTGGATATTTTCTGTATGCTAGATATGAAGACTTTTTTCAGACTTTTATAAAAAGGGAATGTATCTTGCTGTTAAAGTAATTCATATAAAACAGCAGATGTAGATATAAGATTATTCCATAAACTCCACCACACATGGGGAAGAATACTACCAGTTCATCAGCAAAATGTAAATCTGCCCTTTGCCTTTATACTGAGTGAATGAACACCGACAAACTGATCAACTACAGATCATCGATCTTGCTGGCAAGCAGATGAGTGTAAATGTCTTAAAAATCAAATGAAAACAGAGCCATTGTTTACATTTAACAGAACATAAATGCAGAACCACAATCTATTTTCTAATTTTTACGCAACTAAACACTTTACTACATGCAGATTTCCCTGCATCTATAATGAGCATCGACTGTTCAGCTATCCCATAGGAAAAGAATGCAGAATGCATAAGTACCCGAGCAATCCGGTCTCCTTCTACAGATGTGCCCTTGAATGAGTGGCAAAAAGAGAAAGTGTGCTTTTGAGATAGATTGTGTGCGCATGAGAATGTGAGTGCAATGGCATGATAAACATCAAGCTGCAATTAGCTTAATCTGCAAGGAAATCAGGGGAACTCCTTGCACATTAGCCACCTAATTGCCTAGTCAGCAATGGCTAGATAGTATATGACCACTGCTTAATCATCAGTGAGCAATGGCCAGATCAGCAGATTCCATTATCCAGGCTGAAACTGGTGGATCCTATTGCAGTCACATGGGGCAACCACATGCCTACAAATGCACTGTAATCATATGTATATCACCAGAATTACATCATACACAGTACAGGAAAATATGATTGGTAAGTGGATATCTAAAGCTATCCATCGATGATAACAGCAAATACCTGCAGAACTGAAGCATATCTGATATGCTGTGCTTCCTGCAACTTGATGAATTACATCCAAAGGGGTGGGTCTCTCAGTCTGGTTTCCCAGGTCACATGGTAAATTTTAAACAAGTTATCATAAAATCCCACCAACACTGATGTACAAGGAAAAGTAGAGCAATTCTGATAGAAAGTAACTGCAACATAGACTACAGGTATACTAAAAATGCCTCCCCGCACAGTGAAAAAGAAATATATGGGGGCGCCGAATAGTGCCTATTATCTTTTTATCAAAGTAGAATTTTAGAATATACAAGTGTACTCATAAGTGTGATGGTTGTGGAAGGACACATGCCGACAACAACAAACCAAGCTTGCAGAGATATTACCCTGTCTCTGCTCAGGTAGCCATACTCTGGGGCAATGGAATCCACACGTTGCTGCTTCTTAATTATAATGTTTTTTTTTTTTTTTAATATATAAATCACATGCAAAATAATGATAATAAAAATAATTTTCAGTATACAATACTTAAAAACAAAGGCTAGCTATATAAGTTTCGTGGTCTCCTGACCACTTCTTCAGAATTAGCTTTAGCCAAAATAAAAGAAACACACTGACTGACTTTTAACCCTATGAGTTCTAGGCATTGCAAAGCCTCCCCCCCACACTGACTGACTTTTAACCCTTTGAGTGCTAGAGGGGTGCACAACGCACTGCTTTTGTAATGAGTTGCGGACCCCTCTGCCACTCAAAGGTTTAACCACTTTAGTGCATTAAGCGGCAATGCACTGGAGGCATTAAAGTGCTTAGAATCCTCACACAAAAAAAAAATGGAAATTTTTACTTCTACCATATGACAGTTGGATTGACCCAGAATTTTACAATTTATTCTTAGTACATCAGTCTCATTGATAGAAAGTAAACCTTAGACTTCCGTTACTTTAATTCAAGGAAGTCTGAATTGTGTTTTGTTAGAAAACCATAAGCCTGTGCTCCAAGTTCAAAGCAGTGAAATTCTGAGTCAAACCAGCTGCACCACAAAAAAAAAAAAAATACCCTTTGATTTCCATGAGGCTTTTCTAAAAGCCCCTCTGATACCAATGAGAATTTGAGGTATTTTACATCATTAGGCACAGATGGTTAGTTTGCCTCACAATAGCACCAGCTTTGCTTTAATATGAATAACTTCCTTACTTTAGTTGAAGACTTTAGTGGGAGCTGTTTGGGGTCCAGAAATCCAGCAATATGGAATCATGTCCGCTGTGATATTCAGTACTAGATAAAGATTAAATGGACAGTATTATCAAAATATTAAAAAAAGTGAATATTGTAGCTATTAAAAAAATGAAACTAAATCCCCAAAATCCCATCTCTCAAACCTTAATGGTTTGAGAGATATTTGGCACTGAAGTTCTCCCCTCCATCCGCTTTCCCTGACATCAGCGCTGTAGCTGATTGCAGGGGAATCCGGTCCCGGGACCAGCAGAGGCTCTTCAGCAGAGCCGATATTGCGATCTTGAAAAAGAGCTACTTCACTGGAACGGTCTACAAAGTGTGCTTAGTTTGCAAGCACACTTTGTAGACCGTTCCAATGAAGTAGCTCTTTTTCAAGATCGTGATCTCGGCTCTGCTGAAGAGCCTCTGCCGATCCCGAATTCTCCTGCAGTCAGCTACAGCGCTGACGTCAGGGAAAGAGGAGGGAGGGGAGAACGTCAGTGCCGAATATCTCTCAAACCATTAAGGTTTGAGAGATGGGACTTTGGGAATTTTGTTTCATTTTTTAATAGCTACAATATTCACTTTTTGATATTTTGACAATACTGTCACTTTAATTTTGTGGAATCAATCCACATAGAACTGATTCACAGATACCATCAGAATTTTCTACCCAGATTACAATAAGCAGGCTTATTTTAAAGTGAAAATATCTTTGAGATTGCACCCTACTGGCAGGACTTGTTCTCTGTGAGCTGACTTGTGCTGCCTTGTTAGTCCTGCAGAAAGAGACTGAACTGCAAGACTGGTATAGCAGATCTGTCTCTTGTACCATGCAATGCAGTCCCCATAGTCCAGGGGCGTCCACATTTTTTCATTTGTAGGCCACAGAAATTGATATGGGTAAGGGCTGCATTAGTTTGTTTTATAAATTTGTTTATTGGCAACAATGGTACTTTAAAGCTTCTCAGCTATTCAAAAATATGTATTGTTAGCGGTGAAAAAAAAGCTGTGCAAAAAAGGTTTTATCAGCTTTATTCCAGTTACAGACCTGCTGTTAGTCTTGATAAGTCAGTAAGAATACTGATATATTACAACAGACAACTACTCTCAAAGTGTTCTGTAGCCTACTGACCTACTAGTTTATGTGCTAGATACTTAGGTTAAAAAAAAAAAAAAAAAAAAAACAACACACATTTGATGCCCCTGCCATAATCCATCTGCTTTGCCATTGAAAGCGTGACATAGAGGGTTAAATGGGAACTATAACAAGCTGGAGCCCTCTATGGACAATGAGAGAGCTCCAGCTTACATGCAGAAATCCTCAATGGAGGAGGCTGGATCGAGGGAGGGGAGCAGAGCAAGAGTGACAGACTGTGGTGCAGAGCTGTACCCGCAATCTGTCTGGAAGGAAAGCACAGGATCATCGTTAAACGTTTAATTTTGGCCGAACAACGAATTTAAAAATAAAATGACAATAGTATTCCAGCTAGTCGCTCTAAAAACTTACATTCTATCCAAAATTGTATAAGGATGATAGTTCTCCTTTAAGGAGACTGCATATGTAAACTGTGAAATGTGTGTCACAGCCACATACTTCTGGGTGCATTCCAGTCAAGGCCCTCAACTTCCTTTACCACCTTTCACCCAAACAGTTAAGCACACAGTGCAGCCCTGACCTTTTTATTATGTCTGCTCCAAACAGGAAAATATTTAGTAAGCCATGATAACTGCCTATTAAGGAGATGTTAGTGTTTACTAAAAAGATAAATTACTGGGAGAGGACATGAGGTGAAAACCAACCTTTGCTCCTGTGTAAGCCAAAGATGTGTTTCTAAAATGAGGAATGAGTGAGTTGATCAGTTTAGCGGTCACCTATGAAAAAATACATACTGCAGGTCTGAAGAAGAACCAGAGGCCCTCCAGCTCCACAGAACTACAATTCCCATCATCCTCAACCAGCCAACAGCTGGCTACATATTGTGTGAATTTGAGTCCTGAACAGCCTCAGGTTGCCCACCAACAGTCTAAGTTAGAGATGTTAAAATCTATTTTTGTTCACGCCACACTTAACAAGCAATCTCGAATTGTATTCACTTCACCAATATGTATTTCACCTCAATCATTAAGCATTGCAATGTAATGGAGTGACGCTATTAGCCCACCCAGACATGCCCTTTGGCTTCCCCGCCTCCATATCTCCGCATGACAACGCGCCCTCCCCGCATCCATATTGCCACATGCTGTCTGCCCTCCCTGCATCTGTATTGCCACGTGCCGTCTGCCCTCCCTGCCTCCGTATCTCTGAGTGCCGTTTGCCCTCCCCGCCTCCGCATTGCAGTGTGCCCTTTGTCCTCCCTGCCTCCATATCGAAGTGTGTGGTTTGCCCTCCCTGTCTCCGTATCGCCGTGTGCGGTTTGTTCTCCTTGCCTCCATATCACCGTGTGCTGTTGGCACTCCCTGCCTCCGTATCACCGTGCGCTGTTGGCACTCCCTGCCTCCGTATCACCGTGCGCTGTTGGCACTCCCTGCCTCCGTATCACCGTGCGCTGTTGGCACTCCCTGCCTCCGTATCACCGTGCGCTGTTGGCACTCCCTGCCTCCGTATCACCGTGCGCTGTTGGCACTCCCTGCCTCCGTATCACCGTGCGCTGTTGGCACTCCCTGCCTCCGTATCACCGTGCGCTGTTGGCACTCCCTGCCTCCGTATCACCGCGCGCTGTTGGCACTCCCTGCCTCCGTATCACCGCGCGCTGTTGGCACTCCCTGCCTCCGTATCACCGCGCGCTGTTGGCACTCCCTGCCTCCGTATCACCGTGCGCTGTTGGCACTCCCTGCCTCCGTATCACCGTGCGCTGTTGGCACTCCCTGCCTCCGTATCACCGTGCGCTGTTGGCACTCCCTGCCTCCGTATCACAGTGCGCTGTTGGCACTCCCTGCCTCCGTATCACCGTGCACTGTTGGCACTCCCTGCCTCCGTATCACTGTGCACTGTTGGCACGCCCTGCCTCCGTATCACTGCATTCTCTTTTCAGGGAGAGAAGTGCAAAGTGTATGCAGTCAAATTGAGGAAGGACGATTTATACAAAGGGAGAAAGGAATGTCCAAGAGGTCATAGTGATATGGAGGTAGGGATGACAAACAGAACATGGTGATATGGAAGCAGGGAGGGCAAAGATGACATGTGAAAAGTGAGTAAAGGAGGAAGAGCAAAGTGGAGGAGACAAAATGGAGAGTGTATGCTTTTCATGGAGGGAGGGAATGGTGAACTGTAGGCAGAGAAATAGAGGAAAGGATTTATAGAGGGAGGACAAAAGGGAGCACAGGGGATGGGCAAACGGAGAGGCGCTCCAAGAGGGAGAGAAGCAGCAGGAGGGAGGGAGGGTTAGGATAGTACATATTAATAATATAATTATAATATAATACTATAACACCCACATATATAAATATGAAGATAGGGTGTTTTCAAGGAAATAAAATGAATATAGTATGTATGTGCAACACATTTATCCACAGCAGTACCAACTTCAGTATCTGTGTTTCTCCATTAGTCTCTATAAATAAAATACTTTGGTCTTGTTCTAAATTGTTTCTTTAAATACAGAGAGATTCAAATAGTTCCATATTTTGTTCCATCATTATATTAACCTTTTTAATTAACAGATAGATATCCAATACATTGTGTGTTGCTTACCCCACTGGCACTCAAAAGATTGAGTTGGGGCTGCTGCTGCTGTTCTTGATACTGAAGTCTTGCTGCATCCTCTCTCCTCTCCTGTGCTTTTCCCAACAAATCAACATGATATACATATGCTCCCAGTCTTTCTCTCCCCCTCCCCTTGGATCCCTAAGTCTTAATGTGTAAGACAAGGTATATCTTTATTGTCAAGGTGATGTGCTCGCCACACAACCACACAAAGCCATTGCATTGACACAGTGTTTTTCCTCCCAGGAGTCAGGAACTAAGGGCTATGTTCAAAGAACTAAAGGAGGTGAAATTCTGCTCTCTAATTTCCCTTAATTTCCGGGCTTTAACACCTTGAATGCCAGAGAGGTCGCCAATGCATTGCTTCACAACTTACTAGCATGCAATAAAAAAATATTTTGGAATGTTCATTTCTCCCCTATGGTGCAGCTGGTAGGCTCCATAAGTCCACCTCCTCAAACAGGCCTCTGGTCACTGGACAAGACTCTTACCTGCATTTATACATTAGGAGTAACCAGGATTGACGGATTACTCCTCTTAACCAGTTCTCCTAAAATGATCACACCAGCATAAGCAAACTGGGTAGGACCACATTATCTAAATATTTTTAAGTGTTTCACTTTATACTATCATAACTTGAGTAGACAGACACAAGTTATCCCTTTGAGCGCCAGAGAGATATCCAACGCATTGCATCTATGGCACTCACAGGGTTAAAAGGTGTAGACTTTTAACCTGTCACGTCAGGGGTGTGGAATTAAAAAAAAAAAACAAAAAAAACTACTTGTCCAAGGGACTAAAACAGGAGCCCAATCTACTAGTCCCTCATGACAATCTACTTGTCCTGATACACAAAATAATAATAGGTGAGTGAAAAAAGTTAAACAAAACTTTTTTTTTTTTTTTTTTTAATTTCTCCCTGCAGTTGGGGGCTGGTCACCTAAACGTCCACCAGGTAACCACAACGTAAGGAATATGCATTTGTATTGCTAACGCTATAGTGTTCCTTAGAGTTTTTATGGTACTAGGATTCCCTGTTTTTGTATGGTTTAGCAGTAATTCAGGGTTCTAGGGTACCCGCAGTAACACCCTCAAGACTGTGTGGCGATGACAAGAATTACACTCCACCTTATTCTACACCAGGGGTAGCGGACAGTGATAAGCCGAGAGCCACAGCTGACTTTCTCAGACAGTCAATGCCTGCTACTGCTTGTGTGGCATAAGGTGGAGAACTGTTGTCATCACCATACAGTCATTAGGTGTTACTGTGGGTGCCCTGGGATCCTGAATCACTGTGAAGCCATACAAAAATGCTTGCAGAACCGGATTAGGACACCACAGGGCCCTAGACAGGATCCCAAATTAGGGCCCCCAACAGCTTCCCCCCCGCATATATTTATGTGGCCTATTCCCTGTAAAGAGAGCAATGTGTTTCACTCAGTTGTGGGACACTGTGTGAGTGGAAGTTCTCATGAACTTTAAAGCATCCTGGAGTAAAGCAACTGTACCATAGGGGGTAAAAATACATTTCATAATAATTTAAATTGGACTTTTAACCCCTTGTAAAAAGCAATGTGTTGCGTCAATGCGTTGCGTACCCCTCTGTCACTCAAAGGGTTAATGGGACACAAGAACTGCTCTATTTAGGCCAGGGAATAAATGCCATGACTGGTTTTATCTAACAGTCTATGGGGACTTGTGTAAATGAAACAAGTGAGAATGTTATCAAATGCAATGGAATCCATGCCTTAGTCTGCTGCCTTTTTAGATCCATAATAGCCCTTGTGTATCAGTTCCCATTTTGAAATCGTGCCATATACTTAAAAAAATAAAATGTCTGTGACTTACAGGAAAGACACTACAATGTAATTAATGTGTTTGGAAATGTGTGACATATTAAACGTGGTGCCATGACACATAAATGACTCATAGCACTCCTGTTGGGAACCACTATATTAGCCTTTACCCTAACTGATATGATTTTGCACCTGCATCTAGCAACATCATGTTTTTAACATGAATAGTAAATACTGTATAGCACTGTCTTTTGAAGTATTAACCCTTTGAATGCAAGAGCGGTACGGAACGCATTGCAAAGCAATGTGTTCTGTACCCTTCCAGCACTCAAAGGATTAAGGCCAGGCGTGCCCAATAAGTAGATCACTGTCTACCATTAGACCCTGAAAAGATTTAGGCTGAGGCATATATGGCAAATCCTTCCAACACAAAGGGTTAATACTGTCACAGTTTTGGCATTTAAAAGTTGCATTGTAGTGCAAAACTTAAAACTATTGATTGATTTAAATGGATAGTAATGCATTCTACTAAAAATATATATATATACTGCTATATCCTGTAATACAAGGGCACTCAAAATGCTGAGAGATGTTTTATTTGAAAGTTATTTTAGCTCAAACTTGCATTTCATGGGTGTGGTACTTCTGTGACCTGACCTTTTAATGATGTTGCTGTTGCTACAGTAGTCTATGGGCAACTATGGTCAGTTGATCATAAACCTCCACAGGATGGTGTAACAACTGTGCCACTGAAAAACCATTGCACCCAAAATGCAAGTTTTAGCTGCCATAACTTTAAAATAGAACATCTCTCTGCAGAGAGTACCCTTTTATTCAACAGGATAAAATCTCCTGTATACATTTATTTTATATAGTAATCATTCCTATCCTTTAAAATGGGGCTTTCAACCTCTTGAATGCTACAGACAAATCCAGTGCATTATTTTTTACAATATAATACATGTTGTGTTGGTCCAATTTTATTATATATAAAGGACAGGCAACATTTGTATGCTGTGAAATGGGATGTTGAGGGACCAATGTGCTGGTAAGGTAGTAGATCATGTTAGGAATAACTACAAGAAAAGTAGACCCTGTGTCAATAAAACAGTGGTTCACTCAACAGGGGTGCCATGACACATTGGTGTGCTATGAACACTACTTAGGGCAGGTCTTAAAATGTTAAGTCCTTTGCTACTAGCCAGACCTGAAAAGTTACTCGCCACTGCAAGCCATAACATACCCACCAGGGCTGAATTTCTACTCGCCAGGGCTGAATTTTCACTCGCCACTGGCTAGTGGCGAGTGGAAATTTTGAGCCCTGACTTAGGGTACCCCTATCTCTATGAAGCCTTTGACAAAAATATGATATATTAGGTATATTAATGGTATAAAAGGTATGTTAATGGAAAATGGTTATGTACTATTTTTTTTGTTATTCTAATCAACAGCATTAATAATTATATATATATATATATATATATATATATATATATATATATATATTACTCTTCATTACCCCTGTGACAAATGACCTATAAAATATTAAAGATGCCCTGAAAATTCCAGATTGGATGATATGGGTGCCTTGAGGGAAAAAGGTTGAGAACCACTGGACTAACGTCTGGGCACCCCTAATTTAGGTTTTTTTACTGCTCTATGCCCGGGCCAGTGCATGCCCACTCCCTTACACACTGCTACATCTTCACGTTATCTGGCCTCTTTCATAGGCCTCTTTGCCACCCTTGAAAGCCAGAAGCATAAAGTATCAAACTATTTTCATGAGGCTGTAGGGATAACCAATTAAACACACACACACTAAATAAATACATTACCTATGTAAAATTCTGTTTCTGGTTTGCTGGTCTCCCTGCCATGGGGCAGCAGAGATCTGCAGCAGGCAGCAAATCATGGGCTGCGATTTTCATAGGCGTGAGAAGGGGGTGGAGCAGAGGCAGAGTGCACCCACATCAGTGAATCTCCACTGGGAATTTCAGCCCCCTAGCCACTACTGTCAAAATCTGTGCAGTGAGATTCCAATTCTGCCAGAAGTGAACAGTAGGGCATAGTTCACCCCTTAGCCACTCCTGCCAAAACCTCTTTAGCAAGACAAAAAGAGTTGTGAGGAGCACACATCAAGCACGAACAAGATTAAGTGTCTTGTTTTAAGGCATGGTAGCCTCTCAATGGTGCTACAACTCACGTTTTTCACTCCCATGTGCCATTGCAGAGAGGAAATCCCCATGTCCATATCAGACTGGTCCCGCCCACAGACAGTCCAGCTCCGAAATGTCAGGCAAATCCTCTCCGCACGAGAGAAACGGCAAAACCACAGATGTACGTTTCGGCCTATGTGAGCCTCGTCAGTGTGGTGCAGCCGAATCCCTCTAGGCACATGGAAGCAAGGGCCCATGCCTGGGATGCCCTTAAACTTAGGGAGACAAAAAGAGTTGTGAGTTGTAGCAAGAGTCACAGAGGCACAGATTTTCAGAGAAGTGGCCAGGGAGATCCAAAGCCATCAAGTTCCTTTGGTTCCCCGACATACAAATCTTACAATCAATACCATGCAGAATTCTACAATATATAGTATTAACCCTTTAACAACCAGTGAAGAGCCAGACCGTCAGCATTTTTCTTTTTTCACTGAAGTACAGGTGACGGTCCTGGAACGTCACGTACTTTGTGCTTACAGTGCTCCTGCGGGAGTGCTGTAAGCACAAATGTGGTCTAAAATTGACCGCTCCAAGACAGGAGCAGTCTCAGACCCCAGTTCAGGTACACGTCATTGGTCATGTGTGCTGGCGTGCCGACAACAATCAAAGTGGCCTTCCCTAAAGGACCGCTGGTCACTAAGGGGTTAATAAGCAGATTTTTTTTTTTCATACAAATGGGGCAGACTGGGAGGACATGCAACGAGAGACGAATCTCATGGTCAATACCATGCAGCATTCGCCAATATATACACGGGCCAAGGTACGGGTGATGTTAACCCTTTAGAGTGCCAGAGGGGTACACAACGAATTGCGTTGCGTATCACTCTGGCACTCAAAGGGTTAAGAGATCGGTCCTGCTCTGTGTCCTGTTGCCAACGCTGTCATGCACTGTAGAGACTGCTGAAAGCACAGAATGCTCCCAGCACAGAACTCCCAGCATTCTGTGCGTTCGAGCAGTCTCTACTTCGCATGACGGCTTCTGACAAACATCCTAGCAAATTATTATATAGGATGTGAGACTTAAAGTAGTATATTTTTAAATACTGCATTTCTTTTAGGAAATTGATACAGGCAGAAAGCTGAAATGCAGCCCAAACTGCTGCCCAAGGCATCACCTCTGCCTAGATCTAAATAAATCACTGAAAATGGGTTAACCCTTTGAGCGAAAGAGGGGTGTCCATTGCAATGCATTGGACACCACTCTGGCACTCAAGGTGTTAAAGTAATAATTTGGGTTCATGTAATCTGATGTATCCAAAACAGAACAGCAATGCACATGTCTCTAATTAAAGAAGAATTCTGGATCATATCCAAATTACCACAAATAAAGGGTTTATTACCTGCAATTGTGTGTTTCTGGGAGGCAGTGGTAGCCTGGTAACTAGTGTCCATGCTTAGGGATGTTATTTTTAGTAGGAACAGTACAATCTACAAATATTATAATTTGAAAGTTTGGCCATGTGTCTCTAGCACTAATCTACTCCAGTAGCTCAGTCGTTAATACTTAACCAAGGTACTCAGATAATCTTGATACAATTCCTGCAGGGCTGGGTGAATATCAGTATACGTATTTAGGGTGAAGGCATGGTGTATTCTGGAGATAATTTTTGTAAATATGCTTTCTTATACTCTATCCAGAAACACCTAGCTAATGTGGATATTTTCCAAGTAGCACATTAGCCAGTTTCTGATTTTTGACTTAACATGTTTACTGAAGTTGCAATTAAATAAACTAAACTGGTGCAATTCTGAATAAAATAAACTGCACTATAAAGTACAAATAAAAAATCCTCATTAATTTAAATGGGACTTTTAATATATAGAAAGCTAGAAAGGTATCCAATGCAAATGTGCTAGAAACTTCTCTGCCATTCAAGGTGTTAGTCTGTCCAACATCTAAAGGGGTATCTGGGATTCACCGCCCTATGTTCAAAATAAAAATGATGTAATTTGGGGGTAAACCAAGTATAACACAGGGGACAAATAAAAACTTCCCACTGACTTAACCCTTTGAGTGCTTTGTAATGCTCTGCGTACCCCCTCTGGAACTCAAAGGGTTAAATTGGGCTTTTAAAATGAATGGGCATTTTTTTTTTATTTATTTGTCCCTTATGGTGCAGTTGGTTAGGTCCCAAATTGCAGCTCTTTAGTTCATTTAATTTCACCTAAGAATCCTTGACAAATGAGGGCTACAGGGAGACAAGAGGCCCTAATAACAGTCTGTGAGATTACTTACTATTGTATAAATCAGTTCAATTGTGTCAGCAGGTATTTTTAGCAATCGGGGTTTTTTTTTTTTTGTTTTTTTTTGCAGTTTCAGCTAGCTAGATAGCTCTATTGCAATACCCACAACAAATTACCATTTTCATCCTTTCTATTAACCAGAGAATTGTCAGCAAATTGGACTAGCTTCTTTAATACCAGTATAATCCTATATAATAATTTGCTAGGATGATTGTCACTATGCAGTCATGCTTAGTAGAGGCTGCCCGCATTCTGGCAGTCTCTACTGCAAATGCGGGCAGTCTCTACTGCCCATAATGCATCTCGTGGCGCCCAGACTGAGGAAGAAAACCCCAGCATTCACCTGGCTGTCATCAAAGCGGTCAGTGGGGGGCCATATCTGTCAAGAATTACGGAGCCAAGAAGCAAGGGGGGAGGGAGAGAGAAAGAGGCAAGGGTGATGAAAAAACATGGGGGGCAAAAGAGGTATAAGGAGCAAGAGGGTGGTGAAACAGCCAAGGGGGCAAAAGAGGGTGATGAAAGGGGCAAAGGGGTGGTGAAGGAGGCATGGGGGTCAATAGGGTTTGAGAAAAAGGCATGGGGGGGGGAGAGGAGGGAGAAAGGTAGGGGAGGTTAGAAAGAGGCAAGAGGGGGTAGAAAGAGGCAAGATGGGGCAAGGGAATGGATAAAGAGGCAAGAGAGGGAGGAAAGAGGGGTAGTCTAGTATTTCTCCCTCTCTTGCCTCTTTATCTTTATTCCATTCTTAACTCGCACATCAGAAAGATGCCAGAGAGCAACACCAGCGGGAGAGGAGTGCTGCATGGTCACATAGAACAACCACAGCCCCAGACAGTGGCAAGGGGGGGGCAAGGGATTGTGGCCGGGTTGGAGTGGGAATTGGCGGGAGGGGGCATCAAAATGCACCTTCACCTGTGTAGACAAAAATCCTTGCACTGGCCCTGGGTAGCTGTCTCTTAACCCTTTGAGTGCCAAGGGGGTACACAACGCATTGCAAAATAATGTGTTGCGTACCCCTCTGGAACTCAAAGGGTTAACATTACCCAGACCTTGGCCCGTGTACACGGGCTTTTACTCTAGTATCTGTATAAATAACTCACACAATCTTTATAGCACAGAAATTAATCTACAGCCCCACTACATATGTTTTGGACAGAAATTCAACTCACATTCTACAACAAGGACATATTCCCCACAAACTGAACTGAGCTTTTTGTGTGCACAAACACTGTAATGCATTTATGTACATCATTACATTCCTATCCTAGCAATAAGGTATTTTGATGTTTATCTGTCAGAAGAAGCTTCCAAAATAGAACAACTCAACATCCCAAGGGAGATAGCTATTGTATGCAGTATCTTCCATAGGAGCCAATTATTAAAGGAACACCAATTTTGCCTAATAATAAACACCCGCTTAAAATAAAACCCTCAAGACTCCTATGACTCAATATGTTTGGATTGGAACCTTTAATTAGTAATGGATGTCACATCCATGGAGACAGACATAATTCTTAATACAGGACTCCGGCAGGCTCCAAAAGGGACTGACAGCACAGGCGCACGGACGTCACTGTGACGAGATGTCCATGCTTGCTGCTACTGTGAGCCTCCGAAAAACCCGAAAATCTTTGAAACCAGGTAATATTTCTGGCTACTAGCGCTACTAAGCAGCTAGTCGCCAGATGAAGACTTAATTAATGTAAAGATTTTGCGGGGTGGTAGTTCCCCTTTAAAGTAAGTAGTGAGGTTATTATTATGGTTAGTGTTTCTTTAAAGGGATAGTAATACTTCGTTTTAACTTTATTTTATTTTGTAGGCATTAAAAAAACATGAAAAATGATATAAGTCTTATCTCTCAAACCTTTATGGTTTAAGAGATATTCACAAACAAAGTATCCCCCCCGTTCAACCAGATCAGAAGGGAGGTGCCCAGGTAGACTGCAGAGAGGGACAATCTTCAATTAAGGTAAGTGAAAAAGCTGAAAAACTTGTCAAGGGGGGGAAGGGCTTTCATTGTTTTCAAACAAAGAAAATTGTCCCCTTCTGTTATCTGTCTGGTCATACAACCTGATCCACATCTGAGAAGAGATGGCTTACACTAGGTAAAAGGGGCGGGGAGGGGAACTTTGCTTGTGAATATCTCATAAACCATAAAGGATTGAGAGATAAGACTTATATCATTCGTCATGATTTTTTAATGCCTACAAAATAAAGTTAAAATGAAGTATTACTATCCCTTTAAGGAGAAAGCCAACATTTTTCCTGAAGCGGAAAAGACAAATTTGTGTAATTATGAGGGAAAATATCTACATCATACAGATCAGTGGTTGCCAACAAAAGGCTCGCCAGCAGCTATAGACTACGTTGTAGCTGACAACAGCTGAAGGGTCTTGGTTTGCCCATCACTGATATAGATCAAAAATGTCCATTAGTTTATATCAGAGCCAGATCATCCATTAGGGCAACCTAGGCTACTGCCTAGGGCCCAGGGCAATATGAGGGGCCCTGATTGCAAGAGAGGAAACACAGACAGAGACCCTGCTGTTGCTGCCACAAACATCTTGTGTCAGATGCCCTTTTAGTTGAAAGAGACCAGCACCATCCAGTTGCTACCAATTCCGTTTTTTTTATAGCTAAAAAAACTACCTGCTAACAGCACTCTGTGTCAGAAGCACCAGATCAAAAGATGTGGGGCCCCAAAATGCTACCTTCCCTAAGGCCCTATGGAGCCTTAATTCGTCTCTGGTTTATATGGATCTTTTAACCCACGGATGCTAAAGGTATGTTGCGGACAACTCTGGCCTCAACAGGGTTAATTTTATAACCATTGTGAGGTAGAATTTTGTTCAGGATAGCTCCACTTTTGCTAGAAATCACACACTGAAATAAAATGTACACACAGGATTATAGACAAACCAGTCACTAAAATTAGTTTAATCCTTTAAGGACCCATGTGTTACACAACCCTCTGGTCCTTCAAAGGTTAAAAACCATGGCATATATGGATTTAGGCCAACAGTTCAATAAGGTGCAATATACATTGCCATAGATAAACTTCCCTAGCAACAAAGGGGTTAACCCTTTAGGTGCCAGTGATGTAGCCAACGCAAATACTTATCTGGCATTCAGAGGGTTAAACGCCCCAAAACTAGATTTGTTCCATATGATGCAGTTGATTTGCCCTACTGCATTGCTTCACTTTTGTACATATGCCCCAGACACGTATCCAGTAAGAATAATATGTACATACAACTGCATATATTTGTTCTCTATTGAGCATTCGGTTTGCTCCAATTGTTTTACACATATCCCCCAGCATATGAAGCAAGATCCTATACAAAACGGTTATATACATATTTATGGTTTCAGGTGCATTGGTTTTGTCGAGTTGTTCTTTTCCCCCAGTATATCAAAGTCCCTGTGCACATATATATTTGACCTTATTGTGAAGTTGATTTGCCCCCGCTGTTTCCTTGCGTAGGAAACTGCATATACGGTTTACATACTATTTTTCAGAGAGCTATATAATACACGCACCCAATACAGTGTGCATATGTGTTTATGAGATGCAGCTGAAATGAACTCTGTGACCGCAATGATATGACAGAGACCCAGTGCCACCCCCATGCCCATTAAGTACCTGCTAAACCTCTTCATGCCCTTACTGTCGCAGTCGGTGCCCTGCGGATAATGCCCCTTCGTGCCTTTGCTCCCCGCGATCCTTAGATTGTGCTTGAGGCGGCACTCCCTGTCCAGCGGTGCCGCACCAAAGCTCTCCTGCTCCAGGGGCACCGGGACAGCTCTCTTTCTCATCCCTGGGCAGTTGGAGAGGGCACGGCTGGCAGGCTGCGGCAACTCTAGGCGAGCTGGGATGTGCACATCAGGCGAACGAGGGGGCAGGCAGTAAAATTCAATACAGCTTGCTGTTGTTCCTTTTCCCAGCCCAGCTGATAGACATTCAGCAGGCCTCCGCCTCCTTACCCTGTGACCCAATCACACGGGAGAGGAAGAAGGGACGGCTGCATGGTAACGAGCAACTAAGGATACAGTCGTCAGGGGTGGGCAGGTTATGGCACTCTAGCGGCTGTTGTATTAAAACATTCCTCAACCGACCGGAGGATGATGTTTGCAATTATAGTCCAATAACTAGACACCGATTGCACCCGTACACAAGCGACGTGCGATAAATTGTACCGCCGAAATCGAATTGTAGTCAACCACGATTGGAGTGCTTACAATTGCCCACATTCACAAGTACTTGGGATCAGCGACTTTACGGTGACACTTTTTAACAAAATTACGTAAATCTATTTTTTGCTCCAATCACTACTTTTTTTGGTCATGTTAAGACTTAACCCTTTGGGTGCCAGAAGACTACTCTACCACTCGAATCTGTTCTAAGCATCTGGGTCCAAGTTCTAGTCCAAGCAGGGTGAACTCAGCCTTGTATCCTTCCAAGGTAGATAAAATAAGTACCATTACATTGTGTAGTAATAATAATGACATCTATACCCCAGGACATACTTGAAAACGAGAGACAATCTCAATGTATCCTTCCTGGTAAAATACTTGGATATTATTATTAAATATCAGACTGATTGTATAGATTTGGTACATACTGTATTTAGTGGTTCAGAAAAACAATTTTTTTTTGATGGTGTAATACCCCCTGGTGGCAGGTAATGAGATGGCCCAAGACCACTTGGAAGGGGATTGGTGGACACAATACAGGTGGAGGCAGAGGACACTGTGTGTATATATAGGACTTATGAGGCTTAGTTATTGCAGTGCCAGTTGATTCACCAAAAGCGGCGCACCTGCTACCCATATTTTAGCCACAATGCTCTCAGGGGGTTGAAGTCACCCCGTTGCACCTTGTTTTTTATATTATTCGTAGTTTGTTGTTGTGTTGAACATTTGTAATTAACAATTTGGCTCCTGGCTTTGGAGCAGAGCTTTCAGATCACTTAGGTGTGCTCATAATATTGTCTCAGGTTCTTTATGTGTTTCAAGTATTATTAATATTGTGTATTTAAGAAAACCCCAATAAAGGAGCTGTGACCTTTCTCCATCACTGTTATTATGGTTTAATTTATTCATGTAATCTTATCTCAATGTGGCCCACTTACAACCCCATGACATGTTGCCCTGTTTGTGGAAGGTGCACTGCCCTGCTAGTGGCAGGTTATGGTGAATTGCTTTGCTGTTCTAATGTCATACTAGGTAAAATAAATAAATAAACAAAAGAGGTACCTTGTCACCGACTTTGCATGATCTGGATGAAAATCAGTCATGGCTCCTATATATATGCAGCTGTAAATTGTTAGAGCATTTTTCATGCTGTCAAAATTAGCATCTGCCACAGGATTACAGGAGAGTAGCCAAGGGCATGATTGTCAGGTTTCAGCTCTTGTATGAGTCACATTGAATCCAGGTGAATGTTATAAACTCAACACTTTGCAAATCAAACTCCCCCATGAACATTGAAGGCTAATATTTTAAGAGAATACATACAGCATTTTGGTGAAAAAAGTATGCTAATAATACAGCTTCATCTAGAGGTATGATTGCAAAAGCCACTAATGCAACTCTCCCCAGAAGAGAACCTTATGGTAAGTCCTCTTGTCAGTAATCTTAATGGTGATTTACATGTCTGCTTAGCAAGAGGATGTAAAAGTGAAAAAGGAACAAGGGCTGTACTGTAGACTAATAATCATGGTGAGAGAAGAAAAGAAAATCATTATATGACACTAATTATCTATGGGAGCTAGATGTGCAGTCCTAAGGCTTACAATGCAACCTGTCTCGCAGGATCAGGCAGATAACACCTTGGGGAGATAAACTAAGGGGTGATGAGTCTGTCGAGTACACATCCCCATATGCACTAAGAATTAGGTATGAAAGGGGAGGGAGGTATCCTCATTCACATGGAGGGTTGTTCAGCTGCTGGCGATGTGGAAAGGATGCCCTCCCTTACATACTGCCAGAAGTTCAACAACCCTGAAGTCTGAGAATATCCTCTCTGCTACACCACTTACCCACTGAGGGAGAGGAGAGGATCTGCTCAGACTTCAGCACCACAAAAATCATCAGTGTCATAGGGATGCTATAAAATCTAGGTATTGTACCAGATAAAAAGTAATACAAGAAGTAAGCAAAGAGTAAGGAGAGTGCGCCTATAGGTATAATCCAGTTTAATAGCAATACAGAAACATAAAAAAAAATTAAGAGTACTAAAATAATTAACTCACATAAGTCACTAAATGGAAAGTCTTACCTGCATGAAGTCCTACTGAATGTAATTAATAGATGTCTCTAAAACAATCCCCGGTTACTCTGTGTGTGTAAACATGCAAGCATGGCCTCTGTATCAAGGATATTCAAGAAAGTAGCAAATAGCCAATATCCAATGGCAATAATACGTGACAATTAGAAACAAGTCTCCATACATGGGCAGAGTTAATAGTCAATTATCCTCTTGGTACAGTGCGCTAGTAAAAATAACTCTCTGCTGGCCTCGGTATGGTAAAGTGTTTTTAAATGAGGAAGACAGATCAGTATAGTGATAATCAAATCACCGCATGCAGGCAGGGTTAAGTAGAAGCACCCTTATCAGGAATATACAACTGGTGTGTCACTCTCTCTCTCTCTCTCTCTCTCCTGTCAGTGTACGTGAATAAACTCTGACATAAGTTCTTTGAACTAATATGTGGTCAGGAGTATGTAATCAAATCTTTAGTGTTCTTATTGTTTTATGTTTCCATATTGCTATTAAATTAGGTTATAACTGTGCTCTCCTTATTCTAAGCTTACTACAGTTTGCTTCTCTCTCCATCCATGGAAAGTATACTTTCTCCATTTTGACCACCTACAGTTCACTATTCCTTCCTTACACTGTTCACGCCTTCTATGCCCTCTCTCCATATCCTATTCACCCACCCTACGTATCGCTGCATTCTCTTGGCCATTCCTCCCTGTGTATAAAAATACCTACTTTGCCTACCAACAATTCGTCCTTCATACCTCTGTCCCTTTGCTCCCCCCCTCACCATCACACCAGTTCATTATTCCTTCCTCCCACAGTTTGCCCATCTCGTGTTCACCCTTCTGCCTCCCTTTTTGAACCTCCTCACTGTCTAAAGCATCCTCCTCAATTTGCCTGCCTCAATTTGTGCAGTGCATCTGGTGATGTGAAGCTGGAAGCTGAGGCCACGCATGCACGCACACTGCACAAGGCCAACAGCGTGTTTGGTCATGAGAGAAGATATGAATTCTCCAAGTGTCACCACTGGCATCTACTCGCATCCTGTCAGCTAACCAGACATCGAGGTCATTGTATGCCAGAGGTGCAGTTTTGAGAATCCACATCCAAGTTCCAGCAAGGTGAGTGGATGTGAGCATGGTGAGAATTTCTGCTGTAACCACACACACACACACACACACACACACACACACACACCCACACCCACTATATAGCACCCAGAATCTCTATTGGAATATACCCATACTGGCATCTAGAATTGCTTTGTACTGCATACTTATCTTCTGGCATCCAGACTTGGTACTGTGATACATCCACACAATACCCATTATTAATGTACTAGCTGAAGAGCCCGTTACACGGGCCACAGTGCCACAGCCAGCCGGTCGCGGTGCAGTCATGCTCAGTAGAGACTGCCCGCGCCGCGACTGATACAGAGCGGGACGCTCCTTCGGATGGCGATGGCAGTCTCTACTATGCATGACTGCAGCACGCGCAGCAGTGTCTACTGCGCATGACGCGGCGTTACACACGATTTAGCAAATTATTATATAGGATATAAATGCAACTCTGCCATACCACCATAACAATAATTGAGACATGTCCCCCGCCACAGTGTCAGAGGGGTATGCAATATATTGCTTAGCAATATGTTGGATACCCCTATGGTACTTGAAGGGTTAAATCACATCCTCTGCATCAGCACCTGAAATCTTTCATACCTGAAACATTGTGGCTTATTCTCCGATAACTATTCGTAAAGTCCTAGAAGATGTGGTTCCATAGAGAGGTACAGGGAGAGCACAACAAGGCGATGTAGGGACTGTGAATTACAACAGCAGACGGAGTTATCGGAGATTAGTGCATGTGGTAAATAGCCATATTAACATATAAATTCATGAATACAACAATGGCTCATTAACTTGTATTACCATAAACAAATGAGCCATTGTCGAACAAAATAGTAAAGCTGTAGCAGGCATGGCAGATTCATGGAGAGGTTGGTGGATTCACAGGGATATGATGGAGAATACATCTTAGTGCATGCTGTGGCTATGCCATCAACACCACTCCACCACCACCACATCTTCACCCTGGCCCATTCTTTATGCGTTATTCTCATGTGTGTCAGGATAACAATAAACATATTTTACATAATTTCAATGGGGAAACCCAGTGCCCAGGGCATACAGGTTGAGAACCACTACTTTAATGTGTGTACAGTATGTGGTATAACAGACAGCAGAAGAAATCTTGATCAGATCATGGCAATATATTCATAAAATAAAGGAATTATGTAAAGCTGATGCAAACTGATGCATGGTTGAACAATCTAATAACATCTGACATTAAGAGCTAATCCCACCTAATAATTATTATTTGATGCCTTCACACCAAACAAGGAGTCAGTTGCTCAAATGGACTTGAAGTCACTATAAACGCTTAGATTAACTAAATGTAGAAATAATACAAGGCTCAGCAGGAATGAGGTGAAAGGCAAAAGAGGATTTTAGTTGTACCTGTTAATTCCTTTTCTCTTAGTCCATTCAGGTTACTGGTAACTTTGGGTAGGCAATCCTCCCCTTTAAGTAAGCAGGAACAATTCTAGAAGTGAATGCAGGGGGTGAAGCCTACGTTCCCTCCTTGGCTGCAGCTAGCCAAACAGCTTCAGTAAGATTTGAGACACTAACTATTGACTAGATAGTAGAAGGGAAAGAAGATTCCTGTGAGCATGACCCTGAAGAACCCCCAGAGTCTGCCACAGGAGAGCTAAGCATGGTCCCTTGACAGGGTGGGAGACCAGTAACCTGTATGGACTAAGAGAAAAGGATTTAACAGGTAAGACTAAAATCATCTTTTCTCTGTCGTCCAATATAGGTAACTTTGGGATGTCAAACCATTGAGTTTCCCAGAGGTGGGAAGGCAAGGACCAGGAGCAAGGCCCCCAAAGTCACCAGAGCAGATATAAACCATCAGATCAGAAATAGCCCAACAAAACAAAATAAGTGTCAACAGACAATGAACAGGGGTAACAATACCACAGGAAAGTTACACAGCACACTGAACTAGAGCCAACAGGGCTCAAAAGTGAAGGCAGCACTAAAGAACCGAAGAAGATCCTATACAGGCAAGACTGCCTCCAGGATCTTCCTCCCAAAGCTGGCATTAGCCGATGCCAGCACATCAACACAATAGTGCTTTGAAAAGATTTGCACAGACAACCAAGTGGCAGCCTTGCACAACTGATCAGCGGAGGCCTGATTCTTGTAAGCCCAAGACGCCCCAATAGATCTAGTAGAATGAGCCGTGACCCAAAAGGGAACAGGCTTCTTCCTTAACTCGTAAGCCTTACGAATAGTGGACTTCATCCAAGACACAATAGTCACTTTGGATGCAGGTCTCCCTGCCCTGGGGCCCTTAGGAATGACGAACAGCGCGTCAGACTGTCTAATGGATTCAATGCGATGTACATAAAACTTGAGACAACGCACCACATCTAACAGGTGGAGATCCTTCACCTTGTCAGAGGTAGGGTCATGAGAGATCATGAGTAAGCGCTCTTAGCGCGAAACGCGTGGATCTGCTAGAGATGTGGATGTTCATCTAGCTGAAGTACTTTTTGTAACGGGTAGGGACCCGTTACTGGAGTATACCCAAGCATCTGCCCCAGGAAACCAACCATGAAGGAGTGACATTCACGGGAACACGGGGCAATGGGATCCTATGCGGCCGGCCAGCGTCCCATTGAGAAACAGGGAGTTAAAGGGACGCCATAGGATTAACATGGTGAATGGTCGGCCGCCCTCTGATTGGTGGACTGGGGTTTAAAGGGACGCCATAGACTTAACATGGCGAATGGTCGGCCCCGTTCTCATTGGCTCTCGAACATCGAGCCCAAAAGAGGATTTTCCCATTGACTTAGAACGGGGCCGTCGCTCCTCCCACAGAGTTAAAGGGACTCCATAGACTTAACATGGGAAAATGTCGGCGGCCCAGGGATTGGCTGCAGGGACTCCGCGGCACGGCCTCTGATTGGCTAACCCCTAAAAGCGGAGGTCGAACACTGGCGTCCCCAAGTCTACGGCCCTTTGTCCCGAGTAATCACCCCAGCCCATTGTATGCGTCCCAAGCCCCATTGTGTCCCCAAAGTGTCCCAACCTTCTTTTGTGTGCATGTTAACAAGGTTACCTGTGTGAATTCAGCCTTTTGTTAAGAAAATATGATTGATTTATCCTAACTTAGTTAACTGTGTATAAAAGTACTGTTGTTCACAAAAATAAACTGTTCCTCTAGTTGACTAAGAAGTGTGTCTTGTGTCTTCATTGAGTGGTGGTATCAAGGGTCTTCTTACGACCCCCACCTCTGGCGGAGAAGCGATACGGGGACCAAGGTTTCGACCAGGCTCAGGCGGCTTCAGGGTCTCCCTAGTCCGGCGTGAGAGTGCAGAGCATCCCGGGGAGGTTCGAACCCCGTTACACTTTTGAATAAGAGTGCAGGATTCTTTCGATTGAATATTACATTTGGGAGCGGATGGGGAGGCTTCCATCTTGCACCTATCATGCGGTTCAGCTCATTGTGCTTGTCCTCTGTGGGGAGTTGAAGATTTGTATTGATAACCAGACATTAAGAAGCTAAGAGCCGCTATATCCATTTTGTGAAAATTGAACATCTAAGAGCATTGTCCGTTATGGTAATCCACCTAATGGTGGTATTCCATATCTAACAGAAAAATAAAAAATTAGCTAAAACTATAGCAGAATTATTCTCTTGCCTCTGTCTTCACCAAGGAACAAATCTTACTGGAGCTGATTGGCTAGCTGCAGCCAAGGAGGGAAGGTAGGCTCCACCCCCTGCATTCACTTCTAGAATTGTTCCTGCCTAGTTAAAGGGGCGGATCGCCTACCCAAAGTTACCAGTAACCTGTATTGGACAACAGAGAAAGGGTGTTTTTGTTTTTACAGATTTGTGGTGGTCAGTCACACCTTCATGACTAATGGAGTTATGTTAGGACAAACTGAAATGAAGCCTAAAAATAAAATCACTCTCACATTCATTCACTGTCTGTCTTTCTAAACATAAAAATTATGTTTACCCCTTTGAGTGCCAGGAAGTGACCAGCACATTGTGAAGCAATGCACCGGACACCCCTCTGGCACTGAAAGGGGTAAGGACGAGGAAGCAATGCATTGTGCAACCCCCAAGTCCTTAAAGACTGGGGTGGAAAATCCCAGGAGTCTGGGCTCCTGGTATTTTAAATACCTGAAAATTTAAATAATCATACAACACTCAATAGTTCTTTAATCATCTACTGCAGTGGTTTTCAAACTGGGGCCTGTGTTCAGCTGCAGTTGATAACTTTATGATTGGATTGATCGACATATTCCCATAGACATCAATGGTAATCCACTATATAAAATCAGTGAAAGCATCATCACTTGCAATGTAATTGAGGTCTGGGTTCTTTGTAACCCCAGAAAGGAGGTGAATGAAGGGGAGATAAAGTTGTGATAAATGCATGATGAAGGCGAGGCAGACTCTCCAGTTCCTATGTTATTCTATGAAGCCCTTTTTTTTATTAGAGAGATCTTAGTGCATTGGCTCATAGTTACATAATAGGGCCATGGTATTCGTGCAGCTGATAACTATATTAAGTGTTTTATCTACAAATTCTCCATAGATATCAATGAGAATCTGTTAAATAAAACCAGTGATACCACTTATCAATTGAAATGTAAACTAGGACTAAATTAGGTTGAAAATAAAGACACAAGTCTATGAAGTTCAACTTTTGTCACAGTATTTACCACAAAATGAGAGCTACATAATCCTTCCTCACTCCATTGTGGGAATTTTGAATCTGAATAATTATAATGTTACCTCTTCTCACGTCTGGTGTCCTCACATCAGTCGACAGTGATCTGCTGTGCATTGGATGAGTGCAGCCCACCATGGCCATCCATTCAGAACAACATTTAGAATGGTAGTCCACTGTGGGCCGATGTGAGAAGAGGTAACAATATAATTATTCACATGGCAGAGATCTAGTATAGCAGGCTCATACGGACGTATCTACAGCTTTGTCTGGACAGCTTTTCATATACTGCAGGCAATTTTTTTGCAGGATGCTGCATTTTAACTTGCTATTTTAGGTTATGCATTGTCTTAACCTGTTGCGTGTCAGAGAGGTACACAACGCATTGCTCCGCACTTCAGCACTATAATGAGCACTTGATTTTAGGTTTGCAGACACTGTAGGAAGAGCGCACACGTGGGGAAATGGGAAGGTCATGGGCGGTGGTTCTATTACAAAGGGTCTGGCCAGTCTTACAATTACCACGCCTGCCGAACTGCTTTTTTCTGCAGGCAATAGCAACACAAGAATGTTTAAAAGGCAATTTCAAAACAAAAAATAAGACATTTAAAGTCACTTTCACCTTCTGATTTATATGGGAACAAGTTGTGTTGAGGTGAAAGTTCCCCTTTAAAAGCTGCATATATGCTGTGCTAGTCATTTGTAATTTAAAGGGATAGTAATGTTTCAAAATAAAAGGGGCTCCAATTAATCTGCATAGTATTTGGGCCATGGAGAGTTAGTTCAATACTGAGAGAGTTGTAGTTCAAGAGTAACTGAATGATAAAGTATCCCCCTCCCGCCCCTTTTACTGATGTAACACTGCTCACCTCAGAACAGAAAGGTGGTGTCCAGGTGGCTTGCAAAGAGGAACAATCTTCAATTAGCATAAGAGAAAAACCTGTCAAGGAGGGCAGGGTTTTCATTGTTCTCCCAGTAAGAAGACTTGCTGTGAGCTGTCTGGTCTTAAAACCAGATTCCACATCTGAGGTGAGCAGTACTAGGTAAAAGGGGGCGGGAGGGGGACACTTTATCATTCAATTACTCGAACTACAATTCTGACAGTACTGAAATAACACTCTCCATGGCCCAAATACTATGATGATTAACCACTTAATGACAAAGGACTTACCAGGTACTTCACGCAAAAACTGTCACTTCGTGACAGAGGATGTTCCTGTACATTCCGTAAATCCGGGTCCCTGCACAGCTGCACGCCGTTCGGGGACTCCAGATTAATTTGCAAAAAAAAAAAAAAAAAATGTTAGCTGGGCGTTAAGTGACGACTGTGTGTGCGCTCGCGGCCTGTCACTAAGGGGTTAATTTGAGATGCTTTTATTTTGAAACTTTACTATCCCTTTAAATAATTTTTGAGATAATATTTGTTGAAAGCACAGCGTGGTTCTTTATTTTAATTCATGTCTGTGTTAGGCCAATACAGCACACACTGGGTTATAAATTAATGTAGGTAGGGCCTACACAGTGAAAGGAATTTCCAATAGCAAAATGATAGATAATATTTGCCTCAATAAAAACACGTTAACATACTTTGCAGCGATTTAATATAAATTGTCACCAAAACAATGAAGGGTAGCCATCATTAACAGATCTGCTCCCATGGGAGCACACCCACTACTTAAGCAGGGTCTGCATTGTAGGCCCAGATGAACAAACAGGGTAGCAGAATTGCAGGTCTGAAAGGAGTCCCCCTTCGTGCTACCCCACTGAATCTGTACTGCATTGCACACAACACAGGTTGAACTTAATAGACTTGTGTCTAGTTATCAACCTAATTTACTATGTTTTCTGCCCTGCATGATGCAGTAGCCCAGAGCCCAATACAGAGAGCCTAGGGTGAATTGCACACTCAATCCAGGAGCTGGTAACAAAGAGCCAGAAATTTCTGTTTTGTATTCCAGTGAAGGCAGTCAGTGACTCCACCCCACCTCAAATTATTGATGAGAGCCACTTGGGGCTGCTGCAGGATTGGAGCAGAACTTAATAAGGCATGATAATTGCCCTTTAAAGGTTTAGTTCTCAAGCACAATTTTATAGAAAAATGGGTAGTATAACACATAGGCACATTTTAATTGTCTGTAAATAAGCATACCTGGGAACTCTCCGGTTTTGCCCCGGAGCCTCCGGATTTCAAAGTGAATTACCGGGTCTCCAGGGCAATGTGTGAATCACCGGGTGGGCAGAGTTTAAGTAGAAACTCTGCCCACTTGTGCTCCATCCCGCCCGGTTCCTCCACTCCCTGCCCTCTTATCTCCATTTTGCAGGGGTTTTTTTTTTGTTTGTCCCGCCCCCCACGACTAAGCCCCACCCCTTTTTTGACGCGAATCGCCTCATTTTCCTGCCCCGTCGGCACTGACAGGGTTACCCTCCGGGTAGCCCTGATTCAAAAGTTCCCAGGTATGTAAATAAGTAGTAAGAATCAGTGCCCAAGGCCCCACTTAATGTTCATTACTGCACTTTAAAGGTCTGAAGATACATGCTCCCAAGTATATTATTGCAGTTCCCTGGTATATGCAAAAAAGTTCACTCTGGGTCAAATGTGTCAGAGCCATCTATAAAACTTCACCAACAATCTGCACACATACTAACTATAACCTCAGCTCCACTGCTAACAACTCTCTGCGTATACCGCAATACAAGAAAGAAGCAGGAAGATCTGCCTTCTCCTTCAGAGCCTGGAACAATCTGCCTGAAATAATCAAATCTGCTCCCAGTCTAAAATCCTTAAAGAGATAGTAATACTTAAGATGTAAAAAAATATATGTTGTAGCGTTTATCCCCCTCAGTAAAACAAGGGTACTCCCACTGCTGAGAGATATTTTATTAAAAAAATGATAACAGCTCAAACTTGAATTTTTTAGGTGCAATATCACAGTGGCCCGAAAATTTACAGTGACGCTGGTGCTACACAATCCTATGGAGATTTTTGGTCAACAGACCAGTGCAGTCCATAGAATTGTGTAGCAACAGCGCCACTGTAAATTTTCAGGCCACCGTGATATTGCACCTACAAAATTCAAGTTTGAGCCATTATAATTTTTTAATAAAATAGATTATATCTCAGTAGAGGGAGTACCCTTGTTTTACTCAGGGAGACAAACCCTACTACATATATCTTTTTACATTTTAAGTATTACTACCCCTTTAAAAGTAAATGCTTCTTTATATCTAAAAACAGCATGTATGTATATTTACATGTGTATGTATATATAATAACATGTAATATATAATGTTTCTCAATTTGTATAAATATGTAAGCCATTACTGAATACTGTCCAGGACATACTTGAAAACGAGAGAAATCTCAATGTATTCTTCCTGGTAAAACATTTTCTAAATAAGTAAATATATTCAAACAAAACCTTAGAAGCCAATGCAATGTTTAGCATTGTATTGTAGAAAATCTCCCTTCAAGGACTTTGAACAAGTCAAAGTATTTATAACGACAATAGAAGCTAGTCACCTTTCCAAAAACAATGGGGTGGAAACGTTCCTGAACAAACATATAATGTGTCTATATGTCCACCCTCTGAAAAGCAAAGAGGTGTGCAACATATTGCTGTACCTACCCCTCCCACATTCAAATGGTAAAACCACTGTCATACAGAAAACACTTGCTATATGCCATTATATACTTAACCCCTTAGGCAGCTGGCACTTAACGCCCGCCAAACTTTTTTTTTTCTTTTTATTAAATTACTTCCGGGACGTACATGTACGTCCTCTGTCCACCTGGGACATCCGCTCGAGACGTACATGTACTTCCTCGGGCGGTAAGGGGTTAAAAAGTTGTCACTAGTTTTTCCTCTATCAGTTACCACTTATTTATGACGTGATGCCATCTAATTGGATTGGATATAAGCAATTAGTCAAATGACAACCTTGCCTTCGCAATGAATTGGACTTAAGGGACCTACAAGGACAGAGTTTCCTAGTTAGGGAAAAAAAAAAAAAAAATATATATATATATATATTAATTTTTAATATTTTTATTTCTCCTTAACCCTTTGAGTGCCAGAGGGGTATGCAATGCATTGCTTTGCAATGCATTGCGTACCCCTCTGGCACTCAAAGAGTTAATAACATATACAATTCTGGGGAGCTTATCCTTGACACTTCTAAGTGTCCTCTCAAATTTTTAAACTGGCTATTTATCTTGTGATATTTTCTCCATTATATGAATTTCTCCAGGAGCCTCTGAATAAAGTTTGGTTTCCATTTCTTTCTGCACATTTCTTCCTTAAAGCGGAAATACCACCTTGAAAACACTTTATCGTCAATAACTCCCCATCTGGCGACTACCTGCTTAGTAGCGCTAGTCACCAGAATTATGACCTTATTCAAAAGAAATATGCATTCTTTCCGGGCTGACAGCAGCATGGAGCGCGGACATCTTGCCATAGTGACATCCGTGCGCCTGTGCTGTCAGTCCCTTTTGGAGCCGGCCAGCTCCAAGCAATGCCTCCTAGATCTGGCTGGAACTGACATCACAGGCACGACATGCGGACATCTTGCCATATTGATGCCCACGTGCCTGTGCTTTCAGCCTGGTAAGAATGCATATTTCTTTTGAATAAGGTCATAATTCTGGCAACTAGCGCTACTAAGCAGCTAGTCGCCAGATGGGGGGTTATTGAAGCTAAAGTGTTTTCAAGGTGGTAGTTCCGCTTTAACACCTTGAGTGCCAGAGGAGTATGCAACGCATTGCTTTGCAATATGTTGGGTACCCCTCTGTCACTCAAGGGGTTAAACCATCCCACTGATGGAAATGTTAAAGAAGCAGCACAGCTGAGAGGGCGAGATGAAATCTGAGCAGACATCACCAGAGTAGAAAAAACTGAGCATATATTCTATTATCTTAACAACAAAAGAACTTGTTAAACTGTTGTTTTTGTTTTTATATGAATAAAAGATGGGAGGACAAAAATAAATATAAATATTTGGTTTAATTTCTATCCTTAAGCTGCTATATAAATTACTTTAAATTTTCCTTGGAGGTGTTGTCTAAATCTAAATGTTGCAGTTACCCCTAATAAGCAGGAAGTATTTCGACATTTTAGAGCCAACCATTTCAGGGTTGAAGTTAACAACGGATTGTGGAGTTTGATTACAATCAGTTGATACTGTATTACGTATTATCCAAACGTAACCATATATCAGGTCAGTCAGGAGTGTGTCTGTGCATTGGTGTACAATTACTAGAAGTAATGCAATGCCCACATACAGTATTGCTGGAAGTGGAACTATATCCTAGGAATATTTTAATCTGATTAACAGTAGGACTTACTGCAGGTGTCATTCATGCAGAAATCATGTAGATCTAGATTTCTTTTTCTGCATTTGTGATCTGGTTTAGTCTACTACTAGTGAGTTTCAGTTTACAGTCTGATAAAGATACGTGTCCCTTGCATGTGATTCAGGTCTCCTGAATCCTATTGTTTGCTTGTGAGGTGTGACTTAGTCAGACATCTCTTATCATTACCTCTCTCTCTCTCCATCTCTGAAAGACACCTCCCTGTGTTTTAATGTTAACTTCTTAACCCTTTGAATGCCATAGGTGTATGCAAAGCATTACTTTGCAATGCATTGCACACCCCTCCTGCAATCAATGGGTATGCCTTAACTACCTCGTCAGATTCCAGGTTTCCTTCTGAATGTGTGGGTTAAAGGAGACCTCACTAATGTATTCTTCAGTGTTTTCATTGGAAGTCTAGAAATGTATATGGATAGCACTACCATATAAAGGTGAAATAATTATTCCTTATTTTATTTATGTATTTACTTTTATGAAATACTATATGTTATAGGGTTTTTTCCTGCTGAGGAAAACAAGCATACTCCCACTGGTGGCATTTATTTTATTAAAAAGATAACAGTTCAAACTGTCATGACTTAATAACTATATTACCTCCTGAAATTTCAAACTGACAGGAAGTGATAAAGCTGTTACAGAGAACTGTTTGTCAGTGACTTACCTCTCCTGTAGAATGCAACAGCACTGCTATTTGAGATCTGACCACTAGAGGGAACTGTTAATGTAATAAAAAAAGCAGTTTAAGCTGTAATAACTCTGGAGAGATCTCTCTCCTGGCAGTGGGATTAACCTTGTTTAACCTGGTAGAACCCCCCCCCCTTTTTTTCTTCTTCATAAAAAAAGTTTACTGTTCCTTTAAAAGGGATAGTAATACTTCGTTTTAACTTTATTTTATTTTGTAGGCATTAAAAAAACATGAAGAATGATACAAGTCTTATCTCTCAAACCTTTTTGGTTTATGAGATATTCACAAGCAAAGTTTTCCCCTCCCGCCCCTTTTACCTAGTGTAAACAATCTCATCTCAGATGTGGAATGCAGTCCATAGACTGGACAGATAACAGAAGGGGACACTCTTATTCCTATGAAAACAATGAAATCCCTGCCCCCCTTGACAAGCTTTTCAGGTTTTTCCCTTATCTTAATTGAAGATTGTCCCTCTGTGCAATCTACCTGGGCACCTCCCTTCTGATCTAGCTGAACAGTGTGACATCAGTAAAAGGGGCAGGAGTGGGACACTTTGTCATTGAATTACTCTGGAACTATAACTCTGACAGAATTAAAATAACACTCTCCAATGTCCAAATACTATGATGATTAATTAGAGCTGTTTTTATTATGAAACATTACTATCCCTTTAATGAAAAATGCCTTTAGGTTTCAATGTAGAAGCACAACTCTCAAAAAAACTAAGTAAGACCTGTTTATAGCACTCAAAGCTCCATTTATAGATTTAATTAATCAAAAAATAATCATGTTCATATCATTCTATAATAGATTTATTCATATACTCAAAAAATGAATCAAACACCCCCAAAAATCACAGAAATATAAATGGCACCCCCAATATCAAAAAGTACATTGTATTAAATCAAAAGAGCAACAGAGGAGGAATGCTAGTATAGCATCATAAAAGTCCATATATATATATATATATTCAATAAATGGGATTACAATCCATAGTAACTATTCTTGGTAATCCAGAGACAATCAAGTGCAAGAAATTATATCAATATAGCCGCATATACTTAGAGCAGCAACCAAACATCATTTTAATAGAGTTCATAGATTAATACGTATCCCTGGGAATATATAGAACCTCCACAGTGCAATAACCAAAGAAATTAGCAGCAATTCAAACATTAGTGATTTGTAACCAACAGTTACATTAATGGAAATGCACATCGTTCACACATACAACCAGCATGTTATAAGAGCATCATATTATCCATTTCAGATAAGCAAAGCAGATAGTGAAAAATAAAGTTAGAGCGATCCAAATAATAACACATGCATATATTAAATATATTGACTTTCAGGAGCTGCTTCTACACAAGATATGTGTCCATATGTACTAGTACTCTCACCACCGGGTTACTAGAGCTACTGTATTCCTTCTGCCCGTGTTTCCTGTTGCTCTGCTGTCTGATGCTGCCATACTCCTTCTCAAGTTAGATCAATACTTCCATGTGTTCCAAGTGTTACATATACTGCCTCTTCATATTGAAAAGCTCCATATAATCAATGTATTCCTTATGTCTTTATCTCTTTCTTTTGTTAGGTATTTATTCCATTTGTTCCATATAAATATCTTGAACGACATTACACAATGACTCAGAGAGTGCTCCTCATTCTAACTCCCCTGCCAGATATATGCATTTTGCTCATGTAGCTCTGCGTTTTTAAAAAGGAGATAATTTCCCTCTACTACTACCACACATACCACACATGCACACGCTTTTGTCTCAAAGCATAACTCCATTTACACTTATATTATACTGTCTTAACTCCTTTGAAGCTAGAGAGCTCTCCAATTCATAGAATCCATGGGGTTAATCTACTCTTTTCAAACCCTATTTAGAATTCCTAACTATTAATGTACCATCCTTTGGTACACACAAGGGCCAAAGGATGGGGGGTAAATCTGGTTACCTGTAAGTGCTCTACATCAGTGGTTCTCAATCTTTTTTTGTTCGGGGCACCCCTAACACATAATCTAGAACATTCGGGGCACCCCTAACATATTTAATGTACTTTAACAAGGGCACAGTACATAAATATACAGTTATTATTAGGTCTTACAATCATAATAACAAAACTAAACATATTGTGCTTAACAATTTCTATAAATCTTTATTTAAAAGTCCATTTTTGTCAGTCTTCATAGAAACATGGGGCACCCTAAGTTGATGTCTGTGGCACACCAAAGTGCCACGGCACCCTGGTGGAGAATCACTGCTCTACATAGACAGTGTAAGGAAAGAGTATATACCTTTAAATAAAGGATGATTTGTTCTGCAAGCCTGCACAGGAATCAGCACAGTATGTGTGTGTTTTTTTCATAAGCATCCTTGAGTTAAAATAGATATGTGGTCACCTTTAGGCAAAACTAGAGGGGACAGTTCTTCTTACCTTTAAAGCAATATCATCATGTATTTTAATAAACAAATAATAGTATTTTTAGGGCTTTTCCTGCTGAGATAAACAAACAATCAAGGGTACTACCACTTCTAGAAGATTCTTTATTCAAAAGTTAGAATCACTCAAAATAATGCTGATCTGTGACTGGAAATCTTTATTAGTAGATGATAAACATTCTCCACGTGGTCTTCTGAAACAGCAACCCACTTAGTGGTCACTTTTTTCCTTTAAATCAAATAAGTCTGAGCTTTAATAACTTTTGAATGAATTATCATTTGTTTTAGACACCAAGGAAAGGCCTATAATCTAGATTTTTCATACTAAAACATTACTATGGTATAATTTTAGCTTGCGTCAGGCACAAAAGCCCAACAAGGATCATTTGACAGAGTCCCTTTTCTGCGAACTACACACTGCATTCTTGTTTTATGATATGTCAGGGTCATAGTAAAGTTATGAAAGTCAGTTTATGTGCAAGAATGGAATGCAAAAAATCTAGTTCAACAAGAATGAGTTTTCAATGACTTGAAGTAGACCTATCATTTTAAAAACAGTGTGCTTATTAATAAAAAGTGTATTTACATTATGCTTTTACTATTATTTCCTACGATGTGATATGCCATTGTTTTGCAATGCATTGGATACCTCTCTGGCACTCAAAGGGTTAAGAGCACTTTCACCTTTCCAAGTCCTCCCTTCAATGGGAACTTTTATCTGATCCAAAACATCAGATCCAAAACAACATTCTGCTGAGATTAGATTACACAAATATTAAATCAAATTCTCTATTAACCTATTCAGAAAACAAAAAGAACATGTTATAGGCAGTTTAAATTGATACACTTAATTAGACTAGAAGCTGCGTAGGCAACAGGTTCACTTTAACCCCTTAAGGACCAGCGGTCCCGGGGTGTGTGGTCCTTTAAGGACCAGATAGGAACGTTTGACATGCCGTCCCATGTGACTGATCACGTGTGCCAGCACGCCGAACGGGGGACTGAAAGAGATCGCTCCTCTCTTGGAGCAATCAACTTCAGTCCCCGGTATTACTCACTGCGCTCCTGCAGGAGCTCGGTGAGTAAAAGTACGTGACGTACCAGGACCGTCACTGGTCCTTAAGTGCCGGACCAGGGTGATGGTCCTGCCACGTCAGTGGACCTTAAGGGGTTAAGACCAACAGATAACATGCAATAAAGTAAATGAAATAAGTCACCAGTGGACAGCATTTACATATGCATACAGGCACGCGAGCGTGCGCGCGCACACACACACTAAAAAGTTAACCTCTATGCAGGGACTGAACTGTATAATAATCTTGCAGAATTACATTTTCAGAAGCATCCTGCTTTTAAAGAGATATCATCACCTTACCTTGGGTGGACTTGAGGGCCACGTAGGTGGCCCTTGGGTGAATCTGGTTGCATGTGATTGTGTTAATCTCTTCTTACTTTTAAGTGAAGGTGTTTTTTAAAAGGACAATTAGAGTGTCAGCTTGCTGTTTATAGTGAACTAAAAAAGGTGAAATTTACTCACAGATATTTGTTTTTCCTCTGTGTCCTTCCACAGCATATACAGTGGCTAGCTGGCTCCGCCCTCCACTTGGTAGGAACCAGTACAATCTTTAAAAGGTCATCTGCTTCCTCCCTTAGTTAGTTAAACTTTTGTCCAAGCTGAAAAAGAGATAGTTAGTGCTAGTCATTAACCATTAGCAAGTCAGACATAAAACTGGTACAAGCAAGTTGTAACGATATCATACCAGAATACAAAAAGGGAGGGTTACCGTGGAAGGACACAGAGGAAAAACAAATATTGGTGAGTAAATTTCACCTTTTCATCTGTGTCCGATCCACGACATATACAGTGGGACTTACCCAAGCAGTACCAATTTGTAGGGAGTGTAAGTCAAGTTGACTGTTTAGGCGGAAATGCCTGCTTCAAGCACCTTCTGCCCAAATGTAGCATCTTCTGATGCCTGAAGATCCAGTTTGTAATTCCTGATAAAGGTGGATACTGAAGACCAGGTAGCTGCTCTATAGCAGACTCAGGCCATTTTAATACAGTCTCAGCCATCTAGCAATTGATGATTTAGAGGCTGGAGAACCTTTGAGTTTACCTCTGAAATGTACAAATAGAGATTCAGATTTCCAAAATAGCTGAGTTCTAGTGATGTAAATTTGAAGGCAGAGGATGAGATCCAAGTTATGGAGTCTTTTCTCTATCTCATGAGATGGATTTGGACAGAATGAAGGCAGTATAATTTCCTGATTAAGGTGGAATTGAGAGACTACTTTGGATCTACAAGATAGCTTAGGACGCAACACCACCTTGTCTTGGTGAAACATTAAGTATGGGGGTACTGATAATACAGCCTGTAATTCACTCACACGTCGAGCTGATGTTATGGCAGTAAGAAAGGCTGTCTTCAGTGCTAGATGTTTTAGAGACACTTCCTGTAATGGCTCAAAATAGGGGTGAGATGCCATCTGTTGGAGTACAGTATTCAAGTCCCATGGTGGCACAATATCCCTGATGGTAGGCTTGATCTTTGAAATGGATTGAAGCTAGCGCTTGATAAGATAGTGATCCGCAAACGGAGTGGCTAACACCTCTGAGACTGCTAATAACTGCACTTTAAGAGATGCTGGCTTCAGCCCTTTTTGGAAACCCGCTTGAAGAAAATCTAGAATCTTGGGCTCGGAGATCGATGATCGATCCAGCTTGTTATCTGTACACCACTTATGAAAAGTGGACCAGACTCTGTAATAGATCTTGGTTGAGGATACTTTTCTGCCACGTAGAATAGCGTCAGTGACCTCATCCGATGCACCCTGTAAATTTCAAGGATTGCCTCTCAGCCTTCAGGCCTTGAGGTGGAAGAAGGATGGATTGGGATGTACAAGGGGACCTTGTAGGAGCAGGTCTGGGACATTTGGTAGATTGAGAGGATACCTGATGGACATCTTCAACAGGTCGGTATACTAAAGCTTCCTTGGCCAGTCTGGAGCTACCAGAATGACCTCCTCTTTGTCTCTTCTGATCTTTCTAAACACTTCCATCATTAAGGGTAGGGGAGGGAAGATGTGTGCCAGTGGAAAGTTCTATGGCACTTGAAGAGCATCCTGGGCAAGGGCCTAAGATTCCTGCCAACGTGATAGGTAAGCCCAACCCTGTCTGTTGCTGGAAGTTGCCTTCAGGTCTAATGAAGGCTCTCCGAAATCTTCTGTGATGAGACTGAACACTTGTGGATTGAGACTCCATTCTCCTGGGTCTATATGCTTTCGACTCAGAAAGTCTGCTTGAGCATTTAGGTGCCCTGATAGGAAGGATGCAGTGAGACTGTGGAGGTTGTGTTCTGCCCAGAGCATAATCCGTACTGCCAGTCTGTTTAATTGAGCACTCTTAGTTATGCCCTGATGTAGTAGATATTGGACTGTCGATATGTTGTCCAATCTTATCCTTACTGCTCTGCCTTGAAGACTGGGGCTGAAATGTTTGAGAGTTTTCCAGACTGCCAGGAGTTCTCGAACATTGATGTGGAGACTGCCAGCAGCCTTGTATGGTGTTTTGATCCCATATGCCTCCCCAACCTGTGCTGCTTGCATCTGTGTTTATAATCACCTAATCTGGCTCCACACGTTGTTTTCCTTCTGCCAGATGCAGAGGCTTTGCCCACCAGGATAATTCTTTTCTGGTTGGCTTGAGGACTGGGACCTTGTGGGAGAGATTGAATGGATTCTGTCTTTAGAAAATCAGGTAATTGTCCTGCGTGAATTGGGAATGAGCTTTGGCCCATGGCAGAATCTGTAGGTTGATGCAAGATGGCCCAGGAGCTTCTGAAACTGATGAAGACTGTGAGATGATCTGCGGAGAAATTGTGTCACTGCCTTGAGAGGGTCGCCAGTCCTGAGCATGTATCTAACACTAGTCCAGAAATGTGTTTCTGGCTGGGAGTAAGAGAGTTCTTTTGAAGACTGAGGATCCACCCTAATCTGGAAAGAAGGTTTTGACAGAGCTCCATACTTGCTGTCAAGTTCTAACTGGAGGATTCCACAATGAGAATATCGTCCAGATATGGAACAATCTTGATCTGATGTTGTATTTGGATTTCCACCACAACCAGAGACATCACTTTGGTGAAGACTCGTGGAGCTGTTGCTAGTCCAAATGGCAGGGCCCTGAACTGAAAGTGCTGGTCGAAGATATGAAAATCGAAAGTACTTCCGATGAGATTCCCTTATCAAAATATGGTAATAGGCATCCGTATGTCCAGTCTGGCTAGGTATGCTTGTGGATGAAGAGCCTTCAGAGTGGATGCTACCATTTCCATTTTGAAGTGGCTGTTTGTCAGTAGGGAGTTCAATTCTTTTAGATCTAGAATAAGCCGTAGTTCTCCAGTAGGCTTGGTAACAGAAAAGAGCGTTGAGTAAAATCCCCTGAATTTCTGAAGGCTAGGAACTTCCTCTATCACCCTGTTGTGGAGCAAGAGAGAGATTGTTCGTCTGAGTTGGTGCTGTTGAGAATTGTGACGGATCTTGGACGTCTTTGAAATGTGGAAGTTTGGGGGCCGTCTGGAACTCTAAGGCATATCCCTCTGAATTACCTCCAGAGTCCATTTGTCATGGTAAATGTAACTCCAGGCATCCTGAAACTCCTCCAGTCTGCCCCCTACTGGAAGAGGACGGGACAGGCTGGCTTCATTGTTGGTATGGGCTTTTCTCTGGAAATCTTTACGATTCCAGGTCGTTGGGCTTGAGCACCTCTCTTTCTATAGTCAAACCCTCTGCCAGGCTGATAACGTTTGGCATCTCAAAAAGACTGACTTCAATATTGGTTTGATTGTACTGGTGACCGTCTGTATCTCCTTTCCTGGGGAAGAAATAGACTTTTTCCATCTGATGACTTCTGTATTTTATTATTTGCTCTAGAGGATCCCCGAATAACTTAGAACCTGCAAATGGTAGGGAGACCAATTTGTTTTTTGACGATGGATCCGCTTCCCAGGATCTGATCCACAAGGCACGTCTGGATGTAATAGATAGGGATGAAGCCTTAGCTAATAATCGGATATTGTCTAAGATATGTCGCAGGAATAATTAATTGCGTCTTTAATAAGGCTTTAAGTCTTTAAGATATGGCTCCTGGACATGGAGGATTCTGACTTACTCCTCTACCTCAGTAATCCAAATTCTCAAAGTGCGGAAGATTGATGCCATTGCTGTAGCAGTTTTCAGGCTATGTCCTATAGTGGAGAACTGCTTCTTTAAGGCACTATCCACCCTTTTATTCACAGGGTCTCTAAGTGCTGTGCCATTTTCCAGTAGAATATTGGTATGTCTGGTTGTTTGTGTTATTGCGGCACCTACCTTTGGAGGTGTATACCAAGGAATAGTATCATCTTCATTATAAGGATACATCTTTTGGAAATGTCTGAGCAGCATTTCTCCCCCTGCTTCCATTCTGAGCGGATCATATCCTGAATGGAACTATGGATTTGTATCTGTGGATTAGACTTCTTGTATCCCAAGAAGGCTGTGTCTATCACGTCTAATTTCCTTCCGAGACTCTGACAGACCCAATGATTTCCTCATGGAAATCAACTAAGCCATCAACTTTGTCTAAGGGGAAATTACCATCCTCTGTTATCTCACCTTCTTCTGCCAAGGAATTTTCTGATTCCAGTTCTATATAGCTATCATCCTCCTCTCAGAGCCGGATTACAGGCAAGGTGCCCGAGTAGGGCCTGGTCCAATGAGGGGGCCCAGAGGAAACCTCATTACTGCAGTGCTTGCTATGATGCTTCACATTGCCACCGCATTGCTGCTGCACTCAACGAGTCCTCCAGGAACGCTGTTCCCACTAGCAGGACTCCTCCTCCCGGCACCGCAACACAGTCAGGTCTGTGTAGCTACTGCGCTCCCTCATCACCGTTGGCTCTTTAGTAATGCAGAACGCGCTGGGAGATTACATCATCTCCTAGCACGCTCTGCATTACTGAAGAGAAGACCATGCGGGAGCTCCAGCAGCTATAGGTCTATGATGGGGGGCAAGCTGGAGCTGATAGAGGGCAAAGTGGAGCTGTGGGGGGCACGTTGGAGCAAGTTAGAGCTGATGGGGGCAAGTTGGAGTTGGTGGGGGGCACCTCTTACAGGCATCTCCAGAACAGGGGCAGACTGGCCCAGGGGGCAGAGAGGGGACAAAAATAAATTAATGTATCCTGGGTTTCCTCCCTAACCCTGACTACCTACACAGTGTTTAGTTTACACTACAGTTTTGTGGGCACAGGCACTCAAAGGCTTATCCAGTCATTGGATAATCCTTTAAGTGTCAGTGCCCACAAAACTGTAGTATAATCCTTTGAGTGCATGTACCCACAAAATTGTAGTGTAAGCTAAACAATGTGTAGATAGCCAAAGTTAGAGAGGTATGGGGGAGCTATTATATGTGGGAGGGGGGCCCCAAACTGATACCTTGCCTAGGGCCCCGTGGAGTGTTAATCCGGCTCTGCTTCCTCTTCCCTGGATCTAGAAGGACCTTCATCTGGATCAGAGTGCCTATGTCTTTTTCTTGCAGCTTCCTGCATGGATGAGAAAGTTTCTTGCACTGAACTTTTCATCCAGTTTAAAAAAGTTTGAAACTGTGCAGGAACATCACATCCCACAGCCTTTTGTAGGCAGGATTCACATAATTTTGCAGGAACAGATGCTGGTATTATGCTATCACATCCCATGCAAGTTTTGTTTTTTCTTCCTGCCTCATCTTCCTTAAGAACCTCAGGCTTAGGCTTATCAGACTTTTGCTCCTTAGATGTAGACATAATGATGTATGTACATGCACAGACTCTCAAACACAGACTGGAGAAATAACAGCTTATGCAGACATTCTGACAAAATGTATAGCAATAATGAAGAATCTTACCGCCCACATCTGCAAACTCCATCCTCAGCTGAGTTTTACACTTCCAGACCCTCTAGGATGCTGGAATCCAGCGTGCGTTCCAACAATGGGACATATAATCTCACTTGGTTCCAAATTCCGGTTTCGATTGGTACAGCATTCAGAGTGAGTCTGCTTGCAGCCGGGAGGCATGGAGATCTCTGGGCACTGCGCTGAGCTACTGGCCAGAATCACAGGGGATACAACACAGCAGAGAGCGGCTTGGAAGTGGCTGGCTAATGTGAACCATGAATAGTGACTGCTGTAAGGCAGGCCACATGGGAACAAATTAAAAGTAAAAATAATTTGGGTATATATTTAGGAGAACACCGTTCTCCGTCCTCCAGCAGGGCAGGATCAAAATTAAATAACTAAGGGAAGAAGCAGATGACCTTTTAAAGATTTTATTGGTCCTACCAGCTGGAGGGCGGAGTCATCTACCCACTGTATATGCCGTGGATCGGACACAGAGGAAAAGAAGCAGGATGCTGCCTGTGCAAGAAGAGGCACGGGAAGGGAGAGAATTTCCACTGTCCGTTGGTAGCCACAGAACCATAGATACACTAATCTGCATGTTCCACTGCTAGCTACAGTAGCACACTAGAGTCTGACACACCAGCTTTGTTCTGCTGGTAGCCTTAGAGCCACACTATGCTGCCTGACAACCCAGCTAGGTTTTACTGGTAGCTCCAGTCCCCTTTCCTTGCTTTCCGCATTCTCCCCTCCTGCTCCTATTGTGTCACCAGCACACTCTCTCCTGGGACTGCCTAGGTCCAAGGCTAAAATGAACTATTTGAGGAGATAGGCAAGAAGTAGTTCATTTCAAGATGGACACAGTAGCAGAAAAGAGGTCTCATGAGAGAAAACAACTGGAGCAGGAGGGATTAAATGTACGGATGCCAAACCCCATAAGCAGGGTAGGGTGATAATAGTGGCAAGAAAGGTGACACAGGGAAGGGCAATTTTGGAGAGCAGGGAAGGGGATGCAGGACAGGGTGATGATGGAGGCAGGGAAGTGTACAAAAGGGAGGGTGATCGGGTCACGGTGGTTAAAGTGTTAGTGTTCAGGCACACGTTTTAGACCATTCCAATGAAGGGATTCCTTGTAAGTAACGAGATTTCGGCACTTCTCAAGCACCTCCGTGTTGACAGACACGGATCTCCTGCTTACAACTTTACAGCTGTCAGTAGGAAACAGCTAACTTTAAACGCCTGTATCTCTTAAACCATAGCGGTTTGAGAGATATGTTTTTTTGCATTCAGCTCAACTTTTTAAGCTCTTCTAAATGCAAAAAACTTTTTTTTGGACATTACTAACACTTTAAGTGAAGGGGGGATAACTCTATGCAGGGAATGCTTTCAGAAATACATGCATTTATCAAACCATTCCCTGCCTCTGAACAAGTCTTGTCAGGCAAAACTCCCTCTGGCAATGGCTGTTAGAAAGACAAGTGCGGAATCATCATGTCTAACAACATCCACTACCAGCCCAGGCGCTCAATCGGCACGGATATAAAAATTCTGATGATGCTAGAATTATGTTTTTATATTCAGTAATTATGACACTTACAAGTTGCTCGTTCCTGCATATACCCTGCTATCTGGTTTGCCTTTGCATAGAAATTATTTTCTTTCCAGCTTCAAGGTTCCAGACAGACAACTGCTGAGGTGTAATGGGAGTCATGCAGGTGATATAACTGGCTCGCCTTCAGCCAATTAGGAATAAGAAGCATTGCAGCTTGGCTCGAGACACACCCACAACCTTAACCCATTTAGAGCAATTAATGTTAAATAAATTTTATGTCCTAACTAGTGGAGAAGCTAGCTGGACCTAGTTGTCTCAAATAATTCTGAAATGGTACACCATATACACATAATGGATTCCACATCTGAGAAGAGATGGCTTACACTACGTAAAAGGGGCGGGAGGGGATACTTTGCTTGTGAATATCTTTCAAACCATAAAGGTTTGAGAGATAAGACTTATATCGTTCTTCATGTTTTTTTAATGCCTACAAAATAAAATAAAGATAAAACAAAGTATTACTATCCCTTTAAGAGAGACTCATTTGTCATGCAAATGCACGTGATAACCTATTCCATGGAACAGGAATGTTTAATATTGCTTGTGCCCCAGCAAATAGGAAAGGGTAAAACCTGCCATAAATGTTATTCAGAAACCTGGCCCGACCACTTTGTGAAACCGGTTGTCTGAGAACAGTATCCAGCTTTGAAGAACACCGGGGGGGGGGGGGGGGGGGTATGCACTAAGGCATGATGAGGTGATAAAGTGGAGATGACTCCTCCAGTGATATCACTTCTTGAGTTGCTATGTTATTCTAGGTAACCGATGGAGACTCCCAGACTGTTTGTACTCTGGTATTGCATAAGTTTTCTGTGTTACTCCTTGCTTATTTTAATAATGTTTTGTATGACTTTTATTTTTGTATGAAGTACTGTGATTATTTTACTCAGATTAAAGTGGAACTGCCACCTGAACACAACTTTAGCTTAAACAACTCCCCATCTGGAGACTAGCTTGACAAATAGATTTATCCTTTCTTCCCGGGCTGATAGCATCACGGAACGTGGACATCTTGCCATAATGACGTCCGCGTGCCTGCGCTGTCCCAGCCGGGTCTAGGAGGCGTTGCTAGGAGCCGTCTGGCTCCAAAAGGGACTGACAGAGCAGTCGCGCGGACGTCATTATGGCAAGATGTCCACGTTCCGTGATGCTAAATCTATTTGTCAAAGTAATAATTCTGGTGACTAGCGCTACTAAGCAGCTAGTCGCCAGATGGGGAGTTATTTAAGTTAAAGTTGTGTTCAGGTGGTAGTTCCGCCTTAAATATAAATTAATCTGTTCTATCTTTGTGCCCTAAATTGAACTCCTAGCTTTTGGGTACAGCGGGTTTTATCAAGTTACCCTTTTTATTCTAACATTTACCATGCATTTTCTTGACTTAATTGAGTTCTATATAACAGTCGTCCAGGGGTTAGCAAAGCCTCCTTAGGTACTTGTAAAGCATTAAACATAACTTGGTTGTTGCAGCAAGTAATTTTCTCTGTCGTCCAATACAGGTTACTAGTAACTTTGGGTAGGCGATCAGCCCCTTTAATTGTAGGCAGGAGGTGGAGCCTACCTTCCCTCCTTGGCTGCAGATAGCCAACCAGCTCCAGATTTGTTCTTTGGTGAAGACACAGACAAGAGAACAGTTCTGCTATATTTTTAGCAATTTTTTATTTTTCCGTTAGAAATGGAATACCACTATTAGGCGGATTACCATAACTGACAATGCCCTTAGATGTGGCTAGCTCATTAACCAGGTGCTTTTTTTGGACCTTAAGCTCTGGGGGGGGGGGGGGGGAATCTTGGCTACAAGTTCTTTCATCAGGAGTTGCCCACCGAGGCTTCTTCTTAAAACATGGAAATCTGAAGACAGAAGATCTGCAGGAAAGGTGATCAACCCTTTGAGTGCTGCAGGTCGACATGTCCCACAGTGCCCCTCTGCACAGGGGTTTACATTTGGAGTTCCTATTGCAAACTCCTGCACTCATTTGGTCTATCTGTATGTCTGTTGGGTGTTTTGGAGCAGGTTTACGTGGTACTTTAAACCTTTAGCTGCTGGTTTTGCATTTTTTTTGGGGGGGGGGGGGTTCTGACACTTTTCCTACTGGTTCAGTGTTTTTTGGGTATTCTAACATGTTCTAATGATGTTTCATGCATTTTTATTTCACTGCTTCAATTTTGTAAAATTTGAGTTCCGCTTTACCACATAGGCGCCATTGCTCCATTCACTCCTATGGAACTGTACAGTTTAGGACAGTTTGGGACATATCTCTGCAACCACTTAACCTAGCTACTTCAGAGATGGCAAATTTTTCTTGTCTGCCCTTACTCTATCATCTGGTTCATGTTTCTAGTGTGTTTGGGGGGCTCAGGGGGCTTTGGGCAATGTTGGGGTACTTTTTCTGGGAAAACTACAATTCCCATGACCGCTTGCTTCATGCGCTAATTTCTGATTGGCTCCCACCGCAGCAGCCATTTTGTGCTATTTCAAGAAAGATTATCCTACGCAGGGCTTGGACTATCCTTCTCTCCTCTGCTGATTAACCCTTCACCTGCCAGATAAGTTTAGTTTAGCGCTTTCTGGGGTGAAACTTTAATCCTACACACTGTACTTGGGTGATTTATTTTATTATAAAGTTATTTGACACTGTGAGAATGTCTATACCATTGGAGCTTGGGGCCAGACCTAAGACTAAGGATGCTGGGGTCTCTGTATCCCACCTATTGCACATTGCTCTTCCTGTCATTCAGGGTTACCTAGAGAATTCTCAGGTCATATTTGCCCAGCATGTCCTGATGTCCCTGAGACTTTCCCAGGGACCTCCAGCCACACATTAGAGCCAGTTTGGGTGCAAGAGTTCAAGGCTGCTACTAGGGACCTTAGGTCTACATTGCAACTCTTTCCATCCCAGTTACAGGGGATCTTCCATTTCTGGCAGACCCCCTCCTACCTCAAGTCTTCCCTGCCAAAACCACAGGGAGTACCTGATGTATCAGATTCCTCTGAGAAGGAACTGCTGGTGGATTCACATGTTGAGGAATGTTCTGCTGTGGGCTCCTCCCAGTTTTATGGGGATCCCTTTGAGGCTGCTCCTGAGCCCTCAGCTGAGGGCCTTATCAGGGATGTTTTGACTACCCTAAACATTCCCTTAGTTCAGGAGGTTCCTTCTGATCCCTCTGATGTGTTTCAGAAGCCTAAAAAAGCCCCTTACTTACTTTCCACCTAACCCCACTTTTGACCGCCTTGTGTCTGAAGAGTGGAAATCTCCTGAAAGGAAGCCTTCTGTGTCCAAAAAATTTGCCAAGCTTTATCCCTTCTCTGAGACAGCGCTTGCTCAGTGGGATCACCCTCCCAAGGTGGATGCTTCTATCTCCTATCCAAGTCTACTGCCTTGCATTCTGATACGTCTGCTCTGAAAGACATGAACTGTGTACGACCAGACTTGTCTGACTACCCTCTCTGGTGCTGACCTGTGGCTCTGTCTGACTATTCTATTGTTTGTTCCCTGTACCTAGCAGACACCCAATCTGGTGCAGACCTGGGGCTCTGGTAGACTAGCTCTATACTGACTGCAGGCGTGAGTCAGGTTTCCGCTTTCACTATAGTGACTGTAGGCATGAGTCAGGAGTATTCCTCTGTCATCGGATCAAGATTTTGTGTTCCTGTTCCCGCTCCTGTTCCATTCCAGCTGAGACTACCAGTGGCTTCGGCCTAGTGTGGTGAATCTTGGCAGCGTACTGTTCCTGATAGTAGCGCCTGCTGGCTGTGACCATCTGCTTTTTCCTGTTATATTCCTATTGTGTACTACCTTACTTATATTTTAATAAATTGCATTTAACTATACCGTACTGACTCCTGAACATCTCTGGGGAACCATGACAGACTGCCACTTTTTATAAAGGACTGAGCACATGAACATGCTCAGTCTATACCTGTACAGTTACCTGAATGTGCATTTGCAAGAGAGAGCACCAGGTCATATGCCAGAATCCTTTATTATCAGAGGAGGTGGAAAGGATGCAATACTTGGGGAGGGGAACAGAGGAAGATTGACAGGCTGTGCTACAGAGCTGTACAGAACTATCATCACTGGCTTAACTTTAAAACCAAATTTATTATATATATATATATATATATATATATATATATATATATATATATATATAAAATGCACATTACAGATTCAGTCCAAAGGAACATTAAGAAGAAGACAAATTTAATAGAAGTGAGAGTTCCCCTTTAAAACGTACAAAATTAATTAGTGCGGATAGAACAATGGCTGATATTTTAAACATGTTCTTTTCTAGTGTAAGGACAAAGGAAGAAATAATGGGAAGAAAAATCACAGAATGTACTCAGTAAGTCATGTACATGATGGAAGATAAAGTCCAAAAGAGACTGGAAAAGGTTATGATGAAAAAAGCACGTGGACCTGACAGCATACACCCAATGGTACATAAAAAACTTAGTTCAGTAATAACAAGACCCTTATAGTCAATATATACTTATTCACTGTCATCACAGCATAGTGCCCTGTGGTTGGAGGAAATCAGATGTATCTTTATTCAAAAGGGGGGCAATATCTAAACTAGGAAATTATAGACCAGTGAGCTTGACTTCCATAGTGGGTAAGATGTAGACGGGTTATTAACCTATAATATTCAGGACTAAGTGGCGACCATCACATTATTAGTAGGAGCCAGCATAGTCTTTTTAAGAATAGATTATGTCAGACTTACTTGCATTTTACAAAAGGGTTCTTGCATTATACGAAAGGATAGATAGAAAAAAGCCTTTAAAGGGATAGTAATGTTTCATAATAAAAGCAGCTCTAATTAATCATCATAGTATTTGGACTTTGGAGAGTGTTATTTCAGTTATGTCAGAGTTGTAGTTCCAGAGTAATTCAATGACAAAGTGTCCCCCTCCCGCCCCTTTTACTGATGTAACACTGTTCAGCCAGATCAGAAGGGAGGTGCCCAGGTAGATTGCAGAGAGGGACAATCTGCAATTAAGATAAGGGAAAAACCTGAAAAACTTGTCAAGGGGGGCAGGGTTTTCATTGTTCTCACAGTAAGAAGATTGTCCCCTTCTGTTATCTGTCTGGTCTATGGACTGGATTCCAAATCTGAGAAGAGATTGCTTACACTAGGTAAAAGGGGCGGGAAGGGAAACTTTGCTTGTGAATATCTCTCGAACCATAATGGTTTGAGAGATAAGACTTACATCCTTCTTCATGTTTTTTAATGCCTACAAAATAAAATAAAGATAAAACATATGCCTTTAATACTTTGCCTCACCACAGGCTACTGCATAAATTAAAAGGCTTTAGTTTAGGTGGTGATATGTGAGCATGGATACAGACCTGTTTAAATGATAGATAGCTGTAGTAAAATGAATATTTTCTAGTTGGTAAGTGGCCACACTGTTCAGGCCTGACCACAATGCTTTTTAAGTCATTTATTAATTATCTAGACTAGAAGTGGGTATGGAAAGTAGTGTCTCAATCTTTGCTGATGACACTAAGCCTAAGGATATACATGACAGCAGGATGTTTTTTTATCTGCAGACATACACTAAATGGGAAACTATTTGGGGAGTCCTTGTTAGAGATTTAGAAGAACTGATAGACAATGGACTTCATAGTAGTTTGCAATGTTATTCAGCTGCTGTAAGAGCCAGTTGAGTACAATCATATATAAAAAAGAGGTATAGATGCATGGGATAGGAATATAATTCTACATCTACATAAATCCTTGGTAAACCCTCATCTAGAATATGGAGTACACTTTTAGGCACTATTTCTTAAAAAAATACATTACTGAACTGGAAAAAGTGCACAGATGTGCAACAAAACTGACAGAGAGACTAGCCAAATTAGGTTGTATACATTAGAGAAGAGATGTATAAGGGATGATGTGATTGCCATTTACAAAGAGATTCAAGATCAATACAAATACCTCTCTAAGGAACTATTTACTCAAGGAGCTGAGCAAAAAACAAGAAGAAAAGTGCTTTCAACTAAACCAAAGGCAGTGTTGTTTCCATTAAGGGCAATAATGTTGTGGAATTATTTGCCTCCAGATGCTCTGTTTGCAGAATTGTAGTTAAAGAAAAAAAATGAATGGATATCTTTCCAGCTCAGAACAATACTGAGAATTATGACAGTTGATTTCAAGGCGGATAGGATATCCAACTGCGTTTTGGAGTCAGGATCAATTTTTTTTTTTTTTTACCCACATGGGGCTTAATTGAAAATGGCTTCAACAGGGTTTTTTTGCCTTCTTCTGGATCAACAGGTGTGTAGTGGTATGGGCAGAACTTGATGAACACATGTTTTTTGTTTCAGGTTGGTGCCAGTGATTCTGTCCAAGGCTGGAAAAACCCACTCATCCAGTGGCAAAAATAAGCCGATGTATAGTCAGAATTTCCACATCCTTCAAGTTCTCCATAACCTAAATCTATGTGGGTATTACCCTGACGGCAACAAAACGCCTTGGTTATTCCAGAGAGCTCAGTGTTTATACCTGAATGTCTGGAGTCCCCCCAGCCTCATCAATAAAGTCAGGGGACATCCACTATCTGCACAAATACCTACAAAACCTCTCCAGAACTTACTTGTACTTACTGTCTCAGATCTACTACTCTGAAGCTCACCAAAGTTACAGAGCAGTGAGAATATGCTCAGCTGACTACTCCGTTCATTCTCGCTGATCTGTAGTTCCACAGATTAGTCGTTAACCCCTTAAGGACCGGGAAAATCTGAGGTAGTTTTCCCTTAACCCTTTGAGTGCCAGAGGGGTACGCAACTCATTGCAAAGCAATGCGTTGCGTACCCCTCTGGCACTCAAAGGGTTAAGGACCGGAGCAATTCTGACCTTTTTGACTATGTCTTTGTTCAACAGTGTTTTCCCTCTAAGTCTTTTATTCCACCCCCATAAATTATATACTGTTTTTTAAAGCACAAATAGGGCTTTCTTTTGATACCCCACTTATATGGATAACCCACCATTTACTTTATGAAAATTAAAAAAAAAATTAAAAAAAAAAAACACCACTTTTGTTTTTTCTCTTGGGATCAATTGGGCACAATGGGTGAAATTTTTATGGAGACTGCATGAAAAAGTATGACCGGTCAGTCATACCTACAAAATGCACAGTTTAAAGTGGCTACTGTCCCCCCCGGGTGAAAATTCCCATGTCCCTTTTTCCCACCCTATTTTGTCACTTTTTTATCTCTGACATTTGGCGGTGTGTATAAGTGTATTACATGGCTCCACAACAATCACACTTCCAATATTGTTTAATGATATGTTTTTTGTTTTTTTTAAATATTTCTTTTTTGTAAAAAAAAAAAAAAAAAAAAAAATTGTGGTTTCTTTTTGTTTCTTTTTTTTTTTAACACAAGTATATCATTGCAGGTCAAAAATTGACCTGCATTTAGCCAGCCTCCTGCACCAGCAGTGAAGGGGTTAATACCCCAGCTGCTGTATTCTCTTTTACCACTAGGTATCTCCTCTCTACTTCTCTCTCCCTTACTTTGATAGCAAGGGAGACAGAATGCCACACATGTGATTGCTGCTACTGCGATCACATGAACCAGCACAAGCAAGAAGGGCTGAGACTGAACTCCCCGGTCTCGGAGCGCTCAGTCTCAGCCTGGAATTAATGATAACAGCGTGCACAGAGGCACGCCTGCTCTGTCAGTCCCGGCCGGCTCTAGGAGCCGTTGCTAGGAGCCGTTCGGCACCAGAAGGGACTGAGAGCAGGTACGCAGATGTCACTATGGCAAGATGTCTGCTCTCCGTCCTGCCTGTCAGGCCATGAAGAATGGCTATTTCTCCTGTCTCATTCTGGAGACTAGCGCTACTAAGCAGCTAGCCGCAAGATGGGGACTTCTTAAAGCTAAAGTTGCTTAGATGTGGTAGTTCCGCATTAAAATCGTTATAACAACTACAGAAACGAAGAAAAGGGAGACAAAGCACACCATTTTGTAAAGAAGATAACAAATGAAGTAAAATGTGGGGTCACTTGCCTTTTTCTCCCTAACTTGATGTATTCATATGTTTCCAGAAGATGGAGCTAAATACAATAGGAATCCACCATTTATCTCTACAAAGGTACTGAAATAGTTGAAAACTATGACATTTCCTGTTGTATTCATTAGCTACTGCTTTTCTAAGAAAAACTGCATGCCATTGGCTTTAATTGGCTGCCTGCACTAAAATGGTCACAACTATTAAATATTTGAAAGAAGGTTATGCAAGAAATACAATCTTGCAAAGCAGACATTCACCCACATGGAGGTCACTTTCCTAAAACTAGGCTGGTATGCATTAAGCTTTCCAGAAGGCAGCTTTTACAGGAAACAAAACATAATCATTTTACATTTCTCCCCCAACAAAGCTACTTATAGCTTTGAAAGATAGGCAATTTCCTACTGTATTCATTAGCAACCTCTCTTCCAACAAAACAGCATTTCATTGATATGAGATCACATACAGTTGGGAGTGCCAAAAGCAAAAAACTATGCTAACTATATTCTAACATGTTTCATACATTTTTTAAAAACACTTGCCTGTAATAAAACCTTTATAGCAATTACAGAAATTAAGAAAATGCAGACAAAGCATACCATTTTGGGAAGCAGACAACCAGTAGCACCAAATGAGGGGTTACATGCCTCATGGTATCTCGAGGGTCCAGATGTCTCTCCAATGAGATCCAATTTTGTTTTGTTTTTTTGTGTGTTTTGTTTTTGACAGTGGTGACGAGGGAGGGAATTTGCCAAGTCAGTACACCATATGGGCTTTGCAAAATGGGGGGTGCCTGTATGGAGTACTGTCCTGGCAATGAAAGGGTTAAATTGAACTTTTAACCCTTAGACTGCTAGCAATAACAACAAGGGAGGGGTTACATGACTGTAGCAGCCCTGAAAAAAAGGGCCACTTTTGATCAGGGTTTAGAAGGCATATTATATAAACCAATATTCTTCAGATATTTAGTATTCACACAAAAAAACATGACAAAAACACATGATAGCTTCACATTAACCACTTTGTTGCTAAGCCTTTTTACCACCAAGTGACACCACCCAGCATGTTTTCACTTTTGTTAACAGATTACAATTTTCAGTGACCTTCTGTAAACAAAGCACACATAAACTATAATAAAAAAAACTATATAAAATCTCCCTGTACTTGTTTGACTCAGCATAGAAAGCCCTAACATGTTTTCATAAAACTAGTACAGCTCCTATAAATTATAATTGAAATTGCTGCATTTAACCATGAGTGTCAGGGCATGTCCAAAAGAGGTATATAAAGAAAACAAGTGCATAATGCAATATTCCTTGCAATAATCCTCTCCCTGAGGGAAACAAAAGTGAGCAAAGAAACAGGTGATAGGGCAGTGTAAACAGAGAAAGCATAATAAGGAGTCATGCTGCCATATCTAGGAAACAACCAGAGACATACCTCAGTGACTTTCCCCAGAGATCACAGATTGAAAGTACAGCTATTAGGGAGCATGAAGGACAGAATCAACTGGATTATAAAACACTAGTTACAAAGCCCGTATACACAGGCTGATCTCCGGAAGGCTGACAGCCTGTCTGTGCTCCCGGCTCCTGGGCAGCAGCGGAGGCGCTGGGTGCCAGTTCCTTCCGGAGCTCTCCGCTCCGGAACAGCCCGTTCTGTGGGTCTCTACTGCGCATGTGCGGTTACACACACAGTGAGCGACGCATTCTAGGACTTTATGTTATAGGATTATGGGCTATATACACAGACAAATGTTGAGAAATTATGGCCAAATCAACAGCACCGCGGGGTGTGTGTGTGGGGGGGGGAGTGTTCCAAAATTCCCATCGACACACAGACTAAATAAACTCAATTCTTTGGAGACCTCTTTCTAGCATAAGAGGTTAAATCCTCCATTTAAAACAATGGAAATTTGTATTGTCCCCCTTCCCGCCATGGTGCAGTTGATTTGCCCCAGTTCTTTTTTTAAAGCAAAGCAGTGTTTGAGACTACTTAAAAGGGGATGCATCACCCCTGTACAAGTTAGCATCAATTTTTAGCTTATAGAGCAAATATAAGTAAACTAGTTGAACAGCCCGTTACACGGGCCACAGTGCCACTGCCACCCGGTCGCGGAGCAGTCATGCGCAGTAGAGACTGCCCGCGCCACGGCTGATACAGAGCTGGACGCTCCGAAGGATCGCTCAGCTCTGTATCAGCCGCGGCGCGGGCAGTCTGTACTGCGCATAACTGCAGCACACGCAGCAGTGTCTACTGCGCATGTCGCGGCGTTACACACGATTTTGCGAATTATTATACAAGATGTGTATTCATTTTTTTTAAGCTCCTATTGGTCTAAAATGAAGCTATAATATCTACCCTGCAGCTACTTCTGCATAGACTACGGTTACCTGCTCTGTAACCTCAGTCTGTCACTCTGCCTCTGCTCCCCTCCCTCTATTCAGCCTCCTCTGATGATGGAGGCTGTCTGCAAACTAGAGCAATCTCATTGGCAGATATCAATCTCTACATTTACATTTCTCTAATTTTTTAAGGGAATTTATGATCCTTAAGCTTCAGATCACACCAGTTTATCAGTTTGTGTTTTCCTAACCCATGTATTGCCTCTCTCATCTGACTTGAATGTTCCATTTTAATGTTTAGTATTGCTTTTGACCTGGTAAAGGGAGGTTGTTGCTCTTGAAAGCTCATCCTGAAAACTGAGTGTTAGTCCGTTAAAAGCTCATCCTAAAAATTGAGTGTTAGTCCATTACATATTATTCCATACTATGCTACTTGTTCATTTTGCATCTACACTTATGTGTTTAAGTGTTACTATCCCTTTAAGAATGAGAGGAGAGGAATGCGCAACACATGCTTTTCAATCTGTTGAGAACTCCTGTGGCCCTTAAAATTTTGAGTGCCAGAGGGGCACAAAAAGCATTGCATTGTAAAACACTGGATACCTCTCTGGCACCCAAAGGGTTAAAGAGAAACATGGAGCTCACCATACAGAGATACAAGTATCAAAACACCATACAAACTTTCCATCTGCTGACCATTCAGACAACATAACACGCAGTAAGTTTTACATAAAAGTCTTCAATTATACAAACTTAAATTCAAGGTTAGAGGTCCATTTTAAAAATACATTTTGTGTAAGAAACTTCCCTAAAACACAAGTGCAGTTTGCTCAGTACTCCCTAACATTGTATCAGTCATACAAAACGAGGAGGAGAGACCTGGGACCATATGAATAAAGAAACAACTGGATCAGTTCTGGGGCAAACCAACTTGTCAGAGACTTTGTCTTAGTGGAGAGTAGAGAGTTAATTTTAAAAAGCAGAATTGTTTGAAAGTCTGTTTAAAATGTGTTTAAATTAGCTCAATCTTCTAGACAAAGGGGGGCTCTTTGCTTCAATATGAGGGCAAAATGGTTGAGTGAGTTTTAGTGTTATTAATGACGTTGTCCCAGACAATAAGGTATAAAAGCAGGTACATTATCTTATGAGAAAATCTCAAAGTCTGGGAAGAAGATATACTCCCATATGGGAAAGTCTGCTTGGGTGACAAATTTATATCAAATGGGATAACCTTTTACATATCACTGATGACACAAGCCAGAACCAGGTGTCATTTTAGGTGCAAATTTTAATGTAGAGTAAGAGCACCATCTCCAGGGTATATAGCGTTATTACTAGTGTTTCTCAAATTGTCCTAGGGAAATTAGGAATTAAGAGTATCCAATCAGATAATACTGATGACATCACTGCATAATGAGATGGATCTTTATCCAGTCAGAGGAGATTCTGATAAGAGTAATTTTACCTTATAAAATAGTAAGGCCTAAGGTAGGTCTCTCTTGGTTTCATGATTCTGCTTCATCAAAGTATTCTTGGGTGGCTGCTAAAGATATCCTGAGAAACACTCATTGACTGGTAACTATATCTTTTATTTTATATATATTTTAACTCTGCAAAATTTCAGAATCAAATACATATTTTTTCTATATTTGAAGAAACATAATTTTCTTATAATTTTTCTAAGTTGATTGGCCACCCATTTTTAGAAATTATAATAAGCCATATTGGCTGTAGTGATTAAGCAGAATTGATTGGTAAATTGTCATATTTTGCCAGATAAGTGTAAAAGAGTTTATAGCAGTGCGATCTACAGTATCTCACATAAGTGAGTATACCCCTCACATTTTTGTAAATATTTTTATTTTATTTTTCATGTGACAACACTGAAGAAATGACACTCTGCTACAATGTAAAGTAGTGAGTGTACAGCCTGTATAACAGTGTAAATTTGCTGCCCCCCTCAAAATAACTCAACACGGCCATTAATGTCTAAACCTTGCCAACAAAAGAGAGTACACCCCTAAGTGGAAATGTCCAAATTGGGCCCAAAGTGTCAATATTTTGTGTGGCCACCATTATTTTCCAGCACTGCCTTAACCCTCTTGGGCATGGAGTTCACCAGAGCTTCACAGGTTGCCACTGGAGTCCTCTTCCACTCCTCCATGATGACATCACGGAGCTGGTGGATGTTAGAGACCTTGCAATTCCCCACCTTCCATTTGAGGATGCTCCACAGATGCTAAATAGGGTTTAGGTCTGGAGAGATGCTTGGCCAGTCCATCACCCTTTACCCTCAGCTTCTTTAAGAAGGCAGTGGTCGTCTTGGAGGTGTGTTTGGGGTCGTTAGCATGTTGGAATACTCCTCCGAAGGGAGGGGATCCTGCTCTGCTTCAGTATGTCACAGTACATGTTGGCATTCATGGTTCCCTCAATGAACTGTAGCTCCCCAGTGCCGGCAGCACTCATGCAGGCCCAGACCATGACACTCCCACCACCATGCTTGACTGTAGGCAAGACACACTTGTCTTTGTACTCCTCACCTGGTTGCCGACACACACGCTTGACACCATCTGAACCAAACAAGTTTATCTTGGTCTCATCGGACCACAGGACATGGTTCCAGTAATCCATGTCCTTAGTCTGCTTGTCTTCAGCAAACTGCGGGCTTTCTTACGCATCATCTTTAGTAGAGGCTTCCTTCTGAGACGACAGCCATGCAAACCAATTTGATGCAGTGTGCGGCATATGGTCTGAGCACTGACAGGCTAACCCCCCACCTCTTCAACCACTGCAGCAATGCTGGCAGCACTCATACGTATATTTCCCAAAGACAACCTCTGGATATGACGCGGAGCATGTGCACTCAACTTCTTTGGTTCACCATGGCGAGGCCTGTTCTGTGAAACCGCTGTATGGTCTTGCCCACCGTGCTGCAGCTCAGTTTCAGGGTCTTGGCAATCTTCTTATAGCCTAGACCATCTTTATGTAGAGCAACAATTCTTTTTTCAGATCCTCAGAGAGTTCTTTGCCATGAGGTGCCATGTTGAACTTCCAGTGACCAGTATGAGAGAGTGTGAGAGCGATAACACCAAATTTAACACACCTGCTCCCCCCCCCCATTGACACCTGAGACCTTGTAACACTAACGAGTCACATGACACCGGGGAGGGAAAAAGGCTAATTGGGCCCAATTTGGACATTTCGACTTAGGGGTGTACTCACTTTTGTTGCCAAGGTTTAGATATTAATTGCTGTGTGTTGCGTTATTTTGAGGGGGACAACAAATTTACACTGTTATACAGGCTATACACTCACTACTTTACATTGTAGCAGAGTGTCATTTCTTCAGTGTTGTCCCATGAAAGATAAAATAAAAATATTTACAAAAATGTGAGGGGTGTACTCACTTATGTGAGATACTGTATATATCCTTGTTTATAAATTAATTAACATAATAGTTGATATTTCTAGAATATATTGTTTCTAGAAAGGTTACAATAGCTAATATTTGATCTGGGGAATTCTTTGAATTTACTCATTAACCCTTCAACTGCTATTTGTCTATTTATTTTGAGGTGTTTCTTTGGATTACTTTGTGTATGTTTTTGGGTCTTAACTTTTGTACAGTGAGAAGTTTATTTAAACCTCTCACTAGACAAAAGAAGCCGCCATCTTGATTAGATAATTAAATTATAGTGATCTAAATCTGGGATTTTATTCTAGTTTCTCTAAATTTTGCTATTGCATCTGGTACAAGGAGAATTATCAGATGACCTGGCATAATATTTAAGCTTACTCACCTGACAACCTACCTTAAACATCAATTAGCACAGTTTATACAGTTTCTGGGGCAGAGGTATTTATATATGCTGTTGCCAACTGTATTTTAATTAATTATAGGATCAATTATCCTTTTCTATGCTGCCATGTTCAATTATTGTTATTCAATACATCTGAATATGCCTATGTGTGGTAAACCCTTTAACTGCTGGTAATGCTAATTATGATAATTGTGGTCTGAGTTATCGTATATCTATTGCAATTGCTGGTCACTCATTTATATCATTGTTGTTTACACTTTATCTATAGTATATTTTACTTAAAAAAGTTATATATATTTTTGCACAAAATATGCATGATTGATTATTTTAATCAATTTGTTACTGTGAAGTAGCGTGTCAATACCTAGTATAGTGTAAAGTTCTCAAATTTAATTTTATCTATTTAGGTGAAGATATCCAACCTAGTAGGTGCTCCTGTTAATCCTATTCTATTTGAATATCTTCGACAAACTGCACCCCTTGGGACAAATTCACACCAATTTAAATGGGGGCTCCTTGAGAGCTAGCGAGGTCTCTAATGCACTTCTTCGCAATGTACAGGGGACCATTCTATGATTAAAAGGGTTAAAAGCTCTATTTAGATCAATGAGAATATGGGAAAATTTACGCTGAAATTGAGCAATCACTGGAAACGAAAACCAGAAAGACACACAAAGTCAGGGGCACAATTCTTGGGGCAGAGTGGTTGTGAAGGAAAAAAAGTTTAGATGTCACACCAGCGCCATTCACTGGACTAGAACCTAATGAGTTCCAGTGACAATGTGCTGCACGTCACACATCATTCCTATTCACCACAGAATGTTATTTGTAAAAGTGAAACTAATTGAAATAGTGTTTAAATCACCTCTATGTTAAGTTAGCATTCATTTAGAACTATAGGGATCTCTAGCTTCTGCCTGGCTATGATTCCTATCATGCTCATATGTCTATAAACATTTTCTATAAAAATCTGAATCCAGCCAGGGCAAAAGTATTTAACCCCTTTGATGTTGGAGCTGTTTCTATATATATATAACACATTTATTTCTGAAAGCTACATCTATTCTCTACCTCCACTGGGATATATAAATGGATGGGGAAATTACAAACTATGCAAGTAAATGCACTTATATCCTTGCATACTGATCATTCACAGACTTATCAAGAGATTTATTTATATACTAAAATCTCTCATAACCAATGAGCAAGTATATCAATAGGCCAACCGGGGGTATTCTTTTCAGTAACACCTTTAAGCTGGGGTATAGAATTCTACTGCATACATGTCAAATGTCCCTCTTTAGGGGGGACAGGGCCTCTTTGAGACTCAAATCTGTCTGACCCTCTTTTCTACCCTTCTGTCCTTCTTTTTAGGAGATCAGAATGAGCAGTGTGTATTATATTGCTCCACAGCAATACAACTCACATAAATGTGTAGTAGAGATGCACCGATACCAATTATTTAAGACAGAATACGAGTACCAATACTTTTTTCAAGTACTCACCGATACCAAATACCGATACTTTTTTTTGTGGTCATTTGCCAGTTTTCCAAGTACCTAAAGCATATTATATAATATGTATATATATATATATATATACACACACACACACACACACACACACACCTTTTGATTCATTCTCCCCTTCTTAAGCCCCCTCCTTTTGCCTTAACTTTTTCTCTCCCTTTTGATCCCCCTTTCTCCCCTTCCTTGACTCTTGATCTCACCCTTTTGCCTCTCTCTCTCTCTCCCTCCTTTTGTCTCCTGATCCTTCCTCCTTTTGTCTCTTTTTTTTTTCTCCCTTAGTCCCTTTTCCCTCTTTTTCTACCTCTTGACCTCCCTCTCTGCCTCTTCTTCACCCGCACTTGATGCCCCTGCTTGCCTCCATTGATCCCCCTTTGCCTGCCTTACCCTCCTCTGCCGAGTGCTCGCTGTTCTCTCGCGAGCCCAGGCAGAGGTCAGAGTCAGAGCGTTGCCATGGTAACCCGCAGCAAAAATCCGACGCTGCAGGAGGGAGAGAGGCAACTGGGGAGCATTGTGAGCAGCTCCCCGGGCTCCCTCTCTGCAGCACCGACCCTGACACAGGGTATCGGTGCTGGCATCGGCTGCATTTGCGCGAGTACGAGTACTCGCGCAAATGCCGGTATCGGCATTGATACCAGTATCGGTATCGGTGCAACCCTAATGTGTAGTTAATCTTCAGTATATGTGTTTATAAAACAATCTGAATCAATCAAATACTGTGGTCTTACTCTCAATCAATTTATCAGTTACACTAAGAGGTGCCAATAGGTCAAGAAATAACCTAAACATTCTTGGTAATGCACACAGAAACACCACCTAAAACAAAAGTGTTCCTCTTTGGCCATTTGAAATGTTGGGAGGTATGTGCTAGCCAGTGACATGGATTTACACAGGAGAATAGTAGAGAAAAAAAATGTACTCTACTAGTCACCTGCATTTGCTATGGCTAACATGGTACAACTCTTTAGCCATGATTTTACACAATATGCAACCAGCAAGCATTACAAAGTGAAGCAATTCTGGCGCACACCTAATGCACCACGGGGAAGAAATAAAAATTCTCCAGATTCCCTTAACTCAACTTTCCAGTTTTTCAATCGGCAGTAGGCCACATGTACAAAAGCCAAAGCAGAGTAATTCTGAGGCAAATCAAATGGCTAGCTGCACAGCAGATAACAAATAAATATTAGGACAGATTTAAAATAAACAACAGTTAACATGTTACATATTTTTATTATATTTTCCAAATGACACAACAGTGTATACATAAAGGGTGGAACCATGTTAATTATAGAAATAGCAGGAGACTGGTAGAGTAAAAATTAGACCTTTATTGGCTAATTATGTGGCTCTAGGATGCAAGCTTTCAAGACAGCTTAGGTTCTTCCTTCTTCAGGTATACATATCATAATGGCTGAATACAAAATAAATGACAGGTTATACACTCAAGCAAATTGTTTTTACATATAAATTCCACTGTACATGAATTCCTTACATCACTGGTGTCTTATTTAAACTATTCTCTAGGATCCAGTAGAGGCCTCTGTTTGTACCAGGCACAAGATTTATTAACCTTCTGCCAAGTAAATTAGTGTGTAGATATTTGGTCAAAGATGGTTAGGTCTATGGAATGCATGGGCTAACCCTCTGAGTGCCAGAGCAGTCTGCAACCCCTTGCTTGCAACCATCACTGGCACCCAAATGGTCAAAATATTATACTGTGTGGGAAACGTGACAAATTCAGGCCACAGTTCAGAGTGTTAAAGTTAATCAGCAGTTTATACTCCCAAATCTTTCTGTTTCTTGTGCCTTAAAATGTTCCTTCAATACAGACATCTTGAGATCTTTAATGCTGTGGACAGTTCTGCAAAAATGTGGACCCACTGGAGTGTCTCTTTTGTTGTTCAGACTAGACCTATGAGAGTTCATCCACTTCTTGGTTTGTCTTCTCTCACCTCAACATAATACTGTGTTGGGACATTTCTCACACTCACACACACAAGGAGGTAGACAATATTAGATGAGCCGCAGGAGAATTTGCCCTTGATGTTGTGGTTTTGGTGGGAATGTGTATTGGCACCTTATCCATGGTACACGTGTGCACAGGTTCCAGATCTCTTTAGTAGACAGGCAGAAGTACCATTTTATGTTGCATTCTTAAAGGGATAGTAATACTTAAAATGCAAAAAAATATATGTTGTAGGTGTTTTATTCAAGTTATTAAACCACAAAGTTGAATTTTTAGGTGCAATATCACAGTGGCCTGAAATTGTACAGTGGCGCTGTTGCTACACCATTCTATGGAGATTTATGGTCTACAGACCAGAGCTGTCCATAGCATGGTGTAACAATAGCGCCACTGTACAATTTCAGGCCACTGTGATACTGAACCTAACAAAATTCAACTTTGAGCTGTAATAACTTTTGAACAAAACACCTTTCAGCAGTGAGAGTACCCCTTTTTTTTTTTTTTTTTTTTACTCAGGGGGATAAACACTACAATATATATATTTTTTTTACATATTAAGTATTACTATCCCTTTAAGGAAGCTCTTCACCGTCAGTTGTTTCGAGTTGGGGGGCTGTTTATAGGAGAGGAGCGGAGGTTTTGGAAATATGCTTTTTAATCTGCCATCAGTATTTAGTATTGTTTGCCGTGCTCTTGAGATTTTGCCCAGTACTTTATACTTCCCAACATTTCAAATGATGGCCAAAGATAGACACTTGTGTTTTAGGTGGTGATTCTGGGGACATGGCTGGTGAGCGGGACATTACAAAGAATTTTTAGGTAATTTCATGACCTATTGACACCTCTTTGTGTAACAGAATAAATGACCAAAGTGTTTATTTACAAAAGACTAAATTTATAAACACAAATACTGAAGTGTACACAAACATTAATGTGAGTTTTATTGCTGTGGAGCAATGTGATACACGTATATATATACACCACAGTCTGATCTCCTAAAAAGAGGGACACCAGGGTAGGAAAGAGGGATAGAGGGATAGAGGGATTTAGGCCTCAAAGAGGGACACTTGGGAGGTATGGTACTTCATGCTGTGGGTTGTAGGTGACTACTAATAGCACTCTGTTATCTTCCAGAGAATATGATATGCTGCTTTCTCAAAAGCTTGAACAATAAATTTCCTATGGCTGAGCAGCCAGTAGTCCTCAGGCTTTTGCTCTCCCTTTGCTTGCTGAGAGTAAAGGCAGCTGTAGTTACAGCCTCCACCCCCCTAGCTCTATGCTTCTGTCCTACATCACTTACACCACCTATGTGGTTGAAAATTTGCTAAATTCATCGTCAGCAATAGAATATTGTCTTGACCTCTTCCTTGTATCTCCACCTCTTTTCTTCGCATAAAAACATACTTGCAAGAGCAAAGAATGTGCAGCGAAGGCTCACCTACCCACACCCTGCTAGTTAATAACAATCTCTGTCCTCAGAGCAGTAAAGAGTCTGACTAGCACATCTAGGATACTATAGTTTTGAATTGTTATTGGATTGCCACCTATTGTGTAACTTCTTTAAAAAAAGGACTGAGAATCAGATACAACTCCTCTATTAAAGGGATAGTAACACTTAATATATTAAAAATATATATCGTAGGATTTATCCTACTGAGGAAAACTAAGGCACTCCCAGTGCCGAGAGTTGTTTTACTGAAAAGTTATTGCAGCTTAAACTTGAATTTCTTTAGGTGCAGTATCTCAATGGACTGAAATTTTACAGTGACACTGTTGCTACAAATACTATGAACACTTCTAGTAAATTATCTATAAAACTACATAAGACGGTGTAGCAACAGCATCACTATAAAATTTCAGGGCACTGAGAAACTGCACCTAAAAGATTGAAGTTTGAGCTGCAATAACTTTTTAATACACAGTATGAGTACCCTTGTTTAACTCAAGAGCATAAACCGTACTACTATATATATATATTTTTTTTTTTTTTTAATATTGAATGTTACTATCCCCTTAACACTGTCTCTCTCTATGTTCTACACCCCTACAGAGAACAGACCATGCAATTATACAGACATTCTTATGAATTAAGAGGGCAGACTTAGGACTCAACTCACTCAGCTGCTCTCAGAGCCGATACCTGTCCATCAATATTCTGTCTGTGTCCCTCTAGCTCCCAAACCAGACCATAATCAAAGACCCGCTTGGCACTGTATATGTTCTGGTAGGCAGACTGGATAGAGGCTCTGAATTACATGCTTATTGTAAGCACAGAGGAGCCGAGTGTGCAGTCTTCATAAGCCACACCAATTAAAATGGGGCTTTTAACTCAATGAATGCAAGACAGACCTCTATAGTATTCGAAAGATAACCTTTTAAGTGTCAGAGGGGTATCCAACTCATTGCTTTGCAATGAGTTGGATAACCCTTTTAGTGCCAGAGGGTTAAGGGGTTAAAAGCATCTAATTTATTGCAAATGTATAGTTGTCTGCAATAATGCAGCAGTTTTGGCCCAGAATGACATCCCTTTATTATGCATATAATCGTAGAAGTTCACATCAATGGGAATTGTAGGATTTTTTTTGTCCATTATTGCACACTATTTGGTCTGGAATTATGCCTGATTAGCTCCTTGAATACTGCTCAAAGTGTTCTAGTTCTCAGTCAACTTTCGGTGCCTTTTTTCCAGGCTTGTACCCTGGTCAGTACCTTACCTGTTTGCGTTCTGCCACTGCCCAGTCCCTCTGCTGTATGTCAGCTCACTCCATTTACCACTGATTAATACGCAGTCAGCCTTAAAGGGATAGTAATACTTCGTTTTAACTTTATTTTATTTTGTAGGCATTAAAAAAACATGAAGAATGATATAAGTCTTATCTCTCAAACCTTTATGTTTTATGAGATATTCACAAGCAAACTTTCCCCCTCCCGCCCCTTTTACCTACTGTAAACAATCTCTTCTCAGATGTGGAATGCAGTCCATAGACTGGACAGATAACAGAAGGGGACACTCTTATTCCTATGAAAACAATGAAATCCCCGCCCCCCTTGACAAGTTTTTCAGGTTTTTCTGTTATCTTAATTGAAGATTGTCCCTCTCTGCAGTCTACCTGGGCACCTCCCTTCTGATCTGGCTGAACGGGGAGGGGGGGGGGACACTTTGCTTGTGAATATCTCTTAAACCATAAAGGTTTGGGAGATAAGACTTATATCATTATTCATGTTTTTTTAATGCCTACAAAATAAAATAAAGTTAAAACGAAGTATTACTTAAAATGTAAAAAAAAAAATATGTTGTAGGGTTTATCCCCTTGAGTAAAACAAGAGTACTCCTACTGCTGAAAGGTGTTTCATTCAAAAGTTATTCATTTTCAAAGTTGAATTTTTTACGTGCAATATCACAGTGGCCTGAAATTGTACAGTGGCTCTGTTGCTACACCATCCTATGGAGATTTATGGTCCTGGGACCAGAGCTGTCCATAGGATTGTGTAGCAACAGCGCCACTGTACAATTTCAGGCCACTGTGATATTGCACCTAAAAAATTCAACTTTGAAAATTAATAACTTTTGAATAAAACACATTTCAGCAGTGGGAGTACTCTTGTTTTACTCAGGGGGATAAACCCTACAACATATTTTTTTTTACATTTTAAGTATTACTATCCCTTTAAGTGTTTCAATATATGTTTCATAATATAAAAAGCCTCAAGCTAGGTACCTGGTCAGGTTTAATATTCGATTCTCTATAGTCTCTTCTCAATTATGTCTTTAGCTGTAAATGCCTGTAGCCCACCTGGGCGACCTCTGCCATTACCCATTGATCCGCCATCTTCAGGCAGCCCTTTACATGGACTACCCAAAATTTACACAGCTAACGGTCATTGGCAATCCACCTTTCATTCAAACTTCTACTGCTACCAGATGGGACCGGACGGCTCGTCTGCAGAGTTGAAACTATCAAAGTTACAGCAAGGGGACTTAAATTGTTTATTTATTTTTTAATATGTACACTATTAAACATTGTTAAAATCAAGTATTAATATCTCTCTATAAAAAAGTAGACAAACAGCCACAATTATTTTCCTACACATACAAAGGAAAAGGAGTAGAAACCAACTGTTTTTTTTAAAAGTTTTACATTGGAGACATCTCTGGCATCCAATTTCAGGACTAATGCAACAAATATTTTTTGAAAATGCCGACTGGGATTAAATACATTTTAAAGGGTCATGAATTATTTAAAATTGTAAAAAAAAAAAAAAAAAAAAATCTGATTCCTTAATGGAAGTCTATGCAAATATTTGTCTACACAATTTTCTTACAACATTGGAGATTGAAAGTATGTTTTGCCAGAGTAATTTTTATTTATATTCTTTTTTTAGAGAAAGCAATTTGTGTATACAAAGAGAAAGAACACATGTTTTCTTACTGCTATAGCGAACCAAAGAAATTATATAATCTGCCACTATTAACCCTTTGAGTGCCAGAGAGGTACATGACGCATTTCTCTGCAATGTGTTGCATACCCCTCTGGCACTCAAGGGGTTAAAGCATATGCACCATGATCTCTCCCACTTAAGAAATCATAGCACATAGGCTCCTTAAAATAATGTAGGAAGTGGAGAAGGGATCAGTCATCTCCACTTCATCACATCTTAGTGTATAACCTCCTTGAGTCCCAGAAGGTGTCCATAGCATTGTTATGGTCTGGTATTATAAGTGTTAAACCATATACTGTATTTTTTTTCTGAAAACACAATGTAAGTTACATTTCACATGAGATCAGTGAGGCTGCTCCTGCTAAACATCAGCACAACTGAACCCAGTGACAGTTGTTCACAAGACAGCTTGATCTGTAACAGGAAGAAGTATAAATCAATTGAGTCTGGGTATCATGGTCTGATTCAAAGCATTACTGGGAAACATTATGTAAAGCGCAAAAAGACGTTGCTGTCTAATTGACACCGTGGGTGTCATGAAACCAATTCCAGTGAGACTAATTATTTGTAGACTAGTCAATTATTTTGAGACATTCTCATTTCTTGGAGTACCAATAAATCATAGAAAAAACATTTCAGTTAAGCAGGTGGCTACTAACAAAACAACTGAAAAGCACCAATACAACATATTAATGAAACTTTTCAAATCATACCGCATAATGGGTCAACAAATAGTGATTGACAGATTTGCTTTCCAAAAAGCAATGTAGCAGCTGAGGATGTTGTCTTAAAGGGATAGTAATACTTCATTTTAGCTTTATTTTATTTTGTAGGCATTAAAAAAGACATGAAGAACGATATAAGTATTATCTCTCAAACCTTTATGGTTTGAGAGATATTCACAAGCAAAGTTTCCCCCTCCCAACCCTTTTACCTAGTGTAAGCCATCTCTTCTCAGATGTGGAATCTGGTTGTAAAACCAACAGATAACAGAAAGGGACAATCTTCTTCCTATGAGAACAATGAAAGCCCTGCCCCCCCTTGACAAGTTTTTCAGGTTTTTCCCTTATCTTAATTGAAGATTGTCCCTCTCTGCAGTCTACCTGGCACCTCCCTTCTGATCTGGATGAACAGTGTTACATTAGTAAAAGGGGAGGGAGGGGGATACTTTGTCATTGAATTACTCTTGAACTACAACTCTGACAGAATTGAAATAACACTCTCCAAAGTCCAAATACTATGTTGATTGATTAGAGATGCTTTTATTATGAAACATTACTATCCCTTTAAATAAAGCTGTCCTAAGCAAGTGCATTGGCTGGCTTGCAGGTATTGGCAACTCATGGTTTTCCACTGGCGGGAGGATGATGGAAAATGTAATCCAGCAATAGCTCGAGGGGAATAGACAGCCTAGACGAACAAATCTGATATACTTGTGTCTGCTGAAATAACTTCCATTTGCCCACCAGTCTCCAATACACTAGCCTTTTTTTGTAATTAATATACATATAAAAAATACCACACCCCCTCTGTAACCTATGGGGCTGCGCTCACCTGCGGCCCCGTGGACACCAGCGACGCATGAGCTCCTACAGGGCGATCACAAGATTTTCAATAAGATTGTCCCTTGTCTGCGCCCGTACCGAAACACTAACCCCCATCAAATTTTTTCATTGGCTGAAAACTATTTGGCGCTAAAGTCAGTTGCTTCGGCCACCTACATTGATGCACTAGATATTTGCAAACTATTAACATCCAGTCGTGACTGTACTACAACTTCCTTCATCTAGCAAATGATTGGCTGAGGATTGTGGGAGTTGTAGTACAACTGTAGCAGGCCATTTTGGAATAGGGCAATCTCAAACGAATGGGAATTTGAATTATTATGAACACATCTTTGAAAATGATAAATAAGAGCCATAACCCAGTTAAAAACAAACCAAGAAAAAAACCGCCCAGCTGTAACATAGAAATATGTGTTTTATGTGTGTTATTGTTTGTTTTGCCATGTTCAAACATGGCAGCATCTGCCGTTCAGTGACCGTCCCTCTTTCATCGCTGACTTGCTAGCGGTGGTTGTTTGGTGGAGTTTTGGGTCAGGTGTAGTTGTTTTCCCTGCTTGCTATGTTCTGCGAGAAAGCCATCGAGCTAATCCGGGAGCTACACCGAGCTTCAGATGGACAGCTGCCTGCTTTTAACGTGAGTGACTCCTGGATCTGACACAGTAATTTATACTGTGGTTACAGAAATATCTTAATTTGCACAGGGTCTAGATGAGCAGATATGGGAACTTTGAAATTAGTTGATCGTGAGATTTTCTAAATAATAACTTGTACTGTCATTGTAATAAAGAGTATCTGTGATATATCCCTGCTCTATGTAATCCAGAGATCTCCATTCAGTCCTCCAGGAGCAATTACTGTACATAACTGAATGAACACACAGGAGACAAGCAGAATGTCTCCCTCCCAATTCAAAGACTACATCAGCAATGTCTAAATCTTTACTGATGGCACTAATTTGTCTAAGCAAATAGCATCCTGGTCTGTATGTTTTTGTAGAAAGATTTAGATAAACTAACTGGGCAGAAAAGTGGCTGATAAGGTTTAATGTAGATAAATGTAAGGGTATGCATTTGGGCTGTAGAAACAAACAGAGTCCGATTTGCGTTCCAGGCTCCCCTAGGCAAGGCACTCCGGGCACCCTTCGCTCCGCCCATGGCCACACCCCACTCCTCGTATGACCAGGCCACCAGTCTCATCTAGTGTTTCCTGGCACAGAACATACCTTTGCCTACAACAAGCAAGGACATTAAAGCTTTAACCCCTTGGTTTGTTTGAGATCTCTCTAGCATCCAGGGGGTTAAATAATAGCATGTAAAGGGGTGTATAAGCTACTGCATGGATACAGAGATTGCTCTGGCCCCACCCACAATTCAAAATGTGGGTGTGGCCATCACAGCTGAGGCGCCCCTCAAAACCTGGAGCTCTAGGCAGGTGCCTAGTCTGCCTATTGGGAAATCCGGCCGTGGAAACAAACATGCTACATAAACACTAATTGGGGAATCATCCATAGAGAAAGACTTAGGAGTACTGATAGACTGCATAGCTGGGAACGCTATAGATTTGCCCAGGAGGCTCAGTTTTTTTTTGTTTTTTTTGCTGCTATTGGGCCTCTGGGACAAATGCTGATTCTCTAGATGTGGGCATTTTTTTTTCTTCAAACTCTGCCCATTTCTGTGTCTGTTCCTTCCATTTCTCCTTCCCCAGGCTATTCCTTCTACTCTGGACATATATTTTAAGCCCTTCCCCCACTCACTATTAAACCCACCCCTTTTTACAGCAGCACAGCACTCCACTCCAGGGAGTCCAAAATAGGAAGTGCCCAGGTATGGCAATATGCAGTGTTACTCAGCTGCTGCAAGAGCAAATAGGGCACTGTCCTGCTTAAAGGGATAGTAATACTTAAAATGTAAAAAAAAAAAATGTTTGTTGTAGGGTTTATCCCTCTGAGTAAAACAAAGGTAACCCTACTGCTGAGAGATTTTATTAAAAAATTATAACAGCTCAAACTTGAATTTTTTTTATTTTTTTTTAGGTGCAATATCACAGTGGTCTGAAAATGTACAGTGGCGCTGTTGTTACACCATCCTATGGACTGCTCTGTAGGCCATAAATCTCCGTAGGATGGTGTAGCAACAGCGCCACTGTAAATTTCCAGGCCACTGTGATATTGCACCTAAAAAATTCAAGCTTGAGCTGTTATAATTTTTTTTAATAAAATATCTCCGCAGTGGGAGTATCTTTGTTTTATTCGGGGGCATAAACCCTACAACACATATATTTTTTTACATCTTAAGTATTACTATCCCTTTAAAAAGAGGTATAAATGCACAGGATGTAAATAGAATTCTACCTCTAAATAAGTAGGTAAGGCTTCATCTAGAACAGTGGTTCTCAAGCTTTTTTGCTCAAGGCACACTTAACACGCAGTCTGGCATTTTCGGGGCACCCCTATAATTTTATGTAATTTGTCAAGGGTGTAATGAAGGTTACAAATACATAAATATAGAGTTATTGTTAGATCTTACAATTAAAATAAACATATTGTGCATAGTAATATCCTTAAATATACAGTTGGAAGTCTAAATTTCCATTTTTGTCAAAGCCTTGTAGATAAAATGGGGCACCCTAAGTGGATGTCTGTGGCACACCAAAGTGCCACTGCACCCTGGTTGAGAAACACTGATCTAGAATATCGAGTACAGTTTTGGCCACCAGTTATTAAAAAATAAATTATTGAACTGAAAACAGTATAGACGTGCAACAAAACTAATAAAGGGATTAGAGGATCTGAGCTATAATGAGAGACTAGACAAACTGTGTTTATTTACATTAGAGAAGAGATGTTTAAGGTGTGATATGATTACAATTTACAGATATACTCGAGGTCAATACAAAGAGCTCTCCATGAACTAGTTTGTCAAAGAGCTGAACGAATAACAAGAGATCATCCATTAATACTAGAGGAAAGGTGCTTTCAACTAAAACAAAAAGCTGTGGAACACTTTGCCACAGGATGCGGTTCTTGCAGATACTGAGCTCTCACGAGCAGGGCCCTCTGATCCTTCTGTTCTCCACATATGATTTGTACTATTTAATATCCCTGTATGTCTATCCCCTATTGTAAAGCACTGCGGAATAAGTTGGCGCTATATAAATAAAGATTATTATTATTATTGTTATACTGTAACTGCTATCAAAAAACTAATGATACCTATCTAGCAAAGAACAACATGACAAGTATGACAGTTTGCTTCAAAGCAGATAGGATGTTGATCCAGGTAAATATTTGACTGGAGTCAGGAAGGAATTTTTTTACCCACATAGGGCTTAAATGGCACTCTTCTTCCCCCCCCCCCCCCCCCACAACCTTCTACTGGATCAACAGTGGTGGTATGTGTTCATCAAGTTCAGCGCATGCCATATCTTTTTTACAGCCTCATCAGCTGTGTTACTATGTAGTTACCTGGAGCAGAATATATAATAGGAAACACTGGTCTCTCACCCTTAGGTTTGGGTCAAAGCCTTAGAGTTCCCACTTATGTAGATAATGGGTGGGCAATGTAAGGACTCCAAATGTTGTTGGAATACAACTCCCATCCCTGGTTGATGGAGAATGATGGGAGTTGTAGTCCAGTAACAGCTGGAGGGCCTCTGGTTGCCCACCCCTGAACTATATGGTTATCATATCATCCCTTTAAAACTGTATGCACATGAAAAATACCTCCTGCAGGCATTTATTGAATGCTGCTTTGCTGCAGTGTATCCATGAGGCAGGTATCTTTCACATGTGTGCAGTTTTAAAGGGATTTTCTGGCAACCCTATGTGGTCTTGATGTCTAGACGATGTCATAATGTAAAAATATCTGTAATACACAGGGGCTGGTAACCTATGACTGTCTTGCAGTTGACCATCTGAGAATTATAGCAGCTGAAATCCAGTAACTGATGGATAGCCATATGTTTTTATGTTAGTCTGGGAATAATATTAATTGTACAATAACTGCTTAAGAGCCACAAGTTTTACAACTGGTGATAATAGTTGTAGCCTAACAACTTCTGGAAAACCATACATTTCCAGTTTATTCACTTTTAGTCAAATCTCATCCTTCTCTATTTGGTCTATTTTCACTTCAAAAGTCTTATGCAAAAAGCAAAATATTAGCAATTCTGGATCAACCAACTTCATCATAGGGGAAAATAAAACTTCATCATAGGGGAAAATAAAACTTCATATTGACTTAAATGTTGTTTTTAGCCCCTTGATTTCTAGAGAGGTCTAGAATGCTTTGGAGACCTCTCTAAGATTCATTAGCTTGAGATCCCTATTTAATTCAATGGAAATTTTAGGAACTCTTCTATGGTTCAGCTTATTTGCTCCAAAAATGATCTTTGCTTACTTTCTGTATAAGACTTTAAAGCGGAACTACCACCTATTTTAAATTTTGTCAAATAATTCCCCATTTGGCAATTAGCTGCTCAGCAGTACTAGTTGCCAGAATAATTACCTGGTTAAATAGGATGATACCCTGCTCCGGGGCTGACACTGTTTGTCCCTATTTTTTCCACCTACATCTCATTGGTATAATCACAGTAGTATCCCTTAAGGACCCATGACATGCAAGGATTGTCATGGGAAAACTTACATTAAGGACCCATGACGGTCCTGGCACGTCATGGAATTCAGGGGTCCCTGTGCGGCTACGCTCTGTTCTGGGACACCTGAATCCACTGGGAAAAAAAAAGATCTTTGGTCCTTAAGTGCTGGCCACGCAACAGGGTTAAAAGTTATTCCTGATAAGAACACACTTACATTTTCTATTGTCCATGGAGAGCATTTTGTCTGTGAAGCACTTGATAAACAACATTGACAACAGCACAACCTGGTGACCAGCTGGAAAATTGCATGATAAGAGTTGTAGTTCAACATTTGGAAGGCTGCAGGTTAGCAACTTGTGAGTTATTGTAAATAAAATGTCATGTCTGTGTGCTATACAGGAGGATGGAATCAGACAGGTTCTCGAAGAGATGAAGGCTTTGTATGAACAGAACCAGGCTGATGTGTAAGTAGTTGTGTTTTTTGAGGTTACATTCTTATATAGAATCCTACTTTGCTATTTAATTGCAATGCAACTTCCAACTACAAAACATAATGGATGAATGACCATCCTATATAATAATTCGCTAAAACGTGTGTAACGACGCAGTCATGCGCAGGAGAGACTGCCCGTGACGAGCTCTGTATCAGCCGCAGTGCGGGCAGTCTCTGCTGTGCATGACTGCCCCACGACCGGCTGGCAGTGGCACTGTGGCCCGTGTAACGGGCTCTTCAACTAGTAAAACTATAATCAATTAAAAATAGAAAGTTTTACTGTGTGCCCACTTAGCTGTTTAACCCCTTAGTGACAGCCGCATGCGTACGTGGCTGTCACCGTAACAGCCGGCTAACATTGTTTTTTTTTGTTTTTTTTCTAAATGATTCAGGAGTCCCCGAACAGCGTGCAGCCGCACGGAGACCTGGACTTCCGGGACTTACCAGGTACGTCCTCTGTCACTAAGTGACAGTTTTTGCGGGACGTACCTGGTAAGTCCATTGTCGGGATGGGGTTAGTCACAGTGGTCAGCTGTAGATGAAGTCCAGCTAACATGGGAAAAGAAGACATTTTTGTATGTGTGGCACGGCTTCGCCCATGCAGTGAACTTTTTTAAATCGGACCTCATGGTGGTGCATCAGGACTCCTCCATACGCCACCAGATAGTGATAGATATATAGAGGCATCACAGGGGAGAAACACAGCTTCACTGCTTTCATCCTACCCAAACTACCGGGTTGGTGAGGTCATCACCGGGAAACCCTTTCATGTCAATTTAGGAGGATTTCCCTGATTGACGTGAAAGGGTTTCCCGATCCCTCACATTCATATCTGGTAGTTCAGGTAGGATGGAAGCAGGGTAGCCCGAATCAGCTGGGAGATCAGTAGCTGGAGGGGTCCTGATGCCCCACCATGAGATCTTGAATTCTTATATATAATTTTTTTTTTCCTCATTAAGCGTTAAGGAAAAGGGGGAAGATGAGGCAGCGATGAGGTGGAAGGGAGGGTGCAAGGAAAGTGAAGCGGCAAAGGGGAGAATTTGAAAAGGGTGAAGTGGAGGGTTTGACACGAGCAAATTGCAATGTTTGTTTGACTGAGGAGGCAGGGGGCTCCTCCTGAGGCAACTCCTCAGGAGGAGCCCCCTGCCTCTTCTTCAGCTATTCGTGAAAGGGGAGTTTTGCATAACTCTGCCCTTATAATGCCTCAGGGCATGGCTGACAGCGAATCAAGCACCCTTATATATGTATTTATGATATTAATTCCATTCCAGGTTCTGGTAAGTACACCCAAAGAAAAATGCACATCTCATTATTTTAAATAGGGCTTTTAACCCCTTGAATGCTGAAGAATGCTGTATTTAATCCCTTAACGTTGCAGAACCATAAAGTCTCTCCAGACGTTATGGAACCATCACCAGTCCTTAAAGGGATAGTAATGTTTCATAATAAAAGCAGCTCTAATTAATCATCATAGTATTTGGACCTTGGAGAGTGTTATTTCAATTCTGTCAGAGTTGTAGATCAAGAGTAATTCAATGACAAAGTGTCCCCCTTCGGCCCCTTTTACTGATGTAACACTTTTCAGCGAGAGCAGAAGGGAGGTGCCCAGGTAGACTGCAGAGAGGGACAATCTTCAGTTAAGATAAGGGAAAAACCTGAAAAATCTGTCAAGGGGGGCAGGGCTTTCATTGTTTTCATTGTAAGAAGATTGTCCCCTTCTGTTATCTGTCTGGTCTTACAACTAGATACCCCATCTGAGAAGAGATGGCTTACACTAGATAAAAGGGGCGGGAGGGGAAACTTTGCTTGTGAATATCTCTTAAACCATAAAGGTTTGAGAGTTAAGACTTATATCATTCTTCATATTTTTTTAATGCCTACAAAATAAAGTTAAAACAAAGTATTACTATCCCTTTAATTTCATGGAATTCTGAGATGACTGCATGCAGAGCTGCCATCCCAGAATTCATTGCAATAAAAAAAAAAAAGCTCTGTGATCCTTAACAGCCACACTCCAACTGATTGTGCGGCAGTTAAGGGGTTAAATGTTCCCATTATGCTTTTCAGCTAGTTGGAGAAGCAGTACTACCTGTACTCCTTTCTTCCTGCTTGGTCAGTGGCAGAATACACAGTGCTGTGTTATAGTTGTGCTTTATATACCATGCCTTTTCATAGATGTGGATCTTTTTAAATAAACGTCACCTAATAATATAGCGCCATGTATTTTAATTTGGGGAAAAAAAATCCCAGTGGCCGCTATGAATCAATTCTGGGTGGATTGGTTACCTCAAATTAATCTTCATTTAGTACTGTAAGTAATGTCCATGGAGGCAGATCTGATTCTTTGTTGCAGGACTACAAACTTCTCCCAACAAAGGCTTCCTAAGAAGATTTCAGTGAAAGTAGTTTGGGGTCATGGAGTCCTACAAAACAAATATTGTTTGGCTCAGTACTACCCAGTACTAATTAAAGATTAACCCTTTGAGTGTTAGTGGGTTATCCAGTGCATTACTTTGCAGTGTGTTGGTTACCCCTCTTGGACTCCATGTTAAATCTGGGGAACTGATCCACTCTGAATGTATTTATACTGGTCTCAAGGATATTCTCCCCACATTAACCCCTTCGCATCCAGTGATGTGCCAGGACCGTCATGGCTGTCCGGCACTTAAGGACCAATGACGGTCCTGGCATGTCACGTTCTTTTTAGGAGCACTGTGAGTAATAGCAGGGACTGAAATTGATTGCTCCAAGACCGGAGCAATCTCTTTCAGTCCCCCGTTTGGCGTGCCGACACACGTGATCAGTCACGCGGGTCGGCATATCAAACTTTCCTATCTGGTCCTTAAAGGACCACACATCCCGAGACCGCTGGCCCTTAAGGGGTTAAGATTAGTGGCAGTTTATTTTCATTATTACTATTTATATTGGCTTTCTTTAAGACCTCTCCAGTGTATTGATTTGGCGATGGCTTTAGAATTCAAGGTAAAATAACCTTCCACTCCACAGTTCTGCCAGTTATGAGAGACTGAGTACTGGAATCCTATATTTTTTTTTCCCCCACACATCAGCAATGAAGCAAAGTCTGAAGGCCGCAGTGACCTGATTCCCACCATTAAGTTCCGCCACTGTTGCCTGTTAAGAAATCGCCGTTGCATTGTTGCCTATCTGTAAGTATCAGATGTTAGTCTTGTGAAAAACTCTAAACATAACACTAATCAAATTGTAATTCTGCATCAAGCCTTCATCATTTAAAATAATAGCTATTTTTATGTACCAAACATTTATTTGAATTATAATGTAATAACAGTAAGGTGGGATAATACTCAGTAATTCCCTTTTGTTTTTAATTCTGTAATTCCCTTTTGGTTTTAACCATTACCAAATTACTTAACCAGCACATGGTCTTCCGCATGTTTATGGAGGTGGACACCCAGTGCTGGGATGAGATTAGAATATGTAACACCACCTATTACTCTATCTCACGCATACATTTCTTTCTTGGCTGAATTTAGGAAATAGTGATTTAATATTTTACCCGACCTTACTGATAATGCCCATGGATAATAGAGGACTAGTGCTTTAATCACCTTTTTCTGTAATTTTTAAATTGTAGTAATACAAATTTCACTTATATACTATGTCTATATGTATGTGTTTGTGTGTGTGTATATTTACACAAGGGCAGAGTGCACTGATATAGAGAGTCTTGTTCTCTCTCCCCCCTCTCCCAAGTGGAATCAGGACTCACGCTTGGAGATATAAAGCTAAATAGCTGTGTGGTGTAGCCTGTTCTGGTGATATTGGTACTGGGAGTTACCCTTATTCTACTCATCCAGATGTTCCTTACTGTAAAATCAATGTTACTATTTTTTTAAAGGCGCAGTACATTTTCCTTTGTTGAATTGCATTTCTTGCTTCAGTAAAACAACGCTATTCCCACTACTTTGAGATGTTTTCAATTAGAAGTTATTACAGCTCAAACTTTAGTTTTGGTTTAAAAAAAATATATAAATAGCGGTGCTACCAACAGGTGTTCAGAAGGCATTTTTGTTCTATATAATATATTGCTTTCAGTCATAGATTGCAGCAGTAAGTAATAGGACTAACACCACCTGGTGACCACAATAGAAAATTGCAGTTTAAAAAGGAAAAAAAAGTAAAATAAAAGTTTGAGCTGCAATAACTTCTGAATTAAAAATCCATCACCGGTGGGAATGCCCTTCTTTATTCACCAGGAAAAGGGAAAGCCCTATAGCTTGTATGTGTGGAAACGCTCCATAAAGTTTATTGCTGTTTTATGGAAGAAAGTCGGTATAAATATAAAACTATATCATTTTGTTTTTGCCAATATACTAAAAAAAGCTGGAGTAATTCTGCGGCAAAACAATTGCTCTATAGGATATACATTCGTATTCCAATTTATTTAAATTGGGCTTTAAATCTCTTGAATGCTAGACTGGTCTTCAATGAATTCTGAAACAAGGAGTTAGATCTATTGGACAGTCGATGTGTCGAAGCCATAATTAGTCCGATTCTCAGTACCTCCACCTCACTCTATTTTTATCCCATTTACAGATATGACCGATTGCTTCGGATTCGTGCCCTCCGGTGGGAATATGGCAGCGTGCTTCCAAATGTCTTGCGATTCCATATGTCTACAGAAGAGGTTTCTAATTGATAATATTAGTAGATAAAGAGATGTGTTAAAAATATGAATGTTACAAGTTGTTGTTTGTTGAAATATACAATTATTTTTGTACTTTGGTGTATTTTGACCAGAAACATTACAAATGAGAAATAACTCTTCTACTGATAGGTGATGCTGTTTCATCATTCCCTTTGGAGAATTTGTTGATTGACGGCAAAGTTCCCCAATCAATAAAACAGAGAGGCATCATCTTGGGGGAGGGGTGTGTGTAAAAATATACACTAGCAAAAGGGCCACAGCATTTCCTGTGAGGATTGTCAGTTCAGTGTTTCAGGGGTATTGAACGCATTCACAATGGTTAATGTAAATTTGTGGTGCTTAAATGGTTAACTGTCTCACTCACACACACCTACACACACACACACCTACACACCTTTTCCCATATATCCATGCAGTGGAGTTGCATACCTCTTTCACACTAAAGGAAACAAACACACTGCAATTTTCTTTTGTGTCTTTAAAGGAGCAGTAAACTTTTTTTTTAATGAAAAAAATATATAGTGTAGGGATTTTCCTACTGAGTAAATAAGGGTACTCCCATTGCCGAGAGATTTATATTTCCAGAGTTATTATAGTTTAAACCCATGGTTTGTTTACATTAGCAGTGCCCTCTAGTGGTCAAATTCTAATTAGATTTCCTGTTTAGATTCTAATGGAGAGGAAAGTCAGAAAAGGCAGACACATACAGATCTCCATAGAATGTGATAGAACCAACATTTGGAGTTTTCTAGCAGGCTGGTCCAAGCTATCTATAGACTGCTATTGCAACCGCTCCACCATAAAATTTCAAGCCATGGAGGTATTGCAACAAAAAAATGCAAGTTTGAGCTTCAGTAACTCTTGAATAAATCTCCCAGGGAGTACCCATATTTTATTCATTGGTATCAACCCTTTAAAAAAAAATAATATATTTTATATAATATATAATATAAATACTATTTATCCATATTAAGTATTACTATACCTTTTCTGATATAAATCTCTTACCTTTCTCTATAGACAGTTTGGTTCAATCAGTACAAAAAGTCCTTAGCCACTTACATGAGATCTTTGGGAGGTGAAGAAGGATTGGACATTACACAAGATATGAAACCCCCCAAGAGCTTGTATATAGAGGTGAGTGCATAGATAGCAATAAACTTTTGACTTGACTTCTTGAATTCTAAATTGTAAAAAAAAAAAAAAAATTGTGTGCAACATTTATGAATTAACACTTTTTTAGTTTTTTCAATTCACAAAAGAAAAGAGGAACATTTGTAAGGAAACCAATCGCACCATAAAGGGGGGAATGAGAAACTCCCCAAAAGCTCATATCTCTAATAGGGGCTTTTAACACCTTGAAAAAAAAAAAAAAAAATATATATTTTTCTAAGGGACACAATCCCTGCTTTTCTTAGCAGCAATGGCTCAAGCAGGGCTTATCACTCGATACATCTAGAAAGAGAAGCCCTGAAGATCCTGCTAATATTAAATCATGTTCTTGTCCATTTATGAAGACTATGTTGTGACACTTTTTAAAGGTCAGAGGTGGTTAACCTACTCGGCAACCTAGACACACACAAAGTTTTACAATTTTTTATTAATATTTTCACTGTAAATCCAAATACAGTTTTTATGTAGTCGGACTTGAGTCCATTGAATAGGATACACAAGGTGAGGCCCTCTAGCTGTCGCTGGATTACAACTTCCGTTATTTCATTATGAAATTTGTAGTTCAGTAGCAGCTGGAGGACCTTGCCGTGCCGTAGAGAGACTGATATTATGACTGCAGTAACAGCATGAACCCTTATCATAGGTACGCTGCCTAAGAGACTATGGTGAATTTGAAATTGAAGATGGTACAACAATTCTTCTTAAGAAAAACAGCCAGGTAAGAGACAGCATAGGTCAATCTATGAATGTGATTAGGTAGTCTTTTTTTTTTTTTTTTTTTTTTTTTTTAAAGGGGACCCATCACCTCCTGGAAAGTCTTTCTTATTTGAATCTTGTTGGCCAATAAATGTTCAAACCGTTTTGTGTTTGTTTGTTGTTTTTTAAACATTATATTAACATAGATATCCCGTATGTGACCCAGCATGCTCTCATTTTGTGCATATATGCACATCTAAATATTTTGTTGTTTTTGCAACATGTACAGTTATTTACATATAATATGGACTATATTAAAATTCTTTATGGTCTCTCTTGGGGTACATGTTGTTCACATTAACTTATCATTTTTATTAATATTTGTTTCTCCACTATGTAACACAATTTACACTTTATCTCTTAGTATTTATTTATATTCCAGTGTTATACATTAGTCTGGTGTATTTGTTAGTATGGGGTGGAGATTTCTTATAACAAAAATGGCCGCTATTTATTTTGATCGCCGAAGTTCAGGTTTTTTTTTCTTTTATTTTATACTTCACCTGTTGATTCACTTTAACCCTATTTTTGGCCGCTGTTTATTTTTAATCGCTGGAACTAACGTTGATTATAGCTTTTTCTTCACTTTGTATTTCGGCAGATTTATTCTTATTATAACATAGACATATGATTTTCTAAGGGTCTTCGATGGACCTGTGAGATTTCTTTTTTCCATATGCAGTTTTATATACACTTATCTTTATATATGCTGAATTTTTCTCTTACATTGAAAATTAAAATAATCCCTTATAATATCGTTATTTGTAACACTTATGAGGTATTATTATTTTATAACATTTGGTCCATGACTGTTTGCGAAATTATCAGTTCGCTGATTATTAATTACGGTTAAGTATCTTTATCATCTTTTAAATTAATCATACAATAATATATTAGAATTCCCAGTTTATGGTTGGTGGTCTATACTTCTCTGTTATGTATTGGTTCATGCTTATGGAGTTGGGAATTGCCAACAATAAAAATGGCAGTCGGGTTACCATTTACTCAATTAATTTTTAAGCTCACCGATTTATTTTATGTATAAGCGTCATGTTTATTATTATTATTATTATGTAATACACATTAGTAATTTGAATTTATAATTATATTTATTCTTGTCAAGCATTGGTTGGGATTTGTGAGGTTGGGTATTGCCAATCACTAAAATGGCCGTTGTATCATTTCCTGCTTCCCATGTTGACTTCTTATTTATATACTTTAATTTTATACCTTACTGATGTGCTGCTTAGCATCTTTTGGTCCTCGATAGATCTATGCGACTCTTGTTGCGTATATGTTTTCATAATCACTCTTTTAGTTGATCTCTATTTAGAGCCATTTTTTTTTTTAATTGGACACATGACAGCTATTCTTGCATTTGATTGGCCAAGCTCGAGTATTTCAACCACATCATTATCAGTTACCTATCATCCCCTGACGAAGCCTTCAGCAACATGCGTTGGGCTGTTGTGGTTGCTGGGGAGGAGGGATAATTGCTGTTGGCTTTTTGTATTAATTTCTACAGTAAGTATGGCTGTATTGTATTGTTTCATGCACTGTTGTGCTTTATGCATATCATTTGTTTATTCATTTTGCACCAGCACTTTACTACTTATACAACAGCCTAACAGCTATCTACTTTGAATGTTATTGTAGCGTGCAGATATTGCTGTTTGGTGCGATCTGGTTTACCTTTAGCCTCATAGGTCCTCCCCTGCTTTGTTTTTAAGTATGTTTTATTATTGTGAATTTTTATTCATGCCTTTTGCTCACTTGTTAATTAATAAAGATTGCTTGCATTTTTTTGTTATATATTGTCTCACAATTGTGTGCCTCTTTTTAAAGGCTTGGCTGTATGGTAATTTTCTTTTTATGTCCTCCCCTATTTTGTATAGTTAGTATGTTTACTATCCCTTGAGTGCACCAAACCATTTAATTTATATCTTTTTTGAGATTACTTACCATTGCTGGCCAGTATATATTATAAACACTCACTGTCACCAGGTCACATACTTGACTTCTCTGTCAGAGGAGTACGTGGCAACGGGGAACCACTGGGGATGGGAAGAAGCAAAGATTAACGGGCTGTGGGGCAAAGCGGCGCTGCAGCCTTTCCTGAAGTGACGTCATGTGGTTAGATTGTAAAGCTTTTCTCTCCGTTAATACAGCATTTTAGATTCTAGGAGGCGATTGTTCCCCTTTAACCTCCTGGGTACTAGAGATGGAAACATATCCACATGGCAAAGGGTGAAAATATTGGTATACACTTAGAGAGTGGGGGCTGCAAGGTCTTGATGCTTCTTAGATTTTGATTATTAGCATTTGTCATGCCTTCTGTTTGAATTTTGTAACTACCGTATACATTTTACTAGTTTTTTTTTGTTTGTTTGGCTAATTCCTTTTCTGTACTGATTTTTGTCTATTTTCTATTTCTAGCACTTTCTGCCACGATGGAAATGTGAACAGTTAATCCGACAAGGTGTACTGGAGCACGTGCTGTCATGAGACTGCCCTAGAGATTGTTTCAAAGTAGTCTGACACACAAACTTGGGACCATATTCAAAAAGCTAAACAGGCACAGTTGTGGAGCAATTCAGCTTCATCATAGAGCACAAATGAAAATGCCAGTTGTTTTAACCCTCTGCTTCGCAATATGTTGGGGACCACTGTAGCATTCAAGAGGTCAGAATCCCCATTTGAAGCAAATAAAACTTGGGGGAATTTGTATCTGTCCCCCACTGATATAGTTGATTTGCACCAGAGTTGCACCTGTTTAGCTTCCTGAAAATGGCCCCTGGCTTCTTACTCATGTACTTTTAGATCCATGGTGGGCAACCTGTGGCTCTGCAGTTGTTTGACTAAAACTACTAGACAGCTGTTGGTTGACTGAGGATGGCAGATGTTGTAGTAGTGCAATAAAAGCTGCAGGGCTACAGATTGACATACTTATTCCATATGTTTATGTTTTTCTTCACCAACATATATATCCATATAACTGTAAATATCAGTTTCTACCTTGATTAAATGTACTTGTACTCTGACTCTTGAGGTTGTTATGCAAAATAATATAAAGTAACAGTATGTTGAACATGAAGTGTGAGATGCAACCAAATTCACCCCAAGAGCTGCACATTTTAGTTAGAGTAAAAGCAGTTTAACCCCATGTATGCTGGGCACGTCTCCAACACATTGCTTTTCATTGTATTGGAGACCTCTCTAGCATCCTTGGGTTTAAGGTGGAACCATGTAAGTGTAAAGTGAAGCATGCTCTGGTAGTGCTGTGGTGCACAACCAGGATGCCATGGCTTTTAATTGTGCCATGAGTACCAGTTTAGGTGTCACGTTTTTTGTTTTTTTTTCTATGAATACTTTTACAAAAAATGTGAATGTGGGTTTTCAGATGTGTGTTACTGGGAACTGTTATACACACCTGTTCTAGTAGGGGTGGATAAAAATATGAACTCTGTGTAGTCATACTATTTTAAGGAGACCTACATACCTCCCAATTATCCCTCTTTAGGAGGTACAGTCCCTCTTTCCCTCCCTGGTGTCTCTTTTTGGGAGAGCAGACTGTGTGGTGTGTGTTGATAAGTGTATCACATTGCTCCACTGCAATAAAACTCACATTAATGTTTATATAAATGTCAATATATGTGTTTATTTATTAGTCTGGTAAATAAAATTATTTGGTGTTTCTTTAAAATCCCCTGTTCAGTTATACAAATATGTGCCAATAAGTCATGAAACAAGCTGAATATTATGGGTATTGCCCACCCACCAGCCATACCACTAGCAACACCTCCTAAAACAAACAAAATTGTCACTCTTTGGCCATTTGAAATGTTGGGAGGTATGGATTTGTGAGCAAAGGTTGAGGGTCAATGATTATAGATGTCTACAAATCTAGAAAATGTTAAGGATGCCTTAAAGGGATAGTAATGTTTCATAAGAAAGCAGCTATAATTAATCATCATAGTATTTGGGCCATGGAGAGTGTTATTTTAGTGCTGTCAGAGTTGTAGTTGAAGAGTACTTGAATGATAAAGTATCCTGCTCCCGCCCCTTTTACTGATTTAACACTGCTCGGTTCAGAGCAGCAGGGAGTGTCCAGGTAGATTGCAGAGAGGGACAATCTTCAATTAAGATGAGGGAATAAGCTGAAAAACCTGTCAAGGAGGGCAGGGTTTTCATTGTTCTCTCAATAAGAAGATTGACCCTTGATGTGAGCTGTCTGGTCTATGGATTGGATTCCACATCTGAGGAGCGGGGGTTTACACTAGGTAAAAGGGGCGGGAGGGTGAAACTTTATCATTCAATTACTCTTGGACTGCAACGCTCACAGTAATGAAATAACACTCTGTATGGCTCAAATACTGTGAAGATTAATTGGAGCTGCTGTTTTTGTGAAACATTACTATCACTTTATGCAAAAAAGAAAAAAAAAAAGCTTGAAAAGTGGTAGAGGAACATTATCTACTCCTCCATCTGTACCAGGGAACTGACTTTAAGACTGCATATGAAGCCTCTCAGGGCTGCCTGTTGAACATCGTTGATATAGGTATTATTACCTTGTGTTGTGCTAAAATGAGAATGGAGTACTGTGAGAAACCAAGGGAATGACAGTTAAGGAGGAAACTAAGGTATTTACTGTTGAAACCCTGTCAAAGTTCAGCACTAAAACTGGGAGGGTTTATTGGGACAGGCATGGTGGACTGAAGTCAAACTGTAGGATACACACTATTTACTGGGGTAAAGTATAGATAGCTAAGGGTACTGCAGAGCTGGCAAAGAGACTAGGAAGTATTTGCTATCTATGGAGAGGCTTTTGTCAGCAGTCAAAAGCAATACAATTAATAGCTTTAGCAACAGTGCAATCTGGTGGTGGTAACATTAATAAAATAGTTTTTTTGTTAAAAATATATTTCAATAGGTCCTTGGCTCCAACAGCTGATACCAGTTAATTCAATATGTACTCATTTGGGTTGAAGTCTGGTAACTGAGCAGGTGAATGAGGTATGGAAATGTCACCAACCTGCTACTGAAATCAAACTTCTTCAATCCCTTCCCTAGTATCTGAGTGCATTGTCTTGCTGAAAAAAGGCATGCACCTGACTGGCATTAAGAAGGCTTGGGTATTCAGATGTTGTTTAAACTGTATCCGTTGTTCTAGGTATGCCTTGAAAGCATATGTTCACACCACCATCATGCAATCTAGACACCTGGTGCAGTGTTCTATTGATTCATGCTGTTTCTGTTATTTTGGTCCAACTGGTACTATGATTCAAAGGACAATGTTGGCTTTTCTGTACAAACTATAGCCATAGTTGTTTGTTTTTACTTGACAAGGGTGGGTCCGGGTGAGGCTGCGTGCTTTCATATCTTATCCATGATAGGGTATGAAAAATGCTGCCTTTCGATAAGGCCACTTGCATCACTGTTGTAATGTGCTTTCATTTCGTCAGTTGTTGCTTGTCTTAGACCACAGGAATTGTGCAGTCTATCTCCTCAATAAGCTATCTTTAGCCACAGGACCAAATTAACTGGATGTTTGTTGGTTGTCGACCATTCTCTGTACACTGTAGATCAAGTATGTCCATACTAAGACCTTGGGTCCATTTGTGTCCCTCTGGCATGGCCATTCATGCAAATCCTGTTAAATATTATAAATACTAGTTGAACAGCCCGTTACATGGGCCACAGTGCCTCTGGCAACCGGTCGTGGGGCAGTCTTGCGCAGCAGAGACTGCCCGTGCCACTGCTGATACAGAGCTGGACGCTCCTTCGGAGCGCCCAGCTCTGTATCAGGCGCGGGCAGTCTGTACTGCGCATGACTGCCGCAGGTGCAGCAGTGTCTACTGCGCATGTCGGGCGTTACACACAACTTAGCGAATTATTATATAGGATGACTTACTGCAAAATATGCTCCATTTGTGATTCTAGCAATCAGATACTTAAGGTGGAATACAACAAGTTAAGTAGGTGCAACTCTGAAGCAAAGCAATTGCACCATATAGGACAATTGATAATTCACATTGAGTTAAATTGGATATTAACTCTTTAAATCCAGAGAGATCACTAGCATTCAAGGGATTTAAAAGTCCCATTTAAATTAATGGGGAATTTAGGAAAGCATATTTTTCCCTTATGTTACAGTTTTTTTCCAGAATTTCTCCTTCAATGTTTAGTATGTATCAAAATTTAAAGTAATTTATTAGCCTATAAAAGTTTCCTTTTGTGCATACATGTTGTTAAAGGGACAGAAAAAGTAAATGCCTGATAAAACTGTTCCCAAGTAGCATTAGTCTGTGCCAAAGACATCTGTGTTTTTACTTGACTAACCACGACTGCAACTATTCCCACCTCCATGTGGGATAGCTCTAACCCTTGATTGCACCTGTCCACAGTGGTAATCTCAAAATATTAGAAGAAAAAAGAAGGGAGCGTCCTAGTGTAATATCATAGATAAATGAACCTCCACCAATACACAGTGGTACTCGCACTGTCCCAGACCACTAAAAGTGGTCAGTAGTGTAGATGGAAGATTCTGACTGCCCCAGTCAGTCCATATAGATTCGGCAGATGCTGCTTCCCAAATATGCCCCAAGTGGACCTCCAGGACCCTTGAGAGAAAATGATCCAACGGGGTAATTGCCAATACTTTATTTGCCATTGTATATTGTTATTGTTTTTATATTATACTTAAGCTTTTTTGATAAAGAAGTTGAGCACTTTGAAACGCATCAAAAATACACATATTGGAGTTTGTTAAACTTGGCATATTTTAGAAGTAAATCTTTTTTTATACCGTGCTTGGATTCAAGATTTTTTCATTCCTGAGAGAGAGTCTATTCATTGTATCGGGGAGGTGTTATCACCCTGTTGGATCATTGTCAGTTGTTCTTGCAACCGGCATACGTTTGTGCAAGTGTGAGTACTACATCAAGAATTTGTCATTTGAATATTAGTGTTATCAAGATAACAAAATATACTGGTAGTTTGCGCTCCTTTTTGGTTCCCTTTAATCTCAAAATATGCCTGGGCACGCTTCCAGGTCTGTATAGACAGCATTCCCCGATATGCCACGGTGTCATGCTGTATCTTTCCCATTGTCTCTGACTGGATGGCTATATTGTACCAATAAGAAATTGGTCAGTCTTGGAGATCAGTCCTGCAGTGTTTGTGATGCTACTCCTCAGCTCTTTTGCTCTCTACTCCTCACGGGAAGTGTTAGAGGTGCAGAATAAGATCTACAAATCACCAGTGCAAACACATGGGCACTGATCATCATGCACAGGTTAAATTTGCTGACCAGTAATTGCAGTGGGCTCTTTGGGGATATGCAATGAGCACCAAATCAAGAGGTGGTTTTGTTCTGCTTAACAATATGGATTACTCTGACAAAGATAGGTGTAGAGATAATAAACACAGAGCAATGTGCTGTTGCTAGTATGAGCACCCCACCCCCACACGCCCTGGAAGGGCACCAGTAAGAATGAGGAAGGACCTGCTTCTGTGCTGGGACTTGCCACAGCCAAGCCATCACGTTGGTGACAGAGTAGGAGCAGGCTGAGGACTCACTGCAGGAGAGCAGAAAAATTCCACTGGTTTGGTTAGATCCCAGAGAGAGAGAGAGAGAGAGAGAGAGGTACTAGTATGCTGTTGTCTGTGCATTAGTAGAACATCTGCACCAGCAGTCCTGTTCAGTGCTTCTATACTTGCACTTAGAGCTGCCTGTACAGTGAGCAGAACACTTTTTAAATAAAATTAAGTGAAGGGGGAAATGCATGTAATGAAAGGGGAGACACAGGCCCCAGAGCAGACCTTACCTCTGTTAAAGAGCAGGCAGCCATGTCAAGCATTTGATATGCTGGACTCACTGTTTAATTACCTGTTTAGTGGTAAGTTGAGGGCTTCTGAGCACTGCTTAGTTTCCCTTGCCTTTCCACTTCCTGCCCCAGTTGGCTGGATACTTATAAGAGGATCCCTTGTTCTAAGTCAGGTGACCCAGTGACGACCTGTCATCACACATACATCCTTCCTGTCCTCATCCTCCAATGCATCAAGTGTTGACTCTCAGATTGGGTAGTGTGGTTATTATATGACCTTCTCCCTTGTTCAATTTTGACCCCTACTGTGCTTTACACTCCATTTGCTTCTCTGGTACCTCTCTTTTGCCCCACATTTAACTCTCTGTTTTCCTATTGTCCTTTTTTGTGTCTGTTTCTTCTATTTTGCCAATCAATTGCCCTGTATACCACTCTGTTGTCCATCTTTGCTCCCTTATGCCTTTTCCCCATTGTGTCCTTGCTTCTCCCCTATGCCTTTCTCATAGTTTGGTATAAAGGCAAAGTGGAGTAAAACACCTGTCTAGTAGCCTAGGGGTTAGAATCCCTATTTATATCATTGTGAATTTGTCTCCCACAGTTCAAATGCTTTGCTCCAGAATTGCACATTGCCTTTACCCCTTTGAGTGCCAGAAGGGTGCACACTGCACAACACATTGGGTAGCAAGGTCTTGTGACTTTGTTGTTAGCAGCATAGACCAAATGGCATTAACCCTTTGAGTGCCAGAGAGATGCGCAGTGCATTGCAAAACAATGCATTTTGCTCCCCCTCTGACACTCGAAGGGTCGACGTTGTGCTACTCTGGAGCAAACCATCTACACTGTGGAGGCAAACTAATATTTCAAAAATTCACTTTTAACCCCTAGAGTGCTAGAGAGGTCTTTTTATTTTTCTCCTAGTGTGCAGTTAGTTTTACCTTTATACACAAGTGCCATTGAGCTTTTCATAACTTAGGGAAAGTAGAACAATTTTCGATCAAACCAACTGAAATCGGTAAATACAAATTTCCAAAATGCACACTGATTTAAATTAGGTGTTTAACCGCTAGAATGCTAGCAAGGTCTCCAAAAGGTAGCTACACAAAGTGTTGGCGACTTTTTTTTTTTTTTTTTTTAGCATTAAAGTGGTTAAAAGTCCCATTTAAATATGGCGAGCAGGGCATTGTACCTATGGTGGGGGTCCTTGAAACTTGTCTCGGGCCCTATGATTTCTGATGGCGGCCCTGACTGAAGATATGAAGAGTTGGAGGACTGTGAGAACAAACCAAGAGTAGATCTCCCGATCAGGGCATCTGGTATCACCCAGTGGGCTGTGCAATCATGGACCAGTGGGAGAGATCAGAGGCTTTCCCCATAAGGCAATAATGGCCAAGTGTTATCCCTCCCTTGCTCCCACTCTGTGAAGGGTTAACCCTGCAGTTTTGGACAAGTCTGTCTCATCCTTCCCTAGCTTCACTTATCACAAGGATAGCTCTGCAGTATTGGCCAAGTCTGTCTCATCCTTCCCTAGCTTACACTCAGTGAAGGGTTAGCCTTGCAATATTGGCCAAGTAGCTCATGCCTCCCTAGCTCTTACTTTGTGCAGGGTTAGCCCTAGGTATTGGCCAAGCCTGTATCATCCCTCCCTTGCTCCACTTAGCAAAGGGTTAGCCCTAAGTACTGGCCAAGCCTGTCTCCTCCCTCCCTACCTCCCACTAATTGCAGGGTTAGCCATAAGTACTGGCTAAGTCTGTCTCATCCCTCTCTAGCTCCCACTCAGTGCAGGGTTAGCCCTAAGTACAAGCCATACCTGTCTCAGCCCTCCCTAACTCCCACTCAGTGCAGAGTTACCCATAAGTACTCTCCAAGTCTGTTTCAACCCTCCCTAGCTTCCACTCAATGCAGGGTTAGCCCTAAGTACTGGCCAAGTTTGTCTCATTCCTCCCTAGCTTCCACTCAGTGCAGGGTTAGCTGTAAGTACTGGTCAAGTCTGTCTCATCCCTCCCTAGCTTCCACTCAATGCAGGGTTAGCCCTAAGTACTGGCCAAGTTTGTCTCATCCCTCCCTAGCTCCCACACAGTGCAGGGTTAGCCTTAAGTATTGGCCAAGTCTGTCTCATCCCTCCCTAGCTCCCACACAGTGCAGGGTTAGCCTTAAGTATTGGCCAAGTCTGTCTCATTCCTCCCTAGCTCCTTCTCATTGCAGTGTTAGCCCTCTCCTCTCTTGAACCAGAAACCCTACTTTTCACCAGCCAAACACAATATTAGCTGAATCTCCTCCCTTCTGCACAAACCTTCTCCTACCCAGGAAAGAATTATTCCACACACCCCTATACTATAGGGACGTAGAACAGTGTTTACAAGTAGTGATCACAAACATGCTGCTCTCTATATGCTTTTGGGGGTGTCTGCTTTTACCTGCCCAGTGGTGTCCAAGTTCAGGCCTCAAGCAGTACAGAATATAAGGATTTTCTTGATTAAGCACAGGTGTGTCAATCAAAATGAATGAGCCACTGATTAACTCACTTGTGCTTAATTAGGGTATTCCTTAAATCCTGGCCTTTTGGTGGTCCTTGAGGATTGAACTTGCACAGCCCTGTACCTGCTCATCCTTTCCCAGCCACCTGTCTCCTACTTTAAGTATTCCCACTTACTCTCTAACCCCTCCCCCTCCTTTTAGGCCACTCATCCTCTCTCTCAGCTCTCTATCTCAGCTCCCTTATCCGTTTACTATCTCTGAGCATCCCATGTGTAAACCCTAACAACATACTGGAAAAACCATAATCATATTCTTAATTTAACTCTTTTCATGCCAGGTGGTGCACATCACAAAGCAAAGCTCTGATACTCAAAGGGTTAAAACCTACCTTTAAGATACAAATTCAATAAGAAATTCTGATGCCAACCAACTGCACTATAGGGAACAAATATTGATTCCTCAAATTCCCATTGATTTAATTGAGACTTTTAAGCGTTGGAGTGTTAGAGAGACATATGCAATGTGTTGGAGATCTCCCTAGCATTCCAATGGTTTAAAAAATAAATAAATAAATCAATTGATATTTTAATTTCTTCCCTTCTGGGCAGCTGCTTTGCTCCAGAATCATATCTCTGGCTCTTTAGCTTACTAACTTACTGTCTAAGGCCTCGATTCAATTGTCTCTAATGGCAAAAAACCAAACAAACAAAAAAAAAACCCAGCAATTGGAGTTTTATAATCACGGTAAGCCATTCAGTTCTATGTCTTACCAGCAGCTAATGGCAGTTTCAAAAAATTAAACGGACAATAAAATATTGCCCATTGAGGACAATGCAAGAACTATTCCCAGAGCCATTCAATTGTGTGTGGTACTGCCAAGGGACCATAAATTGTAACATTTACTGGCAGAAATTTAAAATCCAGTTTTTCTGGCCGCATACCACTCAACACATACTAAAAATCACCATCGAACAAAAGAAAACAGAGAAACAGCAGCTCATACAACACACAGTATAGAACACAAGCATACAAAGGCAAAATTAATCCCTGCAAAGCCAGGCAAACACACCAACGATGCCTACACCAGACAAACAAGTCACAGACTAACAACAAGAACACAGCAACCCCACAGGGAGAAGGGCAACACAAAGCATCACAACATAAGCCATCATTACCTAGAACAACAGGGGTATATACACACAACACAAACACCTGTCAATTACAAAGCAAACCAAGCTCACCTTTGCAACATCAACAGCCAATAGAGATACAATATGCCCTTCACAATGTCACACACAACCTGACAGGTACATAACAATCGCAACAACTAACATCAACAATTACAGACACACAGGCAAACACTTACCTGGACAGCACATACCTTCCCATTGGTCAAACCAGACCACATGACCACTCCTGGACAACACTCCACCACTGTCTTAAAGGGACAGCTCACCCTCCCCAGACGTGGCATGTTAACAGTGAGACAGGGACTGAGAGAGGCAGAAAGATTTCAACTAGTAGGTGTACATACTTATATTTGCAAAGACAGAGGAGGCAAATGCATTTGAGGGGTAGGGATCACCATCCTCCCCCAAGCACACCTGTTCAACAGCCTTCACCTGTTGCAAGCAATCATGCTCCAGCTGAGCCACACAGAAGTCCATCCCCACCTGGAGGATAATACATGCCAGTAGCACCCCAGCTGCTGCAACAGGATGTCCACCAGCTCCTATAGCTGCTGCAGGGACCTGTGGAGCAGCACAGAGATGACAAACGTCCACCAAGGCCCAAGATACACCACAGAAGGGTCACAATCCTGGGAATGATGGACGCTGAAGTCAAAGACCGCTACAGATTGACAACGCAAAGCATCATCAACCTATATGACGTCATTAAAGGGATAGTAATACTTCCTTTATGGAGGCTTGAAAGTTGTAAGTATTAAAGTGATAGTAATGTTTCAAACTAAAAGCAGCTCCAATTAATCTTCATAGTATTTGGGCCATGGCTAGTGTTATTTCAATACTGTCAGAGATGTAGTTCAAGAGTAATTGAATGATAAAATATCTCCCTCCTGCTCCTTTTATTGATGTAACACTGCTCACCTCAGAGCAGCAAGACTGACGGGATGGATCACAGAGAGGAACAATCTGTCAAGGGGGGCAGGGTTTTCCTTATGCTCACACTAAGAAGATTGTGCCTTGCTGTGAGCTGTCTGGTCAAGAGACCAGATTCCACATCTGAGGGGAGATGGCTTACACCAGGTAAAAGGGGTGGGAGGAGGATACTTTATCTTTTAATTATCCTTGAACTCCAACTCTGACAGTATTGAAATGCACTCTCCATGGGCCAAATATTATGAAAATTAATCTGAGCTGCTTTTATCTTGAAACATTACTATCCCTTTAAATAAATAAACCAAAGCATATATGTCTTTTTGCAGTAACTTTCCTAATTTAAAGAGGAACTATCATCATAATAACATTGCCCCCCCCCCAAACCATTACTAACATAGAGATAGGTAAAGCCATACTTTCATAAGGCTGAATAAGTCCGCATTATTGAGGAAATACAACTTCTTTGGCAGGAACTAGCAATAGCACAGATATCTTGGAGGAAAGGTACCTCTGAGTCTGCACTGTCTGTCCCGTTCACTGCCATCATTGACGAGTGGCGTTCCTTGGTATCTTAAGGTACCAGAAGATAATGACGGTGCAAGTGCAGAGAGCTTCTCTTGTAAGCTTTGTGCAGCTGATGCCTGCCGAAGAAGTTGTTTTTCATAAATAACACTGACTTATTCAGCCTAATGAAAGTATGGCTTTACCTATTGCTATCTTAGTAAAGAATTCCCCACATAATAAAATCATATCTGGGTTGGTGTGGTGATCATTATGAGAAGAATAGGATTGGTTAGGAGGGCTAGGGTAAGAGGAAAGGGTGGGTTTTGAGAATTAATAAAAGGGGGCTACTTGCTGTAACCACTTAGTCTTTGGATCTGCTAGCAAATCATCTCTCCATCCCTCCCTATTGTTTCCTGTGCTGGGTTTTGTGGTTTTGTCAGGTCATAAAAGCACCTGGGAGGGTTGTTATTGTCACAGCTTTTGGCACTTTGGGCCCTTTCACGGTGTAAATGGTAAACTAATTGTGTGGCGCTGGCATATATTGCACCCAAACCTTTTCACGGTTTATGTCACCACTCCCCATTAAGCTGCATAGATCAGCTAATGGGGTGCGGTGGGACTGAGGGGAATATGTGGGTAATGCTTTTGGCTCAGTAGGGGTGGGACATAGGTGGTATACCTGGTGAGATGGCAAGGGCTTTAAAGTGGGGTTGTTGTAATATGTTAACCATTTAATAAAGCTGTGGCCTTATTTCGTCCATATATAGTTTGTGTATATTTATTGATCAATACCTTATGCCCACAACATGGTTTGGTGGGCAATGTTATCAATGTTATCAATAATCTTGATGTAAAGTTTACCCCTCTTGCCCCTTTTAGGTACGTCACTGCTCTGTCTGTCAGACTTGGATTCTGGTCTGCGCACTGGACGATTAGTTTGGAGAGCCAAAATAGCAGTGCATACAAACAAAATCTTTACGATAACAGTCTACAAATTGGGCTCAGTTTGAGGTAGTGGACAGTTGTCATGAAAACTTTTGTTGTATGCATAAGCTATGACTGATTTATCTCTTTGAGTAATGAAGTGGTATTCAGGGAATTTCCACTGCATATGTGAGATACTCCTCTAGTATTCAATTATTTCTATTTATCTATTAGATATTTTTTTATTTTAAACTTATGGACAGATGAAAATGGATTCTTGAAGTCGGTGTGTCATTTTCACAAAAATCAAATTTAGGAATAGTTAGCCCTATCTTTGACCTAAAATAGTGGAGGAACACATGATTAATTTTGAATATAGTGTGGTCTGTTTTTTATGAGAGCCATGAATGCTGGGACATTTTTGGAACACCATTTTGAATAATTGTAGCAGTAATAGAAAATATCATTTTGATTATATTGATATTTTACCACCTTAAAAGCTAAACACACTCTTCAAAGCCTTGTTTCATAATGCAGCAGAAGACATTATTGCTATTGAAAGTTTTTAAAGACCCTTTTAAACGAGTTTAGAATGTTAATAATTGTATTACTTCCTTGTGGTTCTGATGGTTTGCTTCAGAATTGCTCCAATTCTTCATACTAAAGATAAATATAGATAATCCATAGAGACATGTAAGATAAACAACCAATAGTGGGCAATATTAATTAGATTACTAACCTCTTCTTAGTTCAGTTAAATTTTAAATAAAGGAATCCAATTTGCACCAAACAACTTTGATACTCCAAACATTTATGGCAAAAGAAGGATTTTTAAAATATTATTAAAATATAGGGAATCTACTAAAACTATGGTATATGGTTCCAGAGATTAAAGGGATAGTAATACTTAAGTATTACTAATCCCTATAGGAAAGTACTACTGAAAAAAAAACGTATTGCCCCCAGTGTCATCTCTCAAACCTTTATGGTTTGAGAGATGATCGCTTTTAAAGTTGCCCTCTCCCTCCCCCTTCCCCGTAGTCAGCATGCTAGCTGACTGAAGGGAAATCCGGTCATAGATCAGCAAGCAGCTCTGCAGCAGAGCCGCGATCGCATTAATTAAAAGAAAAACTTTCACTAAAATGGTCTTCTACGTGTGCTTGCAAACCAAGCACACGTAGAAGACCATTTCAGTGAAAGTTTTCTTTTTTAGGAACGCAATCTGGCTGTGCTGGAGAGCCGCCTGAAAGTCATACGACTTCCTTCCCTTCAGTCAGCTAGCATGCTGACTACGGGGAAGGGGGAGGGAAAAGGCAACTTTAAAAGAGATCATCTCTCAAACCATAAAGGTTTGAGAGATGACACTGGGGGCAAAACATTTTTTTTAGTAGTACTTTGCTATGGGGATTAGTAATACTTAAGTATTACTATCCCTTTAAATCACCAACAAAGCTTTCCCTAAATAATAGCACAAATATTACTGTATAGGTAAGCTATTGGCTATGACCAATGAAATTCATAACCTATCACTGATTTCACCCTTTGAATAACAAAGGGGTATCCAACGTATTTTGACAAAATATGTATGATACCCTTCTGGTATTCAAAGGGTTAAAAAAACATTGTATATATCCATTAGATCTTTTTTAATTTTTAACTTAAGGAGAGGTGAAAATGGATTCTTGAAATTGGTGTGTCATTTTCACAACAATCAAAGTCATAAATAGTTAGCCCGATCTTTTCCCGAAATAGTGGAGGAACACATGATTCATTTTGAATATAGTGTACTCTGTTGTCTTATTCTGAAAGCAATGAATGCTGGGTCAATTTAGGGGAAAATCATTTTCAATCATTGTAGGCGACCTAAATTTATTTTTCAATTTAAACCCTTGAAAGCAAAGAGACTCCTTTAAAGCTGTGTTTCATAATTCGTTAGAAAACATTACCACTGGGTGTTTTAAAGGGATAGTAATACTTAAATTTACTATCCCTCATAAAAAACTGAGTAAAATGACACCAGCGGCATCTCTCAAACCTTTATGGTTTGAGAGATATCCGCTTCAAAGTTCCCTCTCCCCTGACGTCAGCATTCTAGCTGACAGCAAGGGAATCCGGTCCCAGGACCGGTGGCAGCTCTGCAGCAGTGCGGACATCGTGTTAATAAAAAAGAAATCCTTAACTTAAAAGGTCTTCTACGTGTGCTTGCAAACCAAGCACACGTAGAAGACCGTTTTAGTAAAGGATTTCTTTTTTTATTAAAGCGATCTCTGCATTGCTGCTGAGCCGCCGGTTGATCCCAGGAGAGGATTCCCCTACTCTCAGCTAGAATGCTGACGTCAGGGAAAAAGGCAAACTGCTGAACTTTAAAGGTGGATATCTCTCAAACGATAAAGGTTTGAGAGATGCCGCTAGTGTCATTTTACTCAGTTTTTTTATTGCCTACAAGATGAGGAATAGTCATTTTAAGTATTACTGTCCCTTTAAAGACTCTTTTAAATGAGTTTAGAATGTGAATAATTTTATTCCTCCCTGTGGTTCAGATATTTTGCTCCAGAATTTTTCCAGTTCTTCTTACTAAAGAAATTTATAGAGAATTCACAGAGACATGTAAGATAACCAACCAACAGAAGGCAATATTAACTAGATTATTAACCTCTTTTGAGTTCAGTTCCTTTTCAATAAAATTAATCTTTTACAGTCTTGACAGCTAAGAGAGCTCTTTAAATCCTTGTTTAAGCATTAGAAGACATTATTACCTTTGGAATTGTTAAAACCCTGTTTAAATGAGTTTAGAACGTGGATAATTTTATTCCTCCCCTATGAATCATTTGGTTTGCTCCAGAATTGCTCTGGTTCTTCATGATAAAGAGCTTTATAGAGAATTTACAGAGACATGTCAGATAACCAACAAGCAGAGGGCAATATTAATTTGGTTACTAACGTCTTCTTAGTTTAGTTTAATTTTAAATAAATTAATCCAATTTGCACCTAACAACATGATGCTCTAAATATTTATGGCAAAAGAAGGATTAGTTAAAATATCTTTAAAATATAGAGAATCTACTAAAAATTATGGTATATGGTTACAGGGATTAAGGGCTTGATGCAAATGTTGGAGTTAAAACCAGCGTGTACAAAAAAACTATCTTCGCGAGTTTAACAAGACTGGTAACGTGAGATGCAAATGTTCCTTACCCAGAAGATTTAACGCACGACGGCCTACAAAACACACAAAAACTACAAAACTGGAGTTGCCTAAAATCTGACCTTATAATCGATGCAAAACACACGATAAACACGAGAAACGTCCCAATGAAAAAAAAAAAGTCGTACGTTACCTAGTGCCCCAGCCAATCACAGCACCCCAAAGTATCAAGTTCAGTCAAATAAACTATATATAGACCCAAAATAACCGACACACCTTTGTCTGTTATCGAGTTCCAAGAGCTAGATATCAGGAGCGGAAGCTAGTTAAAGAGAGAAAGGGAGTTTTGAGGCACGCACACACACACAGGTAGAAGGAGAGACTGACAGCACACATAGCGACACATAATACACTTTTGTACATACCAAATACACTCATTCAAACACATATACACACATAGCCCTTTTTTTTTTCTTTTTTTTTTGTAAAACACATACACTTTATATTTTTTTTTGACAGTGTGAGTGCCTGGGTGAGAGTGGGTGAGAGGAATGGAGAGGAGAGAGAGGTGGGGAGTGTAGGAGGAGAGGAGGAAGATATGCAGGTGGGCATCCCTGGTCAGGATAGGGGAGGGAGAGGGAGAGCCCTGGGGAGGAGGGAGAGACATGCCAAACCAGGCACATATAGTGCAGGGACAGAGGAGAGAGTGGGATGATGGGTACGTCTTGGGGAGCACCCAACACAGGCAGGGCCTGAGAGCCAAGGCTCTCAAAGAACCTCCGGGGGTGAGGAGGAGGACAGGGCAAGAGAGCCTAAGATCAGTTAGGAGAAGAACCTCGTCCTGTGTGAGGCGGTGATCACCAGAGAGAGGCTCCTGTTCCCCAAGGGGACGGTCGTTGGGATGGGGTCGAAGAGGAAGACCGCATGGAAGTAGGTCCTGGCTGCAGTGAATGCTGTGGCCAGCCACAGCCGGTCGCTGGAGTCTGTCAAGAAAAGGTGGACAGACTGCAAGGCCAAGGTAACATAGTAACATAGTAATTTAGGTTGAAAAAAGACTTGTTTCCATCTAGTTCAACCCTTTTCCTATTCCTGTTTACCATCATGAAGGTGAAAAAGAAGATGGGAGAGCAGGCCTTGCATTCTGCTGGCACAGGGGGTGGTCTGCCCCTGCGTGTGGAGTACAGCCAGTGGTAGGAGGCTGTGCACCAGACAATCTCCTCTGTAATGGTGCATGGAATCCCTGGATGGAGTGACACCGGGGAGGAAAGTAGCCTCCAGTCCACTGGTACGTGCATCAAGGCCCACACACACATCACACAAATCCTGACACCTACCAGACAGAGGCCAACACAGTGACACCTGAACACGTGGACAGCATTCCTCACCACAATTCAGCAACACAGCTTGGAGGGACGTCAAACAAGGACAGAATACTTGACAAGCCCAGCCTGAATGGGAATGGTCAAGTCCCTGTTGAACCCCCTTCATGCTGTCGACAACAACATCATGCGCAGCACAAATACAATGCACACTGTCATGTGTCAGTCACAGATCTGACTGTTATGTGTATCACAATATCATACATAGAGTGACAGAGGTCAGCAAATAACCTCTTGAGTGCCACAGGGATAAGTAATGCATTGTTCGACAATACATTGGCTAGTCCCCTGGCACCCAAAGGGTTACCAGAGCATAGCAAGGAGGGGAATTGATGTGTTTCCTATTGTATTGTTACCACATATCAGGGCTAGGCGTTGTACATGTAGGTAGTTAGTCCAAGTGGAAGGTTCAGCTTTCTGCATCATATGTAGCCTGCAGAGTGTGGATGGCCAGGGGGTATTCACAGCCATCCCCACTCTGCAGGACATATGTGATTCACAAGGCTCAATCCTGATGGGGGGGGCATTGACTAGGGTGTCAGAAAGAAGTGACAATGTGTACATGACAACTGCAGTGTCATCACACCTGCAATCCCTGTGTTATTCTGTGGAGCCAATGCACTGAGATCTAAACAACACGTGACATATCAGTGCTTAGTCTCCATAGCATAACATAGGAAAACGTAGAAGTAACCTCCAATACTACAGTATAACCATGCACATGTTTGCTGTGTGTTAGGATTTTGGCTTTCCTTGGGTGTGTTCCTGTGTCCTCCAGCTGATTGGGTTGTTGGGTTCAACAGATCATGTTGGTTGGTGTGTCTGTTACTGTTGCTGACATCATTGGTTGGACCCTGTAGTCATTGGTCATCACTGGTGCATTCCTGTGTTCAGAGGTCCTAGTGTGTTTGCTGTTGAGGTCTAAGTGTATGACATGCAGTGGGTTTGTGTCACTTAAGGTGTGATGCTTCAGTTTTGGTCACCACATGGATCCTGTTGAAAGGGGATAGCAAGGAGGTATATGCCTTGCCATCCCCACTGCTCAGGATACACATGATGACCAACTCTACACCACTGTAGGTTAGTAGAATCAATGTATGGGATCATGTCAAGCTAAGCAATGTGTGTCAGGATGGTAACCAATGCACTGGAAAGCAATCCTGCCACTCAAGTGTTCACATGTCAATGTAATAGTCTTGCAGCACTCCTGTCAAGGCTCACATCACTGATTACATCATGTCATTTCCCCACACAGCACACCGGTCTGCACAAGCAGAGGACTCCGGAGGCAGCTCCTCTGAGGAGGCCACCACCTCCAAGGTGCTGCCACCAAAACCACCACTGCAGCAGTAGCAGCAGCAGCGGCCCCACCATGGCCCCCAGGGTCCACCTCCACAGCGGCAGCCCCAGCAGCAGCAGCAGCAGTGAGCATCCTCCGTCCCCCAGGGTCCACCGCACCACCACTACCAGCAGCCCCAGCAGCCGCAGTGGGCATCCTCCGGCCCCCAGGTGTCACCCCACTACCAGCAGCCGCAGCAGCAATGGGCAGTATCTGGCCCCCAGGTGTAACTCCACTGCCAATACCAGCAGCAGCAGTGGGCAGTATCTGGCTCCTGGGTGTCACCCCAACTCCAATGCCAGCGGCAGCAGCAGGGCCTCCGGTATCCTGCACCCCTGGATGCACCACCAGCATTGGGTAGACACCGTATGCCCGACATTGTGGGGATGCCACGGCATGGGCCAGTGTGGGCAGCCACCAGACCACAGCCGCAGGACAGTAGCCAGTGGCCGCTGGACTATGAACACTTTGGCCTCATTGGCCAGCCACAACGGCCACAGGCCCTGGTGGTGTTCACCCCACCAGCACCACCCCAACCCACAACACCCCCACCACCCATGCTAGTCACACATTTGGAGTATGTGACATTCCCAGGGAGTGACTCATCTGGGGATGCAGCGATGATGTCCCCATGCTCCCTCCACATCGGAGCACATGGCTCCACACCATCTCCACCACCACCTGTGGTGGAGCCACAGGACAGCCAGAGGGCATCCCCACCACTGTCCCGGTCTCCTTCCACACCACACACTCCTGCCAACACCATGGTCATGGACCAGGAGTGTTTGGCAATCCAAAGGAGGCAACTCCAGGTGGCTAGGAGGTGTGCACTGTCCCTCAACAGGCTGGAACAGCATATGGCACACCTCCTGGTCAGAATGAGGGCAATGGAAGCCCAGCAAGTAACCCTCACCAACCACCTGGTCACCTACACCAACTGGATGACAGCTTCAATTGACTAGGTGGTTGTTGAGCTGAGGGAGAGAAACAGGCTGGAGACCCTGCGCTAGACCCAGGCCTCCAGATCTACTGCCACAACCCCTGTCAGCACTTCACCGGTGGCACCCACAGCCTCCAGACCCACTAGGTCCTCTCGGCGACAAGTGCAGGAGGCCACCCCTGCAACCCCACCCAAAGCACCCCCCAGGAAAAAAAGTAAATGTGCAGTTGTTGCTTTGACACATATCCATGTCTGTTTGTTTCTTTTCAGATCCGGTTAGTGGCAGAGTTGTCTCCAATGCATTGCACAGCTATGCAGTGAACACAACTCATGCACGATGAATGGCGTCACAAGCTTTTACAGCAGGGGTGAGCACACACATCACATACAGACATGTTTGTCCAAGTTCAACTCACAGACATATGAAAGCCAAACAAGATCAGTGTGTTGTTCAATGATGAGACTTGAACAACATGAACACATTAGATATATCAAATGATTAACAACATGATCACAATTAATGGGATAGTAATGCTTAGAATGTTTGAACAAATATGTTTTAGGGTTCATCCCCCTGAGTAGAACAAGGGAACTCCCACTGCTGAAGGGTGTTTCAGTCACAGGTTATTTCAGCTCATTGTTGTCTTTTAGAATAGGAAAATTACAGTGGCCTGAAATTGTCGAGTGGCGCTGTTGCTACACCATCCCATGGAGATTCATGGTGCTGGGACCAGAGCTGTCCATGGGATGGTGTAGCAACAGTGCCACTGTACAATTTCAGGCCACTGTGAGATTTGATCTATGACATTCAACTTTGAGCTGATATAACTTTCGAATGCAAAGCAGGGTGAGTTCCCTTGTTTTACTCAGGGGGATGAACCCTACTAGATAGGTTTATGAAACATATTCAGTATTACTATATCTTTAAACACTGACAGGGGAGGGGTGATCAATGACACAAGATAGTCATATGTGATCAGATTTGTAATTGACATGGACACCAACAGGTGATCCTCATGGACGTGGATTCAGTGTGTCAATGGAACAAACTTCTGGACCATGAGTGGTCATGCCATGGATGCCTGCAGAGAGTGAAAACAAGACTGGAAGGTGCACTACGAACACAACAGTCATGCTATTGCTGACCCATCATTATACCCTTGAGTGTCAGAGGTGTACACAACACATCGGTCAGCAATGCTTTGGAGACCTTACTGGCACTCCATGGGTACAGCTTGGTTATTTGACACAAAGTGAACAATCCATGGCTTGTCAGGGTGTTGTCTAGCCATCATGAACTCATGGGGTCTGTATCACGGTATGGCAAGCAGACAAATGTATATGTGAGTGGGCACACACACCAGTGTGTAAACCAAGACCCATGAAACAGAGGAGCTATTTCATGGATTTCGATCTACATACTGATGAGGTGTGTGCTCAGGGTCCGCGTGACACACATACATATGTCTGCTTGCCATCCCCTTGATGGACACCTAACATGGTCCTGATGCCTGGACAAGACATTGACAAGCAATGGAGTGGCATATTCACTGTGCTACACACACACACACAACAAGTCAGCATGGCAGACCTTCAGCCGGAGCATGAACCGTTGCAGCAGGTGACAGCTGTTGGACAGGGGTGCTTGGAGGAGGAGGGGGGTGAGCCCTAGCCCTCTCACACCTTCGCCTCCACTGTCGTCTTAGGTACAAGCATATGTACATACTGGTGTTGGTCTGTCTCCCTGTCAGTGTCTCTCTCACACAACTTCTGAGAAGGGTGGGCTGTCACTGTTAACCCCTTAAGGACCCATGACGGTCCTGCACCGTCATGGGTTGTTATACCCTTAACGACCCATGACGGTCCAGGACCTTCATGGCTTAAATAATATCAGCGTGCCTCCATGCACGCTGCTATCATTAATTCCAGGCTGAGACTGAGCGCTCCGAGAACGCGGCGTTCAGTCTCAGCCCTTCCTGCTTGTGCCAGTTCATGTGATCGCCTTAGCAGCAATCACATGTATGGCACAGTGACAGACAGAGGCAGCATGCAAAGCATGCTGACTCTGAGTGTCTCGTTTACCTCTGTCTCCCTTGCTATCAAAATAAGGGAGACAGAAGTAGATGGGAGACACCTAGTGGTAAAAAAAATACAGCAGCTGGGGGTATTAACCCCTTCACTGCTGGTGCAGGAGGCTGGCTAAATGCAGGTCAATCAAGTGAATACATCATATCAATTAAAAATAAACCAGCATGGGGGAGGGGTTCACCACCTGGTGGTTCTCCTCTGGTTGGTTAACCCCTTCCTTTCTTCCCTTTTTTCTGTATCATGTGGTCATAATGGAATAATGGTAAGGTGTGTGTTATACAGGTAATTGTTTTCTGGTGTGTCTGTGGTTAGTGGTGTGATTATTTGTAATTGGTATGTACCTGTCAGGTGTGTGTTTTGTCTCCATGGACTGCTGAGGTTACATAGGTGAGCTTGATTTGTTGTTGGAGTGACAGGTGTGCATGTCGTGTTGTGTGTTAACCCCTGTTGGTCAAACGTGTTTTGGGATGGCTTACATTGTGCTGCTTTGTGTTCTCCCTGTCCCTGTGGGGTTGCTGGATTATTGTTTGTCTGTGACTTGTTTGTATGGTGTAGGCCAGTGGTTTACAACCAGGGTGTCATGTCATATTGGTGCGCCATGTGCACCAGCTCAGGGTGCATCACTTTTCCCATGTTGCTATGTTCTTCATTAGTGATTGGTAATATTGATTTTACACATTTTTTGGGGAGATGTGTATATGGGACATTTGATGCACTATATTCTCCTCATTGCCATTGACACAGTGGGACCTGATACTGGGCATATTTTATTTTTATTTGGGAATTCCCTTGTGCCCTCAAGGGGTGCCCTGGAATATCCAGATTGCATGTTAGGGGTGTCTTAGGTGGAGGGATTGTGAACCACTGTTGTAGGCCTTGTTGTTATATTTGCTAGGCATTGCAGGGGTTAATATCTGACCTCTGTATGCTTGGCTTATGTCCTTGGATGACATGCTTCTCTGTTTTATTTTCCTCAACAGTGGTTTTCTACTCTGAGTTGTGTGATGTTCGCCCAAAAAATGGGTGTTAGATTTCTGGAGGAAAATGTTGAAATTTAACTTGCGTTAGCCCTAACTCCAGCATTTGAATGGCTCTGGGCTTCGCTTCTACATTGTCCTCAATGGGTAAGATTTTGATGTTCTGGCAACGGGCGTCGTGTGTTTCAGAACTGCCGTTATTTCTTACTAGTGGGAACATTTGCATTGCTTACTTGACGTACAAAACCCCCGTTACCATTTTTTCTGCCGACGCCAACATTTGCATTGAGCCCTAAATCATTAAGAAAGCTTTTCCTTAAAAGAAAAATAAAAAAAGAAAGCTTTTCCTAAATAATAGAGTAACAAATGATACTGAACAGGTAAGCTATTGTGTTTGACCAAATTTAAAAGCTATCACTGAATTTACCCTTTGAATAATAAGGGGGTATCCAACATATTCAGACAAAATATGTGTGACACCCCTCTGGTATTCAAAAGGTTAAAAAAAATGTATTTATCCATTAGATTATTCTAATTTGAAACTTACTGAGAGATAAAATGAATTCTTGAAATTGGTGTGTCATTTGTACAACAATCAAAGTCTTGAATAGTAAGCCCAATTCTTGACCCAAAATAGAGGCAGAACACACAATTAATTTTGAATATAGTGTACTCTGTCATCTTTTTTCTGATAGCAATGAATGCTGGGAAACTTTGGGGAAAACCATTTTCAACCATTGTTGGAGACTTAAGAAAATTCCCTTTTCAATTACATTGATATTTTACCTATTTAAAAGCTAAAATAATTCTTCAAAGCCTTGTTTCATAATGTGATAGAAGATATTATAACCAATGAAAGTTTTTAAAGCCCTTTATAAAAGAGTTTAGAATGGGAATCATTTTATTCCTCCCCCTCCCCCTCAGCTGATCTGCTCCAGAATTGCTCTGGTTCTTCATGATAAACAGCTTTATAGAGAATTCACAGAGACATGTCAGATAACCAACCAGAAGAGGGCAATATTAATTTGATAACTAACCTCTTAGTTCAGTTTAATTTTGAATAAATGAATCCAATTTGCACCTAACAACATGATGCTCTAAATATTTATGGAAAAAGAAGGAATAGCTAAAATATCTTTAAAATATAGAGAATCTGCTAAAAATTATGTTATATGGTTACAGAGATTAAATCAGTAAGAAAGCTTTTACTAAATAATAGAGTCACTCATGATACTGTAGAGGTAAGAGATTTTGTTTGACTAACTAAATTCATACGCTGTCACTGATGTCACCCTTTGAATAATTAAGGGGTATCCAACGTATTTTGGCAAAATATGTGATACCCATCTGTTATTCAAAGGGTTAAAAATGATTTCTATTTATCCATGAGATTATTTAAATTTTAAACTTATGGAGAGGTGGAATGGATTCTTGAAATTGGAGTGCAATTTTTATATCAATCAAAGTCTTGAATAGTAAGCCCAATCATTGACCTAAAATAGAGGAGGAACACATGATTAATTCTGAATATAGTGTAGTGTGGTATATTTTTTCTGCGAGCAACGAATGCTGGGAAACTTTGGGGAAAAGCATTTTCAACCATTGTAGGGGAGATAAAAAACTTCCTTTTCAATAAAATTGATCTTTTACACCCTTGACAGCTAAGAAAGCTCTTTAAAGCCTTGCTTTATAATGCGTTAGAAGACATTATTAGAACTGGACGTTTTTAAAGGCCTTTTTAAATGAGTTTAGAACGTGAATACTTTTAATACTCCCCCTATGATTCAGTTGGTTTACTCCAGAATTGCTTTGATTCTTCATGATAAAAAGCTTTATAGAGAATTCACAGAGACATGTCAAAAAATGCAGCAGAAGACATTATTGCTATTGAAAGTTTTTAAAGACCCTTTTAAACGAGTTTAGAATGTTAATAATTGTATTACTTCCTTGTGGTTCTGATGGTTTGCTTCAGAATTGCTCCAATTCTTCATACTAAAGATAAATATAGATAATCCATAGAGACATGTAAGATAAACAACCAATACAGGGCAATATTAATTAGATTACTAATCCCTTCTTAGTTTAGTTTAATTTTAAATAAAGGAATCCAATTTGCACCTAAAAATGTGACGCTCTAAATATTTATGTCAAAAGAAGGATTATTTAAATATCTTTAAAATATAGAGAATCTGCTAAAAATGATTTTATATGGTTACAGTGATTGAATCACTAAGAAAGCTTTTCCTACATATGATACTGTACAGGTAAGCTATTTTGTTTGATGAATGAAATTCATAAGCTATCATTAAAGGGATAGTAATACTTCGTTTTATCTTTATTTTATAAGTCTTATCTCTCAAACCTTTATGGTTTAAGAGATATTCACAAGCAATGTTTCCCCTCCTGCCCCTTTTACCTAGTGTAAGCCATCGCTTCTCAGATGTGGAATGCAGTCTGTAGACCAGACCAATAACAGCAGGGGACAATCTTCTTCCTATGAGAACAATAAAAGCCCTGCCCCCCTTGACAAGTTTTAAGGTTTTTCCCTTATCTTAATTGAATATTGTCCCTCTCTGCAATCTACCTGGGCACCTCCCTTCTGCTCTGGCTGAACAGTGTTACATTAGTAAAAGGGGTGGGAGGGGGATACTTTGTCATTGAATTACTGTTGAACTACAACTCTGACAGAACTGAAATAACACTCTCCAAAGTCCAAATACTATGATGATTAATTGCAGCTTCTTTTATTATGAAACATTACTATCCCTTTAATTTCAACCTTTGAATAACAAGGGGTATCCAATGTATTTTGACAAAATATGTGTGATATCCCTCTGATATTCAAAGGGTTAAAATGATTTCTATTTATCCATGAGATTATTTAAATTTTAAATTTATGGAGAGTTGAAATGGATTTTTGAATTCAGAGTGTCAATCAAAGTCTGGAATAGTTAGCCCAATCCTTGACCTGAAGTTTTGGAGGAACACATTATTATTTTTGATTATAGTGTAGTCTGTTATCTTTTTTATTAGAGCAATAAATGCAGGGAAATTGTGGGGTAATTCATTTTCAACCATTGCAGGCAACAAGAAAAAAATTTCCATTTCAATTAAATTAATATTTTACCCCTTTAAAAGCTAAAATAATTCTTCAGAGCCTTGCTTCATAATTAGGTGGAAGACATTATTACCACTGAAAGTTTTTAAATGAGTATATAATGCGAATAATTTTATTTCTCCCCTGTGGTTCAAATGGTTTCTTCCCGAATTGCTCTATTTCTTCATACTAAAGAGGTTTACAGAGAATTCACAGAGACATGTAAGATAACCAACCAATAAAGGACAATTTTAATTATATTACTAACCTCTTATTAGTTCAGTTTAATTTTAAAGGGATGGTAATGTTTCACAAAAACAGCAACTCCTATTAATCTTCCTAGTATTTCAGCTCCCAAAAAGGGATAATCTTCTTACTATGAACATAAGGAAAACTTGACAGGTTATGCTAATTGAAGATTGTCCCTCTCTGAGATCCATCTGGACAGTCTTGCTGCTCTGAAGTGAGCAGTGTTACATCAGTAAAAGGGGTGGGAGGGGTATACGTTATCATTCAATTACTCTTGAACTATAATTCTGACAGTATTGAAATAATACTCTACATGGACCAAATACTATGATGATTAATTGGAGCTTCTGTTATTGTGAAACATTACTATCCCTTTAAATAAAGGAATCGAATTTGCACCTAACAACTTGATGCTCCATCTATTTATGGCAAAAGATGAATTAGTTAAAATATCATTCAGAAAAGCTATTAAAAATTATGGTATATGGTTCCAGAGATTAAAGTGTTAGTAATGTCTAAAAAAAACTTTTTTTGCATTCAGAAGAGCTTAAAAAGCTGATCTAAATGCAAAAAAACGTATCTCTTAAACCGCTATGGTTTAAGAGATACGGGCGTTTAAAGTTTGATTTCTCCTACTGACAGCTGTAAAGCTGTCAGCAGGAGATCCATGTGGGTCGACACGGAGGCGCTTGAGAAGTGCCGAGATCTCGTTACTTACACGGAGATACGCCCGTATCTCTTAAACCATAGCGGTTTAAGAGATACGTTTTTTTGCATTTAGATCAGCTTTTTAAGCTCTTCTAAATGCAAAAAACTTTTTTTTAGACATTACTAACACTTTAAATCACAAAGAAAGCTTTTCCTAAATAATACAGGCTCACATTTTACTGTGAATGTAAGCAATTCTGTTTGACCAATAAAATTCATAAGCTGTCACTGATTTAACTCTTTGAATAACAAAGGGGTATCCAACATATTTTGACAAAATATATATGATACCAGTCTGGTATTCAAAGGGTTTTTTTTTTTGTTTTTTTTTAATCAATTAGTTTTTAATTTTAAAATTATGGAGAGGGGAAAATGGATTCTTGAAATTGGTGTGTCATTTGCACAACAATCAAAATCACATAGATTTAGCCCTATCCTTGACCCGAAATAGTGGAGGAACACACGATTAATTTTGAATATAGTGCAGTATGCTATTTTTTTATGAGAACAATGAACGCTTGGACATTTTTTGGGAAAACCATTTGCAAACATTGTAGGGGACATAAAACAACTTCCTTTTCAATAAAATTGTTCTTTTACCCCCTTGTTTTATAATGCACTAGAACAGGGCTTAAAATTTGAAGTCCTTTGCTACTAGCCAGACCTGAAAAGTTACTCGCCACTGCAAGCCAAAACATACCCACCAGGGCTGAATTTCTACTCGCCAGGGCTAAATTTTCACTTGCCATTGGCTAGTGGAGAGTGGAAATTTTGAGCCCTGCATTAGAAGACACTATGACCATTTGAAGTTTTTAAAGCCTGTTTTAAACAAGTTTAGAATGTGGATTTTATTCCTTCTCTATGATACCGTTGGTTTGTTCCATAATTGCTCTAGTTCTTTATAATAATGAATTTTATAGAGAATTCACAGAGACATGTAAGATAATCAACCAATAGAGGGCAGTATTAATTAGATTACTAAACTCTTCTTAGTTCATTTAATTTTAAATATAGGAATCCATTTTGCACCTAACAACTTTGATGCTCCAAACACTTATGGCAAAAGAAGGATTAGATAAAATATCATTAAAATATACAGAATCTACTAAGAAATATTGTATATGATTCCAAAGATTAATTCACCAAGAAAGTGTTTCCTAAATCATAGAGGCACACATGATATAGTACATTTAGGCTATTGTGTTTGACCAATACAATTCAAAAGCTATCACTGATGAATCTATTTGAATAACAAAGGTGTATCCAGTGTATTTTCACTAAATATGTGGAATACCCCTCTGGTATTCAAAGGGTTAAAAAATTATTTCTAGCTATGCACTATATATATATTTTTTTTTTTAAATTTTAAATTAGTAAAAATAGATTCTTGAAATTGATGTGTCATTTTCACAAAAATTAAAGTCAGGGATAGTTAGCCCTATCATTTACCCTGTTTTTCTTCCTATGGGTATTTTGTCATGTCATTTTTAGTTCTTTAATTTCCTTAGAGTTTTCTGCCCCCTTGATAGACTTGGTGGGCCTGTATCTTATTTGTCAAGCTCTGCCTGCTAGTTGGGGAAGAGAAAATGTCAGATGTGTATTACAGCCCCCTGATTGTATCATCTGCATCTGTGGCTATGTATCTGCTTGTGTCCCTGCTTTCATGGTCACCCCTTTTCATGCCAATGCCAAAGAGTCTAAAAGTGGAAGCATAGATTATGACAGGTGCTTAATCTTCTGGTATATAGAATGCAGTTTATATGCTTATCAGGCAAATTCACTCTTGATATTAAGAGAACAATAAACCTAAGTTGTATTTCAGGTTACTAGAAAACTGAAGTGTGAACAGTGCATGAGCTAGCATTTTCTCAAATGAAAGGGATAGTAATGTTTCATAATAAAGCAGCTCTAATTAATCATCTTAGTATTTGGGCCCTGGAGAGTGTTATTTCAATTCTGTCAGACTTGAAGTTCAAGAGTAATTGGATGATAAAGTTTCCCACTCCTGCCCCTTTTACTGATGTAACACTGCTCAGCTCAGAGCAGCAGGGAGGTGCCCAGGTAGATTTGCAGAGAGGGACAATTTTTAATTAAGATAAGGCAAAAAGCTGAAAAACCTGTCAACAGGGGCAGGGTTTTCATTGTTCTCACAGTAAGAAGATTGTCCCTTGCTGTTATCTGTCTGGTCAAGCAACCAGATTACACATCTGAGCTGAGTAGTGTTACACTAGATAAAGAACTACAACTCTGACAGTATTGACATAACACTCTCCAGGGCCCAAATACTAAGATGATTAATTAGAACTGCTTTTATTATGAAACATTACTATCCCTTTCATTTGAGAAAATGCTAGCTCATGCACTGTTCACACTTCAGTTTTCTAGTAACCTGAAATACAACTAATCTGTCACAGACTTAGGTTTATTGTTCTCTTTAATATCAAGAGTGAATTTGCCTGATTTGCCTCAATTACTGTAAAGATTAATTGGAGTTGCTGTTTTTGTGAAACATTACTATCCCTTTAAGCAAGAATGGAACAAACAAGAAAACAGGCTGTCCTTTCTTAAAAAGCTGAGGGCATTGTTTCCATTAGATCCAAAAGATATAGTTATCTGAGACAGAGTACCTAAGGTGGAAATGAATGTGGCTATATCAGGCGAAGATGAATCAGGGTTGAAGGGCCCTATGGACAAGATAATAAAATATTATGAGACTGCTGCCACCTCCTTTTGGCTGAGCGTAGGCTCTGGTGTAGCCAGCCCTGGACCTCATGAATTACCAGAAGTTAAGGCTTTCCAAAAAATCACAGTTGGAGTACAAATTAATCAATTATAAGATTAAACTCTTTAATTCAGCTGTCTTTAAACAGGGATATAGTAGAACTATACACTGTTGCTAGCTCTTGAAGACCAAGGTTGGCTACCCTGGTGTCAATGCATCTTTGAGTAGAGCAGGATGAAGACGTCAACAACAAAGTCTCGTTGAAAGAACTACTTAAAACCCCGTTTCCCAGCTTAGACTGGCAGTGGGTTACATCTATGATGCCTCTATGTAAGAAGTGCATATGGCCACTAAGAACACAACTTTGTCAGCCACGGCTCTAAGTTGTTACGGTTTGCAAAACAAGACAAGGAGTCAGACGGTATAGTTAAGAACACCTTTATTAATAACAATAAGCAAGTAAGTATGACAGTACAAGCAGAGGGTGTCTGAAAGGCTAGAGGCTCTATCAGCAATAGGAGCCTGCCGAGGGGTCAACTACACTGCTGGAGACTAGGCGGAAGCCAGCTGGTAGTCTCAGGATTCGAAGAGAACACAACATTGAACCTACAGTCTCCTGTAAGGGGCAACAGAGGAGACTACTGACTCACGCCTGCAGTCAGTATGGAAGAGCTCATCTCCAATAAGGATGGCAACAATGGAGACTACTGAATCACGCCTGCAGTCAGTTATAAAGAGTCTGCCAGAGCCCCAGGTCTGTACCAGGATGTGTGTCTGTAGGTAACGGAGTCACAAGCAGAGTAAACAGACAGATCCACAGGTCAGCACCAGGTAGGATAATCAGACAAGCCAGGTTCATACACGGAGCTGGTAGTCAGCCAGAGCCACATGTCTGCACCAGGTAGGATGTCCACTAGGAGTAAGCTACACTGAGAAGCTAGTTGGACAGAGCCCCAGGTCAGCAGCAGAATGGACAGTCAGACAAGCCAGGTCGGAGCAGGTAGTTAGCCAGAGCCACAGGTCTGCACCAGATTGGATGTCAAGACAAATGGAGCACACAGAGAGAATGGTCAGACAGAGCCACAGGTCAGCACCAGAATGGATAGTCAGACAAGCCGGGTCATACACAGGATACAGGAACATCTGGAACTAGAACTGCTCAGAAGAACAACGTAAGGGTAACTGATACACAGGCCCATAGAGGTTTATAAAGGAGTAGGAGAAGGCGGGACCAATTAGGTCCCCCAGGCTGGGCCTATAGCAGGTGTCCAGGCAAGTGCCCGATTCATGATGCCAGAAAAAATTAACCAGACGCGACCAGGCCGCAGGCAGAGAGGGACGCGGTATCACGGTGCCCGTGATTTGCTGCAGTTACTTGTCTGTCACCAGTAGGGGGCTTCTATTGGCTGTCTGCAGATAGCCCGCCTCTTATTGACTATTTAAACCTGGATTGGGCACCCTTTGAGTGCCCTTTCGTGTTGTTTCTGACCTTCTTGCTATCACTATGCTAGTGATAGCTGGGCCTCTGTTCCAGTGTTCCTGAGTTCCTGATCTCATGTGTTCCTGAGTTCCTGATCTCTACTGTTCCAGTGTTTCCTGCATGCTGAAGTACTTCCAGTCCTGGTTCTGGCCTAGTCTCTGGTGTTGCAGTTCCTGCTGAACTTCTCTGCTGTTTTCTGACCTGACTGATCGTTTCTGGTTCCTGTCATCTCATCACCTGTCTTCAGTATCCTGGCGACCTTCTGCCTGGTCGCGTTGGTGACATTGCTACAATTCCGTGTTGGTCCCAGCGTGCGGACGCTGGTTTGCTCCTAAGCCTTGCGGCTATACAAACTCGCTTGTTACACCAGTGTGCGGTCACTGGTTTGCTCCAAAGCCTATCAGCTATACAATTCTGTGTTGGTCCCAGCGTGCGGACGCTGGTTTGCTCCTAAGCCTTGCGGCTATACAAACTCACTTGTTACACCAGTGTGCGGTCACTGGTTTGCTCCAAAGCCTTTCAGCTATACAAATCTGTGTTGGTCCCAGCGTGCGGACGCTGGTTTGCTCCTAAGCCTTGCGGCTATACAAACTCGCTTGTTACACCAGTGTGCGGTCACTGGTTTGCTCCAAAGCCTATCAGCTATACAAATCTGTGTTGGTCCCAGCGTGCGGACGCTGGTTTGCTCCTAAGCCTTGCGGCTATACAAACTCACTTGTTACACCAGTGTGCGGTCACTGGTTTGCTCCAAAGCCTATCAGCTCTACAAATCTGTGTTGGCCCCAGCGTGCGGACGCTGGTTTGCTCCTAAGCCTTGCGGCTATACAAACTCACTTGTTACACCATTGTGCGGTCACTGGTTTGCTCCAAAGCCTATCGGCTATACAATTTTGTGTTGGTCCCAGCGTGCGGACGCTGGTTTGCTCCTAAGCCTTGCGGCTATACTACTCGCTTGTTACTCCAGTGTGCGGTCACTGGTTTGCTCGCTAAGCCTAACGGCTATACTATTCAGTGTTGTTTCCAGCGTGCGGACGCTGGTTTGCTCCAAAGCCTTGCTGCTTAACGATTCTGCTAATTTGCCAGTTCCATCTGACTGCTGCTATTATCTCTGGGCTGCCCTGCCCGGTATTGGTAAGGCCGGTAGAACCTTTTGCCACATTCCATCTGAGGTTGCCTTACCCGGTATTGGCAGGGCCGGTAGAGCCTACATTGTGTATCTATTGAGGCTGCCTTGCCCGGTAATTTGGTAAGGCCGGTAAAACCGTTATGCTATTCCATCTGCAGGTTGCCTTACCCGGTATTGGCAAGGCCGGTAGAGCCTAAAGACTGTCCTGTCCGGTATATTGACAGGACCGGTAGAGTCTGCCTTCTGTCTGTGCTATATTCTGTATATATATATATGTATGTTATTGCCATCCTAAGTTATCATTTATTATTTCAATAAAATTGATTTTTTTTACCTAAAACTTGTGTCTGAGAGTCATAATAAACCGTGACAGTACGAAAGGGCCATGACCTCAGACAGCAAGGGTGAAGGTAACGCACAGAATATCCATTGGAGGATGGATGTGCTCGAGCAACGTTTGGATCAGTTGGCAGTTGCAATTCAAACGATCCTTGAACGCACGGTACCTGCTGACCAATCTAGCTCTAGCCCGGTGGTCTCGCCAAGTCAGACACTGGAAAGTGATACCAGACCCCTAGGGGGTACTGTTAAAGGGTTAACGGCTTCTGCACCCTTGCCGCTAAGATATGATGGTGACCCTAGTCTCTGCAGAGGGTTCATCAATCAACTCGAAATCTTTATGGAATTGACGGCACACGCATTTCCCAATGATCGTAGTAAAGTGGGGTTCACGATATCACTGCTCACTGGCAGAGCATTGGCTTGGGCTAACCCCTTGTGGGAGAATGCTAAACCTTGTACTAAGAACTTTAGTGAATTTGTGCGTTCCTTTCGAAGAGTGTTTGAGCCTCCTGGTAGAACCACCTCTGCTGCCAAACGCCTTATGGAGATACAACAGGGCAGGCGTACAGTGGGCGACTATGCCATCGAATTCCGCACATTGGCAGCAGAGGTAGGTTGGAATAACGAGGCATTATTGGCAGCCTTCTCTCAAGGCCTGAATGACCACATTAAAGACGAAATCGCTGCTAAAGATCTACCTATTGATCTAGATGATTACATTGAGTATGTTATGATAATTGACTCCAGAATACGTGAGAGATCAATTGCCAGAGATCGTAAGTTACGGTCAAAAAATAATGAGCCTAGTAGCATGTTTTGCCCACCCATCCCTCCCTTGGCATTGAAGTCTAGTGAACCAGTACGGGAAACAAGTGAACCTATGGAAATAGGCTTCACTAGACTATCCAAGGCAGAGAGAATATATCGCAAAAAACAAGGGTTATGTTTATACTGCGGTAAAAAAGGGCACTTGCTAAATTCCTGTCCGGTACGTCCGGGAAACGCACACACCTAGGGTATCTTGGGGGACAGGCCCTAGGTGGTGTACAATCGTCCCCAGTGTCGGGCATAATGAAACCCACCATACAGGTGGTATTGTCTTGGTCACAACGCTCTGTGGAGGTTTTGGCCTTGGTTGACTCCGGTGCAGCAGGGTATTTTATGGATAATACCTTTGCTGAATTGCACGGAGTTCCACGCATTGAAAGAGAAAACCCCTTGACTATTGAAGCGATTGATGGTAGACCCTTAGAACCGCCTCAGGTTATATTTGAAACTATGCCATTGTCTATGACTATTGGGGCACTTCACAGAGAAGAGCAGCAGTTTCAACTGATTAATTCCCCGCACCATGCGGTGATATTGGGATTTCCGTGGTTACAGTTACATAACCCACAATTCGATTGGAAAAAGTGTGAAATTGCTGCTTGGTCCCAGTTTTGTATGGACAAGTGCGTCATCCAGCCTATTAAGGTCATGTGCACCTCCTCTGCTATGCCGGATGTGTACCTACAGTTTGGCGATGTTTTTAGCAAAGGAGAGGCTAGTATGCTACCCCAGCATAGACCTTATGATTGTTGCATTGAATTGCAGCCTGGTGCAGTACCTCCGAAAGGACGCACTTATCCATTATCTTGTGATGAAAATAAGGCTATGGAGGATTACATTTCTGATGCCCTTGCTAGAGGGATCATACGTAAATCTACCTCTCCAGCTGGGGCTGGGTTCTTTTTTGTAAAAAAGAAAAATGGCGAATTAAGACCATGCATTGACTACCGGGGCTTGAATAAACTAATGGCAAAAAACGCATACCCAATACCACTCATCACCGAGCTTTTTGACAGGCTTAAGGGCGCTTCGATATTTACCAAGTTGGACCTACGGGCCGCTTACAATCTGGTTCGCATTCGAGCAGGTGATGAGTGGAAAACTGCCTTTAATACTCGAGCTGGGCACTACGAGTATCTAGTAATGCCTTTTGGGCTGTGTAATGCACCCGCAGTTTTCCAGGAACTGATAAATGATGTTCTGAGAGATATGTTACAGACATGTGTTGTGGTGTACCTCGACGATATACTGATTTACTCCCAAAACATGGCACAGCACATCAAAGATGTATCCGCAGTATTGCTACGACTCCGTGAGAACAAATTATTTTGTAAAATGGAAAAATGTGAGTTTCATAGAACCAGTGTGCCATTCTTGGGGTTCATAATTGGCACTGATGGCATTGCCATGGACAAAGAAAAGTTGTCAGCTGTCCTACAATGGCCAAAACCCAAGGGTCTTAAAGCCATACAGCGTTTCCTGGGTTTCGCTAATTATTATAGGAGGTTTATTAAGAACTTTTCTTCCATTGTCAAACCTCTGTCCGATCTTACGCACAAGGGTGCTAATCCTTCTTGTTGGCCGGTATCTGCTGAGAAAGCCTTTGAGAATTTGAAGCTGGCATTTGCTGCGGCTCCTGTGTTATCCCACCCCAATCCTTTACTTCCATTTACGTTAGAGGTTGATGCCTCAGATATTGGGGTCGGGGCAGTACTTTCGCAGCGACACGAGAAAGGTGGAACTCTCAGACCTTGTGGGTTTTTCTCTAAAAAGTTGACTGTCACTCAAAGCCACTATGAGATAGGTGACAGAGAATTATTGGCCATTATCCTTGCTCTTAAGGAATGGCGTCATTTGCTTGAAGGTACTAAGAATCCTGTCTTAATCCTAACAGATCATAAGAATCTGACCTATCTCTCGGAGGCCAAGAGATTGTCCTCTCGTCAGGCCAGGTGGGCACTGTTCCTGTCTCGATTTAATTTCATTGTATCATATTTACCAGGGTCAAAAAATATCAGGGCTGATGCACTGTCAAGACAATTTGAGGCCGACAGTGACAGAGTGGAAGCACCAGCTCCTATCATCCAACCTGATAGAATACTGGCTACTATACGCACGAGTATCACTTCTCCTCTAGGGGAGGAGATCCTGGCCTCTCAGGGGTCCGCTCCCCATGAAACCCCAGTGGGCAAATGTTTTGTCGCTGAATCATTTCGTACTAGGCTGCTCGAAACCTACCATTCCTCTAAGGCTGCGGGACATATTGGTAGAGACCAATTGTTATGGTCCCTTTCTCAGTTATTTTGGTGGCCTTCCATGAGAAACGATTGTGCCAAATTTACGAATGCCTGTGCCACCTGCGCCCGCGCTAAGACCCCGAGACATCTCCCTGTGGGCTTGCTTCAACCGGTGCCTAATGGCGAACGCCCCTGGTCTCATGTTTCCATTGATTTTATGGGAGAGTTGCCTATGTCGAAGGGGTACTCCTTTATATTCATGGTGGTGGACAGGTTTTCTAAAATGGCTCATTTCGTGCCCCTCCGTGGTCTTCCTTCAGCGAAGGAATTGGCAATGGTGTTCGCCAGAGAAGTATTCCGGTTGCATGGAGTGCCTAGGGTACTGGTGTCTGACAGGGGGAGCCAGTTTGTGTCTAGATTTTGGAGGGCATTTTGCCAACAGATGGGCATACAGCTGTCCTTCTCCTCTGCCTACCATCCCCAGACCAATGGAGCCGCTGAACGAGCTAATCAGGGCTTGGAACAATTTCTCCGTTGTTTCGTTACTGACCATCATGATAATTGGTCCGACTTGTTGCCTTGGGCAGAGTTCGCCAGGAACTGTGCGGTCAATTCTTCATCTGGGAGCTCTCCGTTTCTGATTAATTATGGGTTCCAGCCCTGTTTGCTTCCAGACTCATTTCAGACGCAACAGATTCCAGCTCTGGATGAGCATATCGAGCAACTCCGTTCCACATGGGCACAAGTTCAGAGGGCACTTGGTCAGTCATTTCAGCGTCATCAGCGCCATGCTAATCGCAGAAGGCTTCCAGCGGTTTCCTTTCAGGTTGGGGATAGAGTATGGCTTTCCTCCAGAAATCTCAAGCTGCAGGTTCCGTCTAATAAGTTGGCTCCTCGGTTTATTGGTCCATACAGAGTTATTCGCAAAATTAACCCTGTCTCCTATGCACTAGACCTACCTGCATCCATGCGTATCCATAATGTGTTCCATGTGTCCCTTCTTAAGCCTCTGGTTTGCAATCGCTATACTACCACACCTGTGGTGCCAGGACCTGTTGAGGTCGAGGGCCAGGAGGAGTACGAGGTTCAGAGCATTATTGATTCCCGTAGGCTTAGAGGAAGGGTACAGTACCTGGTACATTGGAAAGGGTATGGTCCTGAGGATCGATCATGGGTGGATAGTACGGACCTTCATGCACCTAGGTTAACTAGGGCCTTTCATGCCAATTACCCGCAGAAACCTAAACCCTATTCTAGGAGAGGGGGTCTTTGAAAGGGGGGTACTATCACGGTGCCCGTGATTTGCTGCAGTTACTTGTCTGTCACCAGTAGGGGGCTTCTATTGGCTGTCTGCAGATAGCCCGCCTCTTATTGACTATTTAAACCTGGATTGGGCACCCTTTGAGTGCCCTTTCGTGTTGTTTCTGACCTTCTTGCTATCACTATGCTAGTGATAGCTGGGCCTCTGTTCCAGTGTTCCTGAGTTCCTGATCTCATGTGTTCCTGAGTTCCTGATCTCTACTGTTCCAGTGTTTCCTGCATGCTGAAGTACTTCCAGTCCTGGTTCTGGCCTAGTCTCTGGTGTTGCAGTTCCTGCTGAACTTCTCTGCTGTTTTCTGACCTGACTGATCGTTTCTGGTTCCTGTCATCTCATCACCTGTCTTCAGTATCCTGGCGACCTTGTGCCTGGTCGCGTTGGTGACATTGCTACAATTCCGTGTTGGTCCCAGCGTGCGGACGCTGGTTTGCTCCTAAGCCTTGCGGCTATACAAACTCGCTTGTTACACCAGTGTGCGGTCACTGGTTTGCTCCAAAGCCTATCAGCTATACAATTCTGTGTTGGTCCCAGCGTGCGGACGCTGGTTTGCTCCTAAGCCTTGCGGCTATACAAACTCACTTGTTACACCAGTGTGCGGTCACTGGTTTGCTCCAAAGCCTTTCAGCTATACAAATCTGTGTTGGTCCCAGCGTGCGGACGCTGGTTTGCTCCTAAGCCTTGCGGCTATACAAACTCGCTTGTTACACCAGTGTGCGGTCACTGGTTTGCTCCAAAGCCTATCAGCTATACAAATCTGTGTTGGTCCCAGCGTGCGGACGCTGGTTTGCTCCTAAGCCTTGCGGCTATACAAACTCACTTGTTACACCAGTGTGCGGTCACTGGTTTGCTCCAAAGCCTATCAGCTCTACAAATCTGTGTTGGCCCCAGCGTGCGGACGCTGGTTTGCTCCTAAGCCTTGCGGCTATACAAACTCACTTGTTACACCATTGTGCGGTCACTGGTTTGCTCCAAAGCCTATCGGCTATACAATTTTGTGTTGGTCCCAGCGTGCGGACGCTGGTTTGCTCCTAAGCCTTGCGGCTATACTACTCGCTTGTTACTCCAGTGTGCGGTCACTGGTTTGCTCGCTAAGCCTAACGGCTATACTATTCAGTGTTGTTTCCAGCGTGCGGACGCTGGTTTGCTCCAAAGCCTTGCTGCTTAACGATTCTGCTAATTTGCCAGTTCCATCTGACTGCTGCTATTATCTCTGGGCTGCCCTGCCCGGTATTGGTAAGGCCGGTAGAACCTTTTGCCACATTCCATCTGAGGTTGCCTTACCCGGTATTGGCAGGGCCGGTAGAGCCTACATTGTGTATCTATTGAGGCTGCCTTGCCCGGTAATTTGGTAAGGCCGGTAAAACCGTTCTGCTATTCCATCTGCAGGTTGCCTTACCCGGTATTGGCAAGGCCGGTAGAGCCTAAAGACTGTCCTGTCCGGTATATTGACAGGACCGGTAGAGTCTGCCTTCTGTCTGTGCTATATTCTGTATATATATATATGTATGTTATTGCCATCCTAAGTTATCATTTATTATTTCAATAAAATTGATTTTTTTTACCTAAAACTTGTGTCTGAGAGTCATAATAAACCGTGACACGCGGCTAGTGACACCAGAGTGTCAGTCCAGAACCCTACTCCCGGCCGAGGTAAGGCACTCTGACAGTACTCCCCCCAAGGACCTCTCCTCTGCGGACAGGGTCGGGGCTTCGTAGGAAACCGAGCATGAAATCTGCTCACCAACACAGGAGCGTGCACATCATTAGCAGGTATCCAGGAGCGCTCCTCTGGACCATAACCTTTCCAGTGAATCAAAACTGAAGACACCCTCTGACCCATCTGGAGTCCAGAATGCTCTGTACCACAAATTCCTCATGATTGTCAACCTTCACCGGAGCTGGTCGAACCATACTGGTGGTATATCAGTTACAAACTAGAGGTTTGAGCAAGGAGACGTGGAACACATTGTGAATGCGCATGGAGGCGGTAAGCTCCAGAGCATATGCCACAGGGTTAAATCTGTGCAACACTCGGAAAGGACCAAAAAATCAAAGAGCCAGTTTATTAAAAGGTACCTGGAGGTTAAGATTCCTGGAAGACAGCCACACCCTCTCTCCCACCTGAAAGGTAGGTACAGGCAAGCGTCTATGGTCTGCCTGCCTCTTCTGCAGCTGCATGGAACCACGTATGCTGTACCCATACCCAAGAGGAACAGAGCGCCCTCAAATGCTCATGAAGAGCCGGAATCTCCTGTGCCTGAAAGGCTTCGGGAAGAACAGAGGGTTGAAACTCATAATTAATCAGGAACGGAGAACTCTGTGAGGAAGAGTTCATGGCACAATTCCTGGCAAACTCTGCCCAAGGTAACAGGGTAGCCCAATTATTGTGGTGGTCAGACATGTAACAACGGAGAAATTGTTCAAGGGCCTGGTTAGACCATTCAGCCACACCATTAGACTGTGGGTAGTACGCAGAGGAAAGTGCCAGCTGAATCCCCATTTGAGCACAAAAGCTTCTTCAGAACCGAGACATAAACTGGCTACCTCTGTCCAAAACAATAACCCTTAACATTCTTAGAGCCCATATGTTAGCTGTTTTTCTTGTTCAGAGATTAATTGTTTGGCGTTTGTGGCTGGACTGTCATTTGGCAGGATCAGTATGATATGCTTCAGAGGATTTTCTCTCTGTATATGGCACTGGTGAGCTAAAAGAGATTGCACCCTGGGCACGAGGACACAGTCCCAGTGATCTTCTTGCATGTATTTTCTAGTTCATGAGCCTAGTTGAGCATCTCTGACTCTTCTTTCTACATATGCAAATTGCTCTTGGGGTTGGTCACACTAAGAGTAATGAGGGGAATCCAGACATGGACCCCTTGCTCACAGTACCTAGAAGGATCAGCTGTACCTCACTGATGAATCCCATGAAGGCTGAAAAGTGCATCTGGGATTAGCTGTTTCTGTTGTTCAGATAGTAATTGTCTGGCATTTTGCAGGACCAGTATGATATGCTTCAGAGGAATTTCTCACAGTGTATAGCACTGGTGAGCTAAACAAGATTGCACTCAGGTCGCGAGGACACAGTCCCAGCAAGCTTCTTGTATGTATTTGTTACCTCATGAGCCTAGTTGAGCATCTCTGACTCTTCTTTCTACATATGCAAATTGCTCTTGGGGTTGGTAATGAGGGGAATCCATACATGGACCCCTTGCTCACAGTGCTCAGAGGGATCAGCTCCACCTCACTGATGAAGCCCAAGAAGGCCAAAACGGATGTCTGGGGTTAGCTGTTTCTCTTATTCAGAGAGAGATTGTCTGATATTTTGTGGTTGGACTGTCATTTCACGGAGCTGATATGATATGCTTTAGAGTATTTTCTCTCTGTTTATGGCACTGGTGAGGTAAAACAAATTGCACCCTGGGGGCGAGGACACAGTCCCCGTGAGCTTATGTATTTGCTAGCTCATGAGCCTAGTTGAGCATCTCTGACTTCTCTTTCTACATATGCAAATTGCACTTTGGGTTAGTCATCCTAAGAGTAATGAGGGGAATCCAGATGTAGACCCCTTGCTCACTGTACCTAGAGAGATCAGCTGCACCTCACTGACAAGGCCCAAGAAGGCCGAAACATACGTCTGGGGTTAGCTGTTTCCCTTGTTCAGAGAAGAACTCTCTGGCATTTTGTGGCTATACTTTCATTTGGCAGGACCAGTATGATATGCTTCAGAGGATTTTCTCTCTGTGTGTGGCACTGATGAGCTAAGAGAGATTGTACCCTGGGCACGAGGACACAGTCCCAGTGAGCTTCTTGCATGTATTTGCTAGCTCATGAGGTTAGTTGACCATCTCTGACTCTTCTTTTTACATATGCAAATTGCTCTTGGGGTTGGTCGCCCTAAGAGTAATGAGGGGAATCCAGATGTGGACCCTTTGCTTACAGTGTCTAGAGGGATTAGCTGCACCTCACTGATGAGGTCCAAGAAAGCTGAACTGTACAGCTGGGCTTTGCTGTTTCACCTGTGCAGAAATGAATTTTCTGAAATTTCGTGGCTGGACTATCATTTGGCAGGACCAGTATAAGATGTTTCAGAGGATTTTCTCTCTGTGTATGGCACTGGTGAGCTAAAAGACATTGCACCCTGGGTGTGAGGACACAGTCCCATTGAGCTTCTTGCATGTATTTGCTAGCTCATGAGCCTAGTTGAGCATCTCTGACTCTTTTTTTCTCCATATGCAAATTGTTCTAGGGGTTGGTCACCCTAAGAGTAATGAGGGGAATCCAGACATGGACCCCTTGCTCACAGTGCTTAGAGGGATGAGCTGCACCTCACTGATGAGACTCAAGAAGGCCAAAATGTATGTCTGGTGTTAGCTGTTTCCCTGGTTAAGTGATGAATTGTCTTGCATTTTGTGGTTGGACTGTCATTTGGCAGGACCAGTATTATATGATTCAGAGGATTTTCTCTTTGTGTATGGTAATGGTGAGCTCAAAGAGATTGCACTAGGGGTGTGAGGACATAGTTCCAGTGAGCTTCTTGCATGTATTTGCTAGCTCATGAGCCTAGCTGAGCATCTCTGACTCTTCTTTCTACATATGCAAATTGCTTTTGGGGTTGGTCACACTAAGAGTAATGAGGGGAATCCAGACATGGACCGCTTGCTCACAGTGCTTAGAGGGATCAGCTGTACCTCACTGACGAGGCTCAAGAAGGCCAAAAAGTGCATCTGGGGTTAGCTGTTTCTGTTGTTCAGATAGTAATTGTCTGGCATTTTGTGGCTAGACTGTTGTTTGACAGGACCAGTATGATATGCTTCAGAGGAATTTCTCACTGTGTATAGCACTGGTGAGCTAAACGAGATTGCCCTCAGGGCATGAGGACACAGTCCCAGTAAGCTTCTTGCATGTGTTTGCTACCTCATGAGCCTAGTTGAGCATCTCTGATTCTTCTTTCCATAAATGCAAATTGCTCTTGGGCTTGGTTATCCTAAGAGTAATGAGGGGAATCCAGATGTGGACCCCTTGCTCACAGTGTTTAGAGGGATCAGCTGCATCTCACTGATGAAGCTCAAGATAGCCGAAATGGATGTCTGGGGTTAGCTGTTTCCCTTATTCAGAGAGAGATTGTCATTTGGCTGGATTGATATGATATGCTTTAAAGGATTTTCTCTCTGTTTATGGCACTGGTGAGGTAAATGAAATTGTACTGTGGTGGAGAGGACACAGTCCCAGTGAGCTTCTTGCATGTATTTGCTAGCTCATGAGCCTAGTTGAGCATCTCTGACTCCTCTTTCTACATATGCAAATTGCTCTTGGGGTTAGTCACCCTAAGAGTAATGAGGGGAATCCAGATGTGGACCCCTTGCTCACACTACCTAGAGAGAGCAACTGCACATCACTGACAAGGCCGAAACGCATGTCTGGGGTTAGCCATTTCCCTTGTTAAGAGATTAATTGTCTGGCATTTCGTGGCTTGACTGTCATTTGGCAGGACCAGCATAATATGTTTCAGAGGTTTTTCTCTCTGTGTGAGGCACTGGTGAGCTAAAAGAGATTGCACCTTGGGCGCTGGATGCAGTCCTAGTGAGCTTCTTGCATGTATCTGCTAGCTCATGAGCCTAGTTGAGCATCTCTGACTCTTTTTTTCTACATATGCAAATTGTTCTAGGTGTTGGTCACCCTAAGAGTAATGAGGGGAATCCAGACATGGACCCCTTGCTCACAGTGCTTTGAGGGATCAGCTGCACCTCACCGATGAGGCCCAAGAAGGCGAAAATGTATGTCTGGGGCTAGCTGTTTCTCTTGATCAGAGAGGAAATGTCTGTCGTTTTGTGGCTGGACTGTCATTTGGCAGGACCAGTATGATATGCTTCAGAGTTGTTTTTTTTTTTTTTTTTTTTTTTTTTTTTACTACTGTGTATGGCACTAGTGAGTTAAAAGAGATTGCACCATGTGCGTGAGGACACAGTCTCAGTGAGATTATTGCATGTATTTGCTAGCTCATGAGGCTAGTTGACCATCTCTGACTCTTCTTTCTATATATGCAAATTGCTCTTGGGGTTGGTCACCCTAAGAGTAAAGAGGGGAATCCAGATGTGGACCCTTTGCTTAGAGTGTCTAGAGGGATCAGCTGTGCCTCACCGACGAGGCCCAAGAAAGCTGACACGTACATCCGGGCTTTGCTGCTTCCCTTGTTAAGTGATGAATTGTCTTGCGTTTTGTGGTTGACTGTCGTTTGGCAGGACCAGTATGCTATGATTCAGAGGATTTTCTCTTTGTGTATGGTACTGGTGAGCTCAAAGAGATTGCACCGTGGGTGCGAGGACATAGTCCCAGTGAGCTTCTTGCATGTATTTGCTACCTCATGAGCCTAGCTGAGCATCTCTGACTCTTTTTTCTACATATGCAAATTGCTCTTGGGGTTGGTCACCCTAAGAGTAATGAGGGGAATCCAGACATGGACCCCTTGCTCACAGTGCCTAGAGGGATCAGCTGTACCTCACTAATGAGGCTCAAGAATGCTGAAAAGTGCATCTGGGGTTAGCTGTTTCCGTTGTTCAGATAGTAATTGTCTGGCATTTTGTGGCTAGACTGTCATTTGGCAGGACCAGTATGATATGATTTAGAGGATTTTCTTTGTGTACGGTAATGGTGAGCTCAAAGAGATTGCACCCTGGGTGTGAGGACATAGTTCCAGTGAGCTTCTTGCATGTATTTGTTACCTCATGAGCCTAGCTGAGCATCTCTGACTCTTTTTTCTACATATGCAAATTGATTTTGGGGTTGGTCACCCTAAGAGTAATGAGGGGAATCCAGACATGGACCCCTTGCTCACAGTGCCTAGAGGGATCAGCTGTACCTCACTGATGAGTCCTAAGAAAACTGAAAAGTACATCTGGGGTTAGTTGTTTTCTTTGTTCAGATAGTAGTTGTCTGGCATTTTGTGGCTAGACTGTCATTTGACAGGACCAGTATGATGTGCTTCAGAGGATTTTTTCTCTGTGTATGGCACTGGGGAGCTAAAAGATATTGCACCCTGGGTGCAAGGACACAGTCCCAGTGAGCGTCTTGCATGTATTTGCTAGCTCATGAGCCTAGTTGACCATCTCTGACTTTTCTTTCTACATATGCAAATTGCTCTTGGGGTTGGTCACCCTAAGAGTAATGAGGGGAACCCAGACATGGACCCCTTGCTCACAGTGCCCTAGAGGGAGCAGCTGCAACTCACTGACGAGGCATGAGAAGGCCGAAATGTATGGTTTGGGTTAGCTGTTTCTATTGTTTGGAGGGAGATTGTATGTCATTTTGTGGCTGGACTATCATTTGGCAGGACAAGTATGATATTCTTCAGAGGATTTTCTCTATGTGTATGGCATTGGTGAGCTAAAAGAGATTGTTTTCTGGGTGTGCGGGTACAACTTCTTGTATGTATTTGCTATCTCATGAGCCTAGTTGACCATCTCTGACTTTTCTTTCTACATATGCAAATTGCTCTTGGGGTTGGTCACCCTAAGAGTAATGAGGGGAACCCAGACATGGATCCCTTGCTCACAGTGCCTAGAGGGATCAGATACACCTCACTGATAAGGCCAAAATGTATGTCCGTGTTTAGCTGTTTCCCTTGTTCAGAGAGGGATTATCTGGCATTTTGCAGGACCAGTATGATATGCTTCAGAGGATTTTCTCTCTGGATTTTTTCTCTGGATTTTCGCACTGGTGAGCTAAAACAGATTGCACCCTGGGTATGAGGACACAGTCCCAGTGAGCTTCTTGCATGTATTTGCTAGCTCATGAGCCTAGCTGAACATCTCTGACTCTTTTTTCTACATATGCAAATTGCGCTTAGGGTTGGTCACCCTAAGAGTAATGAGGGGAATCCAGACATGGACCCCTGGCTTACAGTGTGCTAAAGGTTTAGCTGCACCTCACTGACGAGGTCCGAGAAGGCTGAAACATATGTCCAGGGTTAGCTGTTTCTCTTGTTCAGAGAGGAATTATCTGGCATTTTGTGGCTGGACTGTCATTTGGCAGGGCCTGTATAATATGTTTCAGAGTATTTTCTCTCTGTGTATGCACTGGTGAACTAAAAGAGATTGCACCCTGGGTGCGAGGACACAGTCCCAGTGAGCTTCTTGCATGTATTTGCTAGCTCATGAGCCTAGTTGACCACCTCTGACTCTTCTTTCTACATATGCAATTTGCTTTTAGGGTTGGGTACCCTAAGAGTAATAAGGGGAATCCAAGCATGGATCCCTTGCTCACAGTGCTTAGAGGGATCAGCTGCACCTCACTGACAATGCCCAAGAAAGTCAAAACATATGTCCGTGATTAGCTGTTTCCCTTGTTCAGAGAGGGATTGTCTGGCATTTTGTGGCTAGACTGTCATTTGGCAAGACCAGTATGATGTGCTTCAGAGGATTTTCTCTCAGTGTATGGCACTGGTGAGCTAAAACTGATTGCACCCTGGGCATGAGGACACAGTTCAACAAAAAAGCAATTCAGCAGCTCTCACTTCCAACTTAAACTTGTTAATCAGCTGTGATATAATGAAACACTAGTATAATCAACCAGATAATACTCTGCAGTGTAAGTATGGGCGAAACAAGAGCATCTCCATATGCTCCATTATCAATCATGAGACATACAAACAAAACCGCTCACATAAGTACACTTGCAAGTTAAAGATAAAAACATTGTTTCCTTTATTGCGATACAATGTAAAATTCCAAGTACCTTGACAAATCGATATCTCGAAGAAATGGAGGAGAGACTTTTGGGGGATGTTCAAATATACCCAGCAATTGGTGCCACACACGACCCTTCACAGATCAACGCGTTTCGCAATATATGCGCTTAATCATGACCATAAGTTACAATGTTGTTCGTTAGGAACCATCAAACCAATTATCTATCACCAATCCCGCTCCGATCCCAATACAAGCAATCAGCAAATGAAATTGTATATATATCCTTGCTGAACAAAGAAAGACAAGCTCTCAATGTTCATCGTACATCATCAAAAAAAATTTCTAATAGTGATTACAAGAGACCACTCCGGACAACATTATCCTACATTTAAAAAAATAGCCAGCATAATGGATCGCAGCAGTCAGGTGCCAATAACAGCATATTCACACACGGTTTGAATTAATATGCCGGAACACAGAAAAAAAGAGAACCAGATCAAACAACAAGCTTCATCATATAAACAGTGAGTTTCTTGCATGTATTTGCTAGCTCATGAGCCTAGTTGAACATCTCTGACTCTTTTTTCTACATATGCAAATTGTTCTTAGGGTTGGTCACCCTAAGAGTAATGAGGGGAATCCAGTCACGGACCCCTGTCTTACAGTGTGCTGAAGGTTCAGCTGATGAGGCCTTTTGGCTGAGATCTTTAGGTGGTCAAAGACGGAAGGTTCTGATGGAACGTTCATCCTTGGCCTTGGGGCATCCTCCTTTCGGGGAGTAAAGCCTCTTGCTGCTATTGGGGGTGGACCTGTATGGAGGAAGTGAGTTGTAGTCTTAGTGCCTTATCGCCGTACTCTTGGCTTTGGAGTATCGGTCTTCGGATCTTCAGCTTCTTGCTGCTTTAGGGAGGGGGCCATAATGGCACAGCATATGACAGGAGGAGACTTCAAATCTACTGATGTTAGACTACAAGATACTTTACATTTTGTGGTGGAGGAAGAATATCGCCAATCGAAGGCAAAAAAATACATTGTGGAAGTGCTGCTGAAGGACGTATTACATGTGAGCCTGGATACGGTTTTATGTTTCCAGGATTTTCCTGAGACGTGGAATATATGACGTTACCTTCACCTCGCTGTTTATTTGTAGTCAGATCTATGAAAGGTATCGGAATTGTAAGGATATCGGAAGATTTAAGGGAGTAAATGTTCTTCCGCTCTTCGCAAATGAAGAGACAGTTCTAACAGTACACATGTACAATCCACGGGTAGTGGACAAGGACGTGTTTACTTTTCTATCCCAGTATTGTAAGACAGTTCGTTTTGTGGGACGAATTTATGACGAATATAAAATGTGGACTGGTAAGCGAAAATATGTGGTGAATTTCCACTCGGACGTAACCAGATATGGAGGATTGAAAAGACCCCCTCCAATGTTTTCGTTGGGAAGAGACAAAGGCTTTCTGTTTTATAGGGGTATGCCTCTTTATTGTAAGAATTGCCAGGAATATGGACATACGGCGGAAAGCTGTGTAGAGAACGCAGTATGTCGATTTTGTGGCCAATCGGGTCATGATCCAGGGCATTGCCAGAAAAAGTCTTGCAACTTATGTGGGAGTCTAGACCATCAATTTAAAGAGTGTTCTATGTTTCTATGTTTCTATGTCCACATAGAGAAAGAAGACGTCCATGGGGACAAGGAAAGGAAGTAGCTGAAAGGCAGCAAGTGACATTGGAAGACCTTGCAAACTTCCCTCCTATGGAAGTCACGTTGGAAAGAACGGGTTACATGAGGAATCCAAACCCTGAAAGTGGTCCTCCATGGATTTTAAGACCTGAGGAACTGGAGACTGCTAGAGTTCCATTAATCTCACAGACTGTGGAGGAGGCAGGAGATATCCTTGAAGACGTGGCAGAAGAGAATGTGATCCCTGTTTCTAAAAGAAACCTGGAAAAACAGAGTGGAGAGGACAGTGACATGGAAGGAGAAAATGAAAGGGGTGAAGTTATTTCAGATACCACTCTACAACCAGCTTTTAAAAAGGTTTGTCACAAAAATAAAAAAAAGAGTGGGGTGGAAAAAGACTCTACACCCAGGCCTAAAGGCTCCGAACAAACTTTGGAGGCACTAGCTCCAAATCCTTTTTACGTAAAAGGACTTGAATCACAAGAAGAATATGGTTTATTCCCATCTGGACCCAACGATTTATTGACAATCCTTTCCGGGGACGGATCAGAGGTTATACCAGATACTGACCTTCCTGGGAATATTATATGCCAACAATTACGGCTGATGTACAATCAGATGTAAAATCAGGGTTTTCCCCACTTAGTGGGGACCTACGTATATCGAGACCAGGAAAAGAATGAACTAAATGTTGAGAGTTTGTAGTTTAAATGCACGGAGCATCAAAAACCCTTTTAAAAGGGCGGCTCTGTGTGATTTTTTTCAAAAAAGAAATATTTGATGTTTTCTTACAAGAATGTGGTATACCAATGGAGACAAATTACAAAAAATATTTAGAAAACTGGAATAAGGGCCCTTCAGTCTGGTCAGGAGGAAATGAGAACAAAAGTGTGGGAGTAGCCATCTTATTTGGGAATAAAGATTTTCGGGTAGATAGGATTGAAGAAATAATACCAGGGCGATTACTGATTGTTTCTGTTAACCTTAAAGGCTTGTTTTTGAAATTTGTAAATGTATACGCCCCTCCATATAAGGGACAAAGGAGAGAATTTTTTGAAATATTAAGTTTGTTTCTTCTGGGTTCTGTTTCTTTAATTATAGGTGGAGATTTTAACTGTGTCTTTCCTGATGAGAGCAGGTTGGGGGGAAGTAGTTCTAGGAAAGATGGATCTGCGAGCCTTCTTAGGAACATGATTGCTGATAATAATTTACAGGATGCATGGAGTGTGACAGGGAGTACGGATGATGGTTATACTTGGAGCAATAGTTTAGTTAAATCTCGAATAGACTTTTTGTTTTTTTCTAAGGTGATACGGGTGTCTGACTTTAAAACACATTTTAGTATTTTTTCTGACCACAAAATGATTGAATGTGTATGTGAGATTCCTGGTGTGAAGAAGAAAAAAAAAAACCCTATTGGAAACTGAATGTTTCCTTACTTGAGGATGAGGAAGTAAGAATGGAATTTATACAGTTATACAAAAAATGGAGAGAATGTAGATTGGGAATGAATGTTTGTGAGTGGTGGGACTATATGAAAGGGAAAGCAAAAGGGTTTTTTATCCGTATTGGTAAACTTCAAGCAAAAAAACAGAGAGATGAGTATAAGAAATTGCAGAGATGTCTGCAAACTTTATATGATTTTAAGTCTATAGATATAGATGTGGAAGAAGAAATTGGCAGAGTTAAAGAAAAGATTAAAATGTATATAGAGAAGAAAGGAAAGCAAATTATTTTCAACAGTAGAGTAACTTGTTTAGAGGAAGATGAAAAATGTTCAAGATTTTTTTTCAAGAAATTAAATCAAGGTACGAACATTCTAGATACGTTAGAGGGTGAGAAGGATTTGGAAGGAATTTAAAAAAAAACACATGAGTTTTATTCTGCACTTTTTTCATTAAAGGAGATAGATTGTTCTTTAGGAAATTATTTTTAAGTAAAGTGACATCATTTACTTTGGAAGATCAGGAGAAATTGATAACAAAGCTGAATCAAATAGAAATACAGGAGGTTATTAATAGTTTTAAAAAAGGAAAAACTCCAGGTACTGATGGTTTACCAGTAGAATTTTATGTGACTTTTTGGTCTTATATTAAAGAGGATTTTTTTGATTTGTTGGAAGAAGGTTTTGAAAATTTTTGATCACCAAGTTCCTGGAAGGAGGGAGTGGTGAATCTTTTGTTTAAAAAAGGCGATAAGAAAGATATAAAAAATTGGAGACCAATTACTCTTCTGAACATGGATTACAAAATCTTTGCTAAAGTGATAGCAAGTAGACTGAAAAAAGTAATTGCATCTGTGATAAATATGAATCAAGTTTGTGGGATCCCAGAGAGAAGTGTAACTCAAAATCTTGTGCTGATTCGAGATCGGATTTGTGATGTAGTAAATAGGGGACAGGATGTTGCCCTTATGTCAGTTGACTTTGAAAAAGCTTTTGATAGGGTGTCTCATAATTTTTTATTTCAGGTTTTAGAAAAATTAGGGTTCCCAGAAAAAGTGAGAAAACAAGTAAAAATGATGTATGCAGGATGTAAGAGTGTAGTTTCAATTAATGGTTTTTTCACAGAAGGAGTAGATATTTGTTCAGGGGTTAAACAAGTATGTCCTCTGTCTCCTTTATTGTTCATCTGTGCCATTGAACCCTTATTATTAAAAATAGGAGAAGATAAAGGGATTAAAGGGGTACAAGTTCCTGGAGCAAAGGGTCAGGAAGTTAAAGTTTTAGGGTACATGGATGATATATCCTTGTTATGTACAGATCCTCTTTCGATTAAAAGGGCCTTTAGGTTAATACAGTGTTTTTGTAGTGCAAGTGGCTTTAAAGTTAACTTAGGGAAATCTGAGTGTATGTTGTATGGTAGATGGGAGAGTAAATTTGAGATGGATGTGTGTTTACGTGAGGATAGTATTAAAATTCTGGGTATTATTTTTACGAAAAATTTAAAGACTGACCAGATATGGCAAGCTACATTGGAACGAGTTAAAAAAAAATTATTGTTTTGGAATTTTAGAAAGTTAACAATGGAAGGGAAAATTCTAGTTATCAGACAAGTAATCTTGCCTATTGTATTATATGTTGCAATGGTCTTTTTTCCACCAGAGCTTTGGTTAAAAAGAATTATCAGAACTTGTTTTTTATTTTTTTGGGGATCCAAGATGGAAAGGGTCAAACGTAGTGATATATGTAAACTACAGAGAAATGGGGGGAAAAAGTTTCCTGATATAAGGATGTTTTTGAGTTTTAAATATTTTGCTTTTTATATTAAGAGAGTTTTCAGTAAAAAAGTATGTGTGTTAGATGATTTTGTTAGATATGCTACTGGTTATATTTTTCATAGATATAAATGGGTGGGCATTTCTTTAAGTAGACCATATTCGTTTCCTCCTCCATGGCAATATGTAGTGTTGGAGAAAATAATTAGAGAATTTAATTTAAAAACGATGGGGGTAGAAACTTTAATAGATCATAGAAAAATATATCAAGAACTCAAAAAACAAGAAATTGTTCAAAATGTATATAATTTTAATAGCAACATCTCTATAAGTGTTTGGACGAATATAGCCTGTAGTGCTCTGAGTAACACTCAAAAAGATCTGGCGTGGAGTATTGTTAAAGAGTGTTTGCCCATACGTGCATTTCAGCATAGGAGGGGTTTAATACGTAGTGCTAAATGTCCAAGGTACAGATGCGGGGAGGATGAAACAGCACTACATGTTTTTTGGAATTGTACTTTTTCAAGACAAATGTGGGAATGAGTTGGGCCAATGCTTAAATGGTTTGGATCCATGCAATCCTTAAATTTTGAGGCGGTTTTATATGGCGGTATTGATTGTAAAGATAAAAACAAATATGTATGGTGTTGGTTAGTGATAAATTGTATAAAAGAAGCTATATGGAAAATGAGAAATATTTTGCTAATTAGAAATGAGGTTCTGAGCATTGCGGATTGTTTTAAATATGCTTTGAGTCTTATGTATATTTATTATTTGCGAGATACAAAATCTGTGGGAGAAGTTGTCGCCAAAAAATGGTAGAATTTTTCAATGTGGAATTTGCTTGTATAAATATTTGATTTTTGGGGGGAAGGGTGAATAAAAAAAAAAAAAAAAAAAAAAAAAAAAATTAGCAAATATAAGAATAATATTTACCATGATGATGTTTTTGTGGTCAGCTTGGGTGAAAATCCCAGGTAGGATGAAGACTTTTTGATGGCCTTGGGAAAAGTTTATATCCTGTTGACTTACAATTGACTGAAGGGTAAAGGAAGAAGAAAAAAAAAAAAAAAAAAAAAATGTATGTCCAGTGTTTGCTGTTTCTCTTGTTCAGAGAGGAATCGTCTGGCATTTTGTTGCTGGACTGGTATAATATGTTTCAGAGTATTTTCTATCTGTGTGTGGCACTGGTGAGCTAAAAGTGATTGCACTCTGGGCATGAGGACACGGTCCCAGTGAGCTTCTTGCATGTATTTGCTAGCTCATGAGCCAAGTTGAGCATCTCTGACTCTTCTTTCTATGTATGCAAATTGCTCTTGGGGTTGGTCACACTAAGAGTAGTAAGGGAAATCCAGACGTGGACCCCTTGCTCACAGTGCCTAGATGGATCAGCTGCACCTCACCGATGAGGCACAAGAAGGCCAAAACGTATGTCTGGGGTTAGCTGTTTCTCTTGATCAGAGAGGAAATGTCTGGTGTTTTGTGGCTGGACTGTCATTTGGCAGGACCAGTATGATATGCTTCAGAGGTGTTTTTTTTTTTTTTTTCTTCTCCTTTTCTTCTTCTCTCTCTCCTTTTCTTTTCTTTTCTTTCTTCTGTGTATGGTACTGGTGAGTTAAAAGAGATTGCACCATGTGTGTGAGGACACAGTCTCAGAAAGATTATTGCATATATTTGCTAGCTCATGAGGCTAGTTGACCATCTCTGACTCTTCTTTCTACATATGCAAATTGCTCTTGGGGTTGGTCACCCTAAGAGAAAAGAGGGGAATTCAGATGTGGACCCTTTGCTTACAGTGTCTAGAGGGATCAGCTGCACCTCACCAATGAGGCAAAAGAAAGCTGAAATTTAGATCTGTGCTTTGCTGTTTCCCTTGTTAAGAGATGAATTGTCTGAAATTTTGTGGCTGGACTGTCATTTGGTGGGACCAGTATAATATGTTTCAGAGGATTTTCTCTCTGTGTATGGCACTGGTGAGCTAAAAGAGATTGCATCATGTGTGTGAGGACAGATGTGGACCCTTTGCTTAGAGTGTCTAGAGGGATCAGCTGCGCCTCACCGACGAGGCCCAAGAAAGCTGACACGTACATCCAGGCTTTGCTGTTTCCCTTGTTAAGTGATGAATTGCCTTGCATTTTGTGGTTGGACTGTCGTTTGGCAGGACCAGTATGCTATGATTCAGAGGATTTTCTCTTTGTGTATGGTACTGGTGAGCTCAAAGAGATTGCACCCTGGGTGCGAGGATATAGTCCCAGTGAGCTTCTTGCATGTATTTGCTACCTCATGAGTCTAGCTGAGCATCTCTGACTCTTTTTTCTACATATGCAAATTGCTCTTGGGGTTGGTCACCCTAAGAGTAATGAGGGGAATCCAGACGTGGACCCCTTGCTCACAGGGTTTAGAGGGATCAGTTGAACCTCAGTGATGAGGTCCGAGAAGGCTGAAACGTACATCTGGGGTTAGCTGTTTCTCTTGATCAAAGATGCGTTGTCATTTGGCACGACCAGTATAATATACTTCAGAGGTTTTTTTTTTTTTTTTTCTCCTTCTTTCCTTTCTCTTCTTTTCTTCTTCTCCTCTCCCTTCTGTGTATGGCGCTGATGAGCTAAAAGAGATTGCACCACGGGTGTGAGGACACAATCTTAGTGAGCTTATTGCATGTATTTGCTAGCTCATGAGATTAATTGACCATCTCTGACTCTTCTTTCTACATATGCAAATTACTCATAGGTTTGGTCACCCTAACAATAATGAGGGGAATCCAGACATGGACCCTTTGCTCACAGTGCCTAGAGGGATCAGCTGCACCTCACCAATGAGGCTTAATAAGGCTGAACTGTTTGTCTGGGGTTTGTAGTTTCCTTTGTTCAGAGAGGAATTGTCTTTCATTTTGTGGCTGGACTGTCATTTGGCAGGACCAGTATAATATGTTTCAGAGGATTTTCTCTCTGTGTATGGCACTGGGGAGCTAAAAGAGATTGCACCCTGGGCGCGAGGACACAGTCCCAGTGAGCATCTTGCATGTATTTGCTAGCTCGTGAGCCTAGTTGACCATCTCTGACTTTGCTTTCTCCATATGCAAATTGCTCTTAGGGTTTGTCACCCTAAGAGTAATGAGGGGAACCCAGACATGGACCCCTTGCTCACAGTGCCTAGAGGGATCAGCTGCACCTCACCGATGAGGCCCAAGAAGGCCAAAATGTACGTTTTGGATTAGTTGTTTCTCTTGTTCAGAGGGAGATTGTATGGCATTTTGTGGCTGTCCTATCATTTGGCAGGACAAGTATGATATGCTTCAGAGGATTTTCTCTATGTGTATGGCATTAGTGAGCTAAAAGAGATTGCATTCTGGGCCTGAGGGCACAGTCCCAATAAGCTTCTTGCATGAATTTGCTATCTCATGAGGCTTGTTGAGCATCTCTGACTCTTTTTTTCTACATATGTAAATTGTTCTAGGGGTTGGTCACCCTAAGAGTAATGAGGGGAATCTAAACATGGATCCCTTGCTCACAGTGCTTAGAGGGATCAGCTACACCTCACTGACAAGGCACAAGAAGGCCAAAATGTATATCTCAAGTATGCAATGCAAATGTTCCCACAAGTCAGAAATAACGCTCGTCTCCAAAAGATCAAAATATCGCCCATTGAGGACAATGTAAACGCTAACTCCAGAGCCATTCAAATGTTGGAGTTAGGGATAACGTGAGTTAAATTGAAACATTTTCCTCCTGAAATCTAACACCTACTTTTTAGGGGAACATCACACAACTCAGAGTAGAAAACCACTGTAGAGGAAAACAAAACAGAGAGTTAGGGATAACATGAGTTAAAGGGGAACTACCACCCCGCAATAACTTAAGCTTGATTGATTGCTCATCTGGCGACTAGCTGCTTAGTAGCGCTAGTCGCCAGAAATATTACCCGACCGGCTCAAAAGGGACTGACAGCGCAGGCGCACGGACGTCACTGTGAAGAGACGTCCGTGCTTCCTGCTCCTGTCACCATCGGTAAAACGCCGATATCTGCAGAACCAGGTAATATTTCTGGCGACTAGCGTACTAAGCAGCTAGTCGCCAGATGAGCAATCAATCAAGCTTAAGTTATTGCGGGGTGGTAGTTCCCCTTTAAATTGCAACAAAACAGGTGTAAAATTGCAACATTTACTCAAGGACTCCATGAAAGGAACAATACATGAAGATATAGGTATTATTAGGGGGAAAGTGAAGGTAAGGTGAAAATCGTGCAAAATAAAACTTCCCTTAAAGGGATAGTAATATTTCATAATAAAAGAAGCTTCAATTAATCATCATAGTATTTGGACTTTGGAGAGTGTTATTTCAATTCTGTCAGAGTTGTAGTTCAGGAGTAATTCAATGATAAAGTATCCCCCTTCCACCCCTTTTACTGATGTAACACTCCTCAGCCAAAGCAGAAGGGAGGTGCCCAGGTAGATTGCACAGAGGGACAATCTTCAATTAAGATAAGGGAAAAACCTGAAAAGCTTGTCAAGGGGGGCAGGGCTTTCATTGTTTTCATATAAAGAAAATTGTCCCCTGCTGTTATCTGTCTGGTCTTACAACCAGATTCACATCTGAGAAGAGATGGCTTACACTAGGTAAAAGGGGCGGGGAGGGGAAACTTTGCTTGTGAATATCTCTTAAACCATAAAGGTTTGAGAGATAAGACTTATATCATTCTTTATTTTATTTTGTAGGCATTAAAAAAACATGAAGTTAAAACGAAGTATTACTATCCCTATAAATCTACATCATGAAACAAATATCCAAAAGGTTGTCGGTTATTTTTGGGTTTTCTGACTGAACTTGATACTTTGGGGTGCTGTGATTGGCTAGGTAATGTTTTTATTGTGTGTTTTTAGGTAAATTTTCTATGCGATGCAGGTTTAAGGTGAACATGTATTTTGTTGGTCGTCGCTCGTTAGCCTTTCTGGGTAAGGAAGATTTGAATGTCACGTTATCCGGTCTTGATTAACTCGCAAAGGCAGTTTTTTCTTCACTTTGGTTTTAACTCCAACATTTTGATCGAGCCCAATGTCCTTAGACAGGCACAACCACCTGAAGGACCTCCAGCCAAGGCCAGAACAATAAAACAGTAATGTTTGCTGAAAGTATGCAAAAATGACCATGTCACTGCCTTACACAGCTGTTCAACATAGGCCTGATTCTTGTAGGCTCAAGAGGCTCCCATAGATCAGGAGGAGTGCACAGTAACTCAGAAAGGAACAGGTTTCTTCCTGAGCATATAAACCTGTTGAATAGTGGCCTGATCCAAGAAGCAATAATAACTTCGGATGAAGTCTGTCCTGCTCCAGATTGCCCAGGAATTAAAGAGTCTGATTTTCTGAAAGACTGCATGCGATGAACAAAGTACTTAAAGGGATAGTAATACTTAAAATGTAAAAAAAATATGTTGTAGGGTTTATCCCCTTGAGTAAAACAAGAGTACTCCCACTGCTGAAAGGTGTTTTATTCAAAAGTTATTAATTTTCAAAGTTGAATTTTTTAGGTGCAATATCACAGTGGCCTGAAATTGTACAGTGGCGCTGTTGCTACACAATCCTATGGAGATTTATGGTCCCGGGACCAGAGCTGTCCATAGGATGGTGTAGCAACAGCGCAACTGTACAATTTCAGGCCACTGTGATATTGCACCTAAAAATTTCAACTTTGAAAATTAATAACTTTTGAATGAAACACCTTTCAGCAGTGGGAGTACCCTTGTTTTACTCAGGGGGATAAACCCTACAACATTTTTTTACATTTTAAGTATTACTATCCCTTTAAGACAATGCACCACATCCAGCAGATGGAGCTACTGCTCCCGATTGTTAAAATGCTTAGGGCAAAAGGAAAGATGGACAATTTCCTGGTTGATGTGAAAATCTGAGATGACCTTGGGCAAAAAAGGGGGGTTTATAAGACACAGAAACATAGAAAACATAGACCAAAAAATATGACAGCAGATAAGAATCAATCAGCCAATCTAGTCTGTCATTTTCCTACTTTAAAAACCTCAAATTTTATTTGCTCCTTTTATGTTCAGGACAGCCTTATGCCTACCAATGCATGCTTAAATCCCATTACTGTATAAACTTCTACCACTTCTGTTGGTAGGCTATTCCACTTATCTATTACCCTCTCAGTGAAGTAAAACTTTCTTACATTACATCAAAACTCTGCCCTTCCAGTTTTAGACTATGGCCTCTTGTCCTAACATTTTTACTCCTTTGAAATGTACTTCCATCCTGCACTTTGTTGAATCCCTTCATGTACTTGAATGTATCTATCATATCCCCTCTCTCATCTCTCCTCTAAGCTCTACATGCTCATATACTTTTCTGGAAAGTTTTCCATCTGCTTCTATCTTGGAGTGTGTTCACATGTGTCACATGTGAAAATCCTAACAGAACAAAGACACTCCTGTTATACTGGATTAAGTAACACGTTTCTTTTGCAATCCATAGTCTCTGGTTAAAGGGATAGTAATACCTGAAAATAAGTTTATTTTATATTGTAGCCCTTAAAAAACCATGAAAAATAATATAAGTCTTATCTCCCAAACCTTTATGGTTTGGGAGATATTCAGAAGTAAAGTTTCCCCTGGAGTGATGTCATTGCTCCACCCTTCAGATTTGGAATACGGTCGCCAGACCAGCAGTGCCTCTCCAGAAGTGCTGAGATCATGATCTTTTAAAAAGAATTTCTTAATTGGAATGGTCTACAAAGTGTGCTTTCAAGCCAGGCACACTTTGTACACAGTTCCAATGAAGTAGTTCTTTTCAAAGATAGTGATCTCGGCACTGCTAAAGAGCTGCCGGTTGCTATGTGGACCGAATTCCAATTCTGTCCACTAGATGGCAGACTTGGCTGAAACAGAAAGGAAAAGTGAACTATACTATATTTTACATACGAATATCTCCCAAACCATAAAGGTTTGTTAGATAAGACTTCTATCATATTTCATGTTTTTTTAAGGGCTACAATATAAAATAAACTTATTTTCAGGTATTACTATCCCTTTAACCATTTCAGTGCTGTTTTGTGTAGACAAACATGATCTTGCCATTATAATCTTAATAGTATATGTTGCATTGAATATTGTCTTTGCTTTCTATAACATATGTTATTGTCTTGTTTATGATTATAATGTGGTAATTATAATCGTTTATTGGAAAGAGGAATTCACAATTTTAGGTCTCATCCAGAAGCTGTGCAATATTGACAACAGTAGATACATGGTTAAATTCTATTTGTCTGATCTGGGCCATTTTGTCTTGTAGATAAGTTTCTAATTGCATGTGGTTTAAAAGAGTTTGTCATGACATGTGGCCATATACAATGCAGCCAACTGTGTTATAATTAATTGTAAGGAACAATTAACCCTTATACCTCTAGATACACATATGGAAGGTTTAAAGGGATAGTAATACTTCGTTTTATCTTTATTTTATTTTGTAGGCATTAAAAAAACATGAAGAACGATATAAGTCTTATCTCTCACACCTTTATGGTTTAAGAGATATTCACAAGCAAAGTATCCCCCCCCTGTTCAGCCAGATCAGAAGGGAGGTGCCCAGGTAGACTGCAGAAAGGGACAATCTTCAATTAAGATAAGGGAAAAACCTGAAAAGCTTGTCAAGGGGGGCAGGGCTTTCATTGTTCTCATAGGAAGAAGATTGTCCCCTTCTGTTATCTGTCTGGTCTATGGACTGGATTCCACGTCTGAGAAGAGATGGCTTACACTACGAAAAAGGGGCGGGAGGGGAAACTTTGCTTGTGAATATCTCATAAACCATAAAGGTTTGAGAGATAAGACTTATATCGTTCTTCATGTTTTTTTAATGCCTACAAAATAAAATAAAGTTAAAACGAAGTATTACTATCTCTTTAATCCTATCTATTCTGGGTATGTTACTTTGGTATCTTATCTGATAGCTTACCATACGTCAATTTTTACTATATGACTGTGTCTTGTTATTTATTTTTTTCTAACAGAGGTCCCTTCCCTTCATCTTCTTCTGTAAAAACTGAACAGAAATATTCATTGAGACAATCAGTTAGCCCTTTATTCTCATTTACATAACTTCCATTTTTTTCAGTCTATTTATTACTTGTTTAATTTTCCTCCTTTCGCTTATATATATAAGAAATGTTTTATCCCTATTTTATATTGACTGAGCAATTGTTTCCTCTGTGTGTGCTTTGGCACATTCTAATAATGCATTTAGCCTCTTTGTACCGATACCTAGCTTTCTCCTTCTGCGTCTGCTTATATTTACTAAATGCTTCTTTTTTCTCCCTTCCCAATTTTTCCACTTCTGTGGAGTACCACCGAGGTTCCCTCTTTTTTACCCTTACTGACATTTCAATAGAATACTCTGTTGCTTTCAATAAAACACATTTCAGATAATCCCAGAGTTTCTAGTTCAGCCACTCTATGAACAGAGACAGTGGCCAAAAGAAAAGCCATCTTAAAGGGATAGTAATAGTTAATTTAATGTTTATTTAATATTGTAGGCATTAAAAAAACCATTACTGTTTGAGAGATATACCTTGCTAAAGTTACCTCGTCAGAGAATTCAGCTGCAAGCACACTTTGTAGACAGTTCCAATTAAGTATTTATGTTTAGACCGCGTGTTTTGGGCTCTGCTGAAGAGCCTCCATCCGGTCAAATGAGCAGATTCTGCAGCTGTCAGCTAGAGCACTGACTTCTCTCACAAGGTAACTTTAGCAAGGTATTTCTCTCAAACCATAAAGGTTTGAGAGATAAGACTTACGTCGTTGTTCATATATTTTAAATGACTACAACATTAATTAAACATACAATTAGTTATTACTATCCCTTTAAGCTTCAGAAGATGCAAAGAAACAGAAGAAAGTGTCACAAAGAGCGGCCTCTGGAGAACTCCTAACACCAGATTCAAGTCCTATTGGGATCCGTGGAGATAGGGTAGGCATGATCCACTGTTACGGTTTTCTGACACTCAGACCAAGGTTAGAAATAAAACACAGTTTTATTAAAATAAAATAAGGAACAGTGCCCCTGGGGGCCAGAATTGGTATTACAGTGATGTAAATAATGAATAATGTACAGGCTCAATATAGCAGGAGCAGGCAGAATATAGCAAAAACACAGGTAAGGGTTAATGTTCAAACAGGTAGTCAGTCTCTGTGGTGGTGATTAGCCAAAGCCCGGTGCATAAACAGTCCCAGAAGCAGTAGGGCAGCTAGCAAGCTCAAGCAGTGTGATTGAACTGAATCACAAGCAGATAACTGTATCGAAATGCCCAATAGTATAGCAATGACCAACTGGAGCTGGAGCCAATACCCCTACTGGGGTGTAGTAACGAAGGAGAGATACTGCCTTCCGTTGCCGAAACAGAGCACACTCTGACAGAGTACCGGAATGCCCTTAGCACCACGCCGTGTAACAACTCCTGGGAAACGAGCACCTAGCGTCAGGTACAGCTCTGCAATGGTAACAGATAGGCTCGGTGTAAGAGGCAACAGCTCAACTAGTGTTAATATGGCTCAGGATGGGAGGCAACAAGCTTGGCAGGTGTATACTAACAGGCTCGGTAACGGAGGAACCGGCACAGCAAGTGTTCTCAAACAGACTCTGTAACCACGGCAATAGCTTGGCAGTACTCTCTGACAGGCTCGGTAACAGAGGCAACAAACGGGCTCAGTATCGGAGGCCATAGAATACAGGAGACGTGATCAGTCAGTGCAAGCTGCGAGCAGGCTCAGAATGTCGCCAGGCAGGAACGTCAGCCGGAACCGGGTCAATCATGGAGCAGGAACATCAGCCAGAACTGGGTCAAACACGTAGCAGGAAGTCAGCCAAAGCCGGGTCAATCACGGAGCAGGAACGTCAGCCAGAACTGGGTCAATCACGGAGCAGGAAGTCAGCCAGAGCCGGGTCAATCACGGAGCAGGAACGTCAGCCAGAACCGGGTCAATCACGGAGCAGGAACGTCAGCCAGAACCGGGTCAATCACGGAGCAGGAACAGCAGAGTAGTCAGACGAGCCGAGTCGGTACACAGGAATACAGGATCACAGCAACAAAAGCGCAGGAACAGGAACACCACGAAAGGGCACCTGACAGGTGACATAGGCCCAGTATATAAAGGGACACCCTGGGCGGGCCAATCAAGCTCCGCCAATGGAAGAGCACCACCACAAAGAGTGACAAGGAATCACGGGGACCGTGATAGCCACTCCCTGAACAAAGAGAACAGCAATGCACTTCTGAAAAAGAACAGAGAGGGCTGAGATCTGATCCTTAATCTCAGACCGAGAACCTTGTTGACACAATCCTGAAAAAAAGGCCAGAACAGCAAGAAGAAAAAGATTGAGTGGACATGTTCTGACCAGCACACCGCTACTAAAACAGAGACCAGATCTTATGATAGAAACAAGCTTCAACCTTTCCTCAGGATGCTGCCTTCAAGAGCCATGCTGTCAAAGTCAACCTTTTCCACCTAATAGTAATAAAGTGGACTTTGAGTCAGGGGATCCAGCGATGGACAGATCGAGAAGCTCCATGAACCAATCCAACAGGGACAAAAGGGGTTGATTAGAATGACTTGAGCCCTCTCCATCTTGACCTTCCTTACGGTGTGTTGCTGAATATGGGTCCAGATAGTGTGGAAGGACTACTCATAAGACAGCCAACCACCCAGAATGCCTTCTCTATATGTCATATAGTTATGTTTTTTCTCTGCATTTTTTTGGGGGTGGGGGCGTATAGTCCCCTTCCTGTACTTTCTTCTTGGTTCTAGCTCTTCTCTTGGTCCCTTGGATCTCCTTCTCCAGTGAATGCTCTCAGTCCCATTCTTAGCACCTCCATCTCTGTTGACAAGCCTTCTCCTCCAAAAACTGAGTGTAGGCAAAGTTGGAGCCTTAGGGGCCACAAACCTAAAGGTGGTAGGAACTTCCATGATCAAAGAACCCCTTGTACAGAAAGAGGGACTTGTGCTATAATGGACTTTGATTCTTACACCCAAACTGGCTCTTGTTCAAGACTGGAGGGCTCAGGTGGGGTAGTAGGGGCCACATCACATGAGGGGCAGAAAGATCCAGAATACTCTCTAGGGAGCCCTTCTTGCCATGAGGAACAGTAAGCAAAGGGTCCAGAGACACCCCTGAGTCCTTAGCCTTAGGTCTAGCCCCATGTCCTTTGAATCCGACATCCAGACAGGAGAAGTGTCTAAACAGTATAAAATACTAGTAACTGTTCCCCAGAATAATAATTCACCCTAAAAAAGTCAAGAAAAGTACTTATCTTGCAAGCAAAGGGTTAACCTGGAGAAGCCAATCGGACGAAAGCCTGGGAATCAGGCATTCTGGGTAATGTAATATTCTCAGTAGCTGTTGCCTAGCAATGCATACAACTCCGATCACGGGCCCCCAGGGGCCACAAAGACACTCAGGATGTGAACCAGATGAAAGGACATGAGGAGACAAGAATGAGCCCACTCTAAACACTGTATGACAAATGGTTGCAGAGAAGTTCTCCCATAGAAGTCAATGGAGTAAAGATGGCTGCAGCATGGGAAGCGTATCTTAAAGGCACCATGCATCAAACAAAACATTTTAAAAGTGACCCAAAACACACAAAGACCCAGGGGACATGAGGGGTAACAAAAACACACTACCCTGAAGGGAAAAGCCCCTAACCTGAGAAACCAGCAGGGAAGAGGTTAACCAGAACTAAAGCAGCCATCCATACTCCATAACTTAGGGAAAGAACATAAATAATTTACCTAACATGTGTGCAAGAGCCCATAGGCTCATATACAGCCCCTGTATGGAGAAGCATAAGTGGGGACATGTGGACCATAGCACTCAAAGGGTTACTCACCAATCTTCAGTCTTTTGTCTTCAGGTTACCACTGTGAAGAACAGAGCCTCAGAGAGACACTGCTGGGAGTGAAAACTTGGGTTGCAAGATTTTCTCCACAGTGCTGCAAGGGTCCACAACAGCACTTGTACATCGGGCAATCCTCCAGGGGACGCCAGTAATGGTAACCCACCTAATGTAGGAATTGTGACAGTCCCATAACTAAGTAGAAAAAAAAGCTAAAAACTAAGCAGCAATGTTACAATCTTGTTCACTGTAGTCAAGAACATATCAAAACTGTAAAGGGGGGGGCAGGGTCAGCCTGAAGAAGGGGAGGGAAGGCTCCAACCTCAAGACCTTGTCTTTTTGAAATGTTCAGCCTTCCAAGGAAGGAAGATCCCCTCCCATGGTACCTGTATTCCATACTGGACGAAAGAGAAAAGCAAAGTGGGTATTTTTCTAGGGCTCACCAATGGAGGCCATTCTTTAATTTACCATTTAATTTACATCTCCCACTTTGCTCATTGGATAAAGTGGCCCTAAAAGAAGCTCAGTGCAGACACAGGAAAAACCAGAGAAGCAGACTCCACACAGAGTTGGTGAAGTGAGGCAGGACAGAACTATGAAGTAGCAAAGCTTCGGTGCTCACAGCTAAAAAAAAAGGAACCCACTGAAGGGCTTATGCATTCATCAAGTTGATGACTATTTGCCAAGCTGCTTTGGAATATATCTATCGATCTAAAAGAGAAAGCCTCATTGCATAATTTAGGTCTCATCAGGAGACACACGGAGTGGCAGTAAGGAGGGGATATAGAAATCTCCTCCCTAATGCCAATGCTGGAGATACTGGGGGGTGTGATTTAGACAGGAGTGGGCAGTGTTTTCCCTCCTTCAACATCCTTCCCTCAACGTCCCTCATTGCTCAATTATTTCATGAGTGTGAACATTTGCCAAGCAAGACAAAGGACAGGCAGCCATCATGTACACACTTAACCCACTGACTGCCACAGTGTTGCGTATCAACTTTTACCCCTCAGGACAGACCAGCAGCATAGGGAGAAGTGTCCTCAAAACTCTCACACTGTAAACTTCCATTTCCCTCCCACTTCTCCTCCTTCCCCAGCCTATTCCTACCACTTTTTCCACTTGTATGTTAAAGCCCAGCCCCCTACTCTCGATTAAGCTGTGCCCCCTTTTAACCCAAATTGCCTCAATCTCTCCCCACCAGCACCACATGAGTCCCCCTCCAGGGACTCCACAAGACAAAGTTCCCAGCTATGACTACACTTCCCACTGCTATTTAACTCGGACATGACATACCAGTGTATACTGCATGCCACTCTATACCTTAACCTTTTGAGTGCCAGAGGGGTGCACAACACATTGCAAAGAAATGCCTTGCAAACCCCTCTGGCACTCAAAGTGTTAACATGCTGGTATAACATTCCTTTTATTTTCTGCTTTCCATTTGCACAATCCAAACACACACAGACATAATACTGCAATTCTGGCCCAAAGTAAAGGAGAATAAAAAATAACATTGATGTAATGGCATACCTCCCAAGTGTCCCTCTTTAGGAGGGGCAGTCTCTTTTCAAGATCCAAATCCAAATCGTCACTAAGCAAAAGGAAAATCCTGCTCTCCTTCATCAAGGGATTCATTATATTTACAGAATGAAGATTGTACATTACTGCATCCGTCTGGTCCCAAGACCGGATTCCACATCTAATGGGAGGAGGCCAGAAGGGGAGGGAGGGGGATCCTTTTGGCTTGAATAGACTTTTAACTACAACACTCTATGTAATTAAGTATAGCGGCGGTACACGTTACAAAAAAAGAAGACTCAGAGATAAACTTTAATAGAAGTATCACTATCCCTCACTCGAGACCTAGCAAAGAGGTACGCTTTGTCCAGGAGCTCCTCCCTATAGCCTCTGTCAACAAACCTCTGTGTAAGATCAGCCGCCGCACGTTCAAACTCAACATCCGTACAACAGTTTCTATGCAAACGTAGATACTGTCCTTTCGGAACATTGTTGATCTGGAATTTTGGGTGGCCAGATCTAGCTTGCAACAGGCTGTTGTCGGAAGTATACATCTGCAAGTTCACATCACCCTTTAGGGTTAGAGCTAGGAAAGAAACCACAGACAACTCATGGCAATGGGTAAAGTGTAAGTTAAGTTAATTATTGTTCAGATATTCCATAAAAACATTGGCTTCCTCACCAGTACCTCCCCAAATAAAGAGGATGTCATCAATGTACCTTCTGTACCACAAAATCAAGTCCCGATGAGGATTTCCCCCTCCAAAGATGTGGGTTGCCTGCCACCAACTCATATACAGGTTGCAAGAGAGGGGGCAAAACTTGTCCCCATTGCAAACCCACATCTCAGTATCATAGTTGGAAAAACACACCAATTGCGCACGGAGGGCAAGTCCCTTATCATGGGGAATGGAGGAATAAAGGGCCGTCACATCAGCTGTCAGCCAGGAACAACCCTCATGCCACATGAAACATGACAATTGTTCTTGTACCTGTTTCGTGTCCCGTAAGGAGCCAGGAAAGATATCCACCACCGGCCGAAGGTAACAGTCTACTAGGTCCAACAGCTGCTCTTTATGAGAGCCAATGCCAGACGTAACTGGCTGAGCCGGAGGGTCGACCAATGACATGTGCACCTTCGGCAGGTGGTGGAAAATAGGAGTCACCTGGCTCCCCGGGACCAGAGCCAATGCCTCCTACTTCAATAGAATGCCCAGTGAAAGTCCACTCTGAATCAATTGGCTCAATTCCAACTTGTAGCACAAGGTAGGTTGTAGAATCATTAAGTTGGTGCAAAGCCTCCTTTTGGTAAGCTTCTGCATTCAAAACCACAACTGAACCCCCATTGTCTGACATTTTGATAACCAGAGAGTCATTCTCCTTGAGTTGCACCAGGGTTTCCTTTTCCAGGAGGGAGAGATTACGGCCACACTTTCACTTGGTCTCATTCAAGGCCACCAAATCTCTTTCCACCATCTTCTGGAAAAGGTCAAGCTGATTCCTCTTAGAATGTAAGGGGAAAAAACTTGAAACTGTACACAACCCAGTGGCCAAAGAGTGAATAGAATCTTCAGAATGATAACTGGAAGACTCTTCTCCAAGGGTTTGGAGATCATAGAATGTACAGATGTCAATGAACCCATATGGTACCCCATCAGGATAGACAGACACCACCCGGGTCCTTGACACCTCAGATCGAGAATCCTGTATCTTTTCAGAAAAAAATAATTTTTTGATTGTTAATAATCTCACAAAGCGATTCACGTCAAGCAATGTATTGAATAGATCAAAATTACAATCTGGTACAAAGTTCAGTCCCAATTTCACTACTCAAATCTGTGTGTGTGCGGGGGCGGGGGGGGAGTCAGAACAACTTTCAATAGCTTAACCCCTTAAGGACCAGCCGCACACACACACAGCGGTCACTTAAGGACCAGGGACCATTTTTTTTTTTTTTTGCAGAATCTAATTCCAGACTCCGAATCTGAATCCGGACTACCCGAACGGCATGCAGCTACGCGGGGAGCCCGGAATTCCATGACGGTCCAGGATCGTCATGGGTCCTTAAGGGAATAACAACCCATGACGGACATAAGGACTTCTAGTGATTTTGTTTGTCTCTGATTCCCCTTTTGGGTTATCTTTTTGGCTCCTGCACCATGGCCCCCTCTCCTGGTTGATCTTTTATAACCCTTGAAGAGGACCTCTTTTTCTTCTTCTTTACGGCTACCTAGTATCCTACCTTCTACCGTGGGGTCTGTCTGTGAACGTGATCCGCACACACAAGCACCTTTAGTCTTTTGAGAGCCAGAGTATCCAACGCATTAGGTTGCAATGCACTGGAAACATTACTGGCACTCAAAGGGTTCAATACTACAACAACACTTTAGTATCATAATACAGTGTAGCAAAATAAGGTGACTGTGTGCTTATAATGTTCACAGGCATTACCAGTTGCACTTCAGGACATGCCTTATTGGGAGAATGGAGACATTAGTGGCACGGAGCAGGTGACTAGCATCATCAGCTTAAGGTTAGGGCAATTCAGAAGCAATGAATTTAATTTTATCATAGGTTTTTACAACATACTTATTCAGCCCCCCAAAAGCCTCACCCCATGCCTCCTTATACTCCTTCATATAGACTATTAGATATGCAAGGACTTGAGGACTGAACCTGGACACCCCTGGTCCATATGGACCGAGCTGCACAGGACAGGAAGTTGGACTACAACACTTCCACTGGACCAAAGTGGGAACAATGGGCGTGTCATTTCAGACCTACATTACTCCTCCTTGTTGGTCCACCAGAGACCATAATGCAGCACCGCCTTCATCGACATGTCTGCTACCAGGGAAGCAGATCTGCTAATAGTGCACTAAAATGGATAGCTGTACTTATTCTTAGGGTTAAGTTCTCATTTAAGCTAAGGAATTTATGACCGTAAAAGTTTATCCCCATAATAAATACAATTAAGTATAAAATGCGGTGTAAATATTATCAGTGTTGAATAAAGAAAAACATATCACGCTACACTACTCCTTAACGTAACCATAATGCTTCATTATGAACAATAAATAAAGCTTTTTCTGGCTCACTAAAACAAGGATATCACTGTTGAAAGATTCTTTAGTCAAACTTAGTACAGCTCTACCTGGTCATGATAAATTGAGCTGAAATATTTTATGAATAATAGATTTAACCCTTTGAGTGCCAGAGGGGTATGCATCGCATCACTTCTCTGAGACTAACAGGAAAAAAAACTTGCCATTCTGCCACCAGGTGGCACTGTTACTTACAAGTTAAGAAAAAAAAAAATCAGCTGCAAAAACCCTGCAATTTGTGTTTTCAGAAAACCTTCCTTTGCTACAATGTATTGCATTAATTTCCTTTGATTATAATTATAAATAAGAAATAAGAGTCAAAAGGACCTTATTCACCAAGCTGAATAGGAGCAAACCAACTGCATCCTAAATGCGAAATGAGAATTCCAATTGATTCAAAGGTTTGTTTTTTTTTTTTTTAATAAAACTTTGTTATTGAGTGTTCATGTAAGAAATAAAAACAGAGCAGTAACAGGGATGAAGGCATGGTTAGTCATCAAAGAAAGACTAAGTGCAAGTATGCTGTAATTATAGGAATAGAGCCCGTCTATTGTGCATAGAACCATCTCATAGCTAGGCGGCATTAATCAAACGGTATTTTAACCCTATGGGTGCTAGAGGGGTCACCACACATTGCAAGGCAAATGTGTTGGTGACCTCTCTCGCATTCAAGGTGTCAAAATCACCATTTAAAGGGATAGTAATACCTCATTTAAAATTTTAGCTCTAGGTATTATTTTTTTTATTTATTTAACATGTTGCGCTATATAACCCTTTGAGTGCCAGAGGGGTACGTAGCGCATGGCTCTGCAATGTGTTGCGTACACCTCTGGCACACAAAGGGATATAGCTACCTACAGATTTGTAGTTCAAATGTTATTAAAGCTGAAAGGATCCTCTCCCCCACCCTTTTCCTGAGTCACTGATCCTTTCTGTCTGGACCGGATAGAACAAGGAGAGGGACAATCTTCAGAAAGCAAAAAGAAAATCCTCGTCTACTTTCTCAAGGGGGTCAGGGTTTTACTTGTACTTACTGAATGAAGACTGTACCTCGCTGCAACCGTCGGGTCCAATTACATATATATATATATATATATATATATATATATATATATATATATATATTATATATACACACAACGCAACATGTTTAAAAAAAATTGGAACCAATACTCGGAGCTAAAGTTTAAATGCGGTATTACTATCCCTTTAAATCAATAGGAAGTTGCAGAGTTTGTTTCAACCCTGTTCTCATGGGCGTCAGGAGGGGGGCTAGGGGGGGCACTTGCCCCCCCCCTTTAGCACCTCCATATAAACAAAGGGGCTGAATGGGCTGGCCTGGGGGTCATATTACAGATTTGCTCCCCCCGGAAACTTTTCTACGGACACCCCTGCCTGTTGTGTAGTTGGTTTGTTTCAGAATCACACCTCTTTGGCTTGATGAATAACAGTGGAGTAACAATAGGGGTCGCACCTGCGACAGGGCCCGTCACTCCAAGGGCCCAGCCGCCCCCTGCGAACCCATCACCACTTGCCTGTGCTCGCAGCAGCTCAGCTGATCTCCCAGAACTCTAGTAATGCAGTGATGTCATCTCCCAGCACTCTGCATTACTGAGAAACGTGCGGTGATGGAGGTAGGAGATGGACATGGGGCAATGTGAAGATGGGGGGGGGGGGGGGCTGCCGGGCCCATGGCAATTTCTGCACCAGGGTCCGGTGGCTTATAGTTACACCACTGATGAATAAATAAACTTAATCATGGCTATTGAAAAATTACTAAAAACAAACAAAAAATACAAGAACGTTGTATTCAAATGTGTTCTTTATATACAACAAAAGCAAACAGTTCTTCAATTAAAGTCAGCAATTTGTTACATATATTTCCTACATTCAAGTCAATGAATGTTGATTTTTGGTACTCGCTATATAAATACATACACACTTCATGTATAAAAAATAACCAACATATTTGACATGAAATGTACAATGTAGACATATTTAGAATGGATACCGGGAACAGGAAATCCAAAATAGCGTGTTAAGAAAGATTTTATACACGTGAAAATATTTTCACTTGTCTAAAAAATGTTTTCGAAAAAATATTTTTGCTTCAATGGCGACTGATGGCCATATTTATTAAGCTGAAGAGGAACAAATCTGGAGCGAATTAATTGCACCTTGGGGATAAATAACACTTGCCCAATTCATGTTGATTTAAATTGGACATTTAAAAGGTATAATAATACTTAATATGTAAAAAAATATATATTGTAGTGTTTATCCCCCTGAGTAAAAAAGGGTACTCTCACTGTTGAAAGGTGTTTTATTCAAAAGTTATTATAGCTCAGTTTAATTTTTTTAGGTGCAATATCACAATGGCCTGAAATTGTACAGTGGCTCTGTTGTTACACCATCCTATGGACAGCTCTGGTTCGTAGACCATAAATCTCCATAGGATGGTGTAGCAACAGCACCACTGTACAATTTCAGGCCACTGTGATATTGCACCTAAAAAATTCAACTTTGAGCTTTAATAACTTTTGAATAAAACACCTTTCAGCAGTGGGAGTACCCTTGTTTTAATTAGGGGGATAAACCCTGCAACATATTTTTTTTTACATTTTAAGTATTACTATCCCTTTAACCCCTTGAATGCTAGGAACAATCTCTTACGCACTGCGCATTGGAGATCTCTTTAAAAAAATCTAATTTAAATTATGATACAACTGGTTTGCTCCAGAATTTAATCATTTCAGCTTTCTACATAAGTAGAACACACTGTTTTTTTCCATTTCAAGGCAAGACATTTTTTTTCCTTTTTTAAAAAATTGTTAAACTCTAGTGCTGTGTGGTGGAGCGGGCAACCTGCGATCTTCCAGCTGCCACTGAACTGCAACTTTCATTGCCTTCAGCTGGCCAACTACAGGTTTCAACCCCTACTTTAGATTGTATGCTCTGAATGTCAGACTTCAATCCTCCTGAGCAGTAAGATTTTCTGGATTCCTCAAATGAGTGTTTGTGTGTGTCACTATGTCACTAACTGACTCACCAGTGCACACAGAAGGAGATCCTTAAAGAAATAATAATCTTATTATGAAAAAATATATATTATAAGGAAGGGGTAGCTAATTTTAGTTCTCAAGAGCTACCAACAGTGTCCGTTTTCAGGACACTTCTGCTTAAGCACACAGGTGACTGTTACATGACCAAACAACTGCCTGATTCACCAGTGCTCTAGAAGAAAATATGCACTGTTGATAGCTCGAGGGCTGTGGTTGGCTAATGAGTAAAACAGTTATTCACACTGATGGCAAATGCTTCATTCTAAGATTATTGCAACTCAAGCATTTTCTTTTAAAGGGACATTATCAACTAAAAATAAATAGGGTTAATAAAGGGTTTAATACCATTTTAAATATCATATGCACTTAGCCAGCAATTCTAAAAATTACTTCTTGGTTGTATAATCTCCTAAATATATGTTACTAACGTGATTTTCTGTAGGTAGGTGTGCCAGACCATTTGACCCCTCTTTGTTTATACAAGAGATGAGGGCAGTGTACAGTGTGATTTAGGTATTAATTAATAAATAAGAGATAAGCGTTGCAGTGAATTGAACTGGGCGGCTTCTAATCTCAAAAAATTACAGCCATTTATCAGAGTTTTAACAGGCCTGTTAAAAAGCAGCCACTTTTACCTATTATTTTGCATGATTTTATAACTTTCTCACCATAGAAAAAAAATGTTTTCAATGAGTTTCTAGTATTTTACTTTTTTTGTGATAAAGTCCCTTTAATTAAACAGATTACACAGCCACAAAATTGCAGTTATCTATTGCACCAAAGTTCTCCATAGATCTCAACAGCAACATTATCATTGACTGACCAGCCTTCAAATTTGCATTTTTTTTCTAATAGTTTTCTTTTTTTTAATGCAGTTTTGCCCTTGGTCAGCAGTTGTTGTTGGCAAGTGTCAGCAGTGGAAGTAGCCATGTTCTATCCAGCAGAAAAACTAAACAATATATATTTTCTCCTTCATAATATGTTTTTTCCACTCCTTTAATCTTGCGCTGTCAGAGACACATTGAAGCATTGACATTGCCCAGCTGATATCTGCAGGGATACCAGAGAGGAAATGTGAGAGTTTTAAGATATGGGAACTCTATTCCCACATATGCCAGACAACTACCTACAATTAGAGAACCTTTCGCTGCCTTTTTAAAATTGACAAGTGTTTGTATTTAATTCCCACAGTGCAAAGTGCACAATTCAAGTAAATGTATTGATGCAGGACACAAATTAATTTTTGTTGGAACATATATAGGCATTGATTAAAACAAAACAGATATTAACTTCCTTGTATGATAGCGTGGTCTGAAATCCATTCTTAATAATTGATGATCCATGAACGTTGTTTCCTTTTGTCAATTTGAGCCCCAGTTTTTCAGCTTCATTAACCCTTTGAGTGCCAGAGGGGTACTCAACAAATTCTTCGCAATGCCTTGAGTACACCTCTGACATTCAAAGGGTTAAATGTTCCACTACAGAAAAATACATATATTGTAGTGATTTGCCTGCTGAGTAGAAGATGCTTCATTCAAAAGTTATTAGGTCATCCTTTTTTTTTTTTTTTTTTTTAAACCGTTAAGAAAATGAAATCCGTATGAGGTGCTGTTATTGCTTTCAATGGAAAACTATAGCTGAAGACTTGACCTGCAAAAGTAAAATGTAATCTGTGGTCTGATTTGGATTTTAATAACTTCTAAATGAAAACGCCCAACAGTGGGAGTACATTTGGATTACAGAGCAGCAAAAGTCATACAATATATATTTTTTAATTAAAAACACATCTTAATTCTGTTAACCCTATGAATGCCAGAGAGGTGTAACACATTCTCCAAGGTTAAAAGCTATCAAGGTTTCAAACTCCAGATAGATACTGATAAATCTGGGATTGTCTAGTCAAGGATAAACATCAGTGATTATAATTTTTGTGCAAATTGTGAGCCTGACGCACTAGGAAGAATTGGACGAAATCTGGAGCAAACCAACTACACCACAGGGGACAAATAAAAAAAAATCCCAAATTCCCACGGATTTAAACGGGCTTTTAAAATGTTGAATGTAAGAAAGGCCTCTAAAGCACTGCAAAACAATTGGTTGAAGATCTCTACTGCAATCAAGGGGTTAAGAGCCCAACTGCATGAAAGCAAAGTGGAGCACACCAGTCGCACTGTTGAGAACACAAAATTCCCAAAACTGCCTTTTTAAAATGGAGCAGGAGTAAAACATTGGAGACCTCTACAGCATTCAGTGGGTTAAAGGCACTTTTTAAATCAATGTAAATTTGGAGAATTTATATTTGTCCCCTATGGTACATTTGGTTTGCTTCAAAATTAATCCAAGTTATGCAGTAAGGTGTAATAAAGAGGAGATAACTTCCTCAGTGTAATAAACTCTCCAGTTCCCATGCTATTCAGTGAAGCCTATACACTAACACCCCTCCAACTTATGCACAGGCACCATTGAGTTACACAGGAATGGGAGTGTTTATTACGCTGGATACTTTATCTCCTGTTTATCAAACCTTAGTGCATCTTTCCACATTTCTTTTAGTACATCAGGATCATTGTCTCCTCTTCACATAGAGTCTAACAATTAGGTTGTTGCATGTGATCCCATGATCCCTGTGCTAAGGTACTGTCTATGAACACAAAATACATTTATAATAGCAATGGACATACGGAAGAAATGCAAAACACAAATGTGCAAATTTTGCAATATACAGTATTGTGCCATTTCTTAGTAGCAGAAAATGCATTACGATTTTTAGAGTAACAACTGGTACTTTTATGTCCAACAAACTACTAACCAGTGTGTCTGACCCTCCAGCTGTTGTTGGATTAAGACTCCCATTATACCCAGACAACCTCCTCTTAGAGTGCTATGGGATCTACTAGCCTGAACCTTGAAGATGGGAATGACAGATTTACCCGGTACTTGTTCATTGATGGATGAGTGAGTACCAGATACGATCAGGCCAATATGCAAGCAAATCAAAGTATTTCTCTACACGTACAGCCATTCGATATTTCATAAACAGACCCCAGAAAGCTGGTGGAAACTCTCTGGTTCTTCTGAGAAGAATATTCCAATGCAGCATCCCAGCAAACTTGGATTTTACCTACTGATCCCCAGAATGCACAAAATAATGTTGTTCACTTTGAAGGGGTTACAGAGTAGGTAAAACTACTGCATTAAAAAAAAAAGATTGTCACCCCCCCCCCCCCCCAAATCTGTAATCTCACACTCGAATGGTAAAATAATATACCAGTGAGTGACTAACCCATGGGAAGACAAAGTTTGGCTCTCTAGCTGTCGAGGACAACAACTCCCACCATCACCAACCAGCTGCCGGAAGGTTAAGGTTAACCCTTTGAGTGGCACTCAAAGGGTTAATGGGATTTGTCATTCCCAACAGCTGGAGAACCAAATGTTGCTTTCCCCTGGACTAACCAATTCTCTTTTCAGAGTAACACCATATACATTTAATTTCCATTTATTAAAAGTTAGTTACTGCTGCAGACAGCAGATGTGTATCACAGAACCCATACAGCTGCACAGCAGCCACTGGAATGTACAGTACTCAATTGTATTGGTCAATGTCTACTCCTATGAGTCTCTCAGATGTCCACTGGATGATGCAGTTATAAAGAAAAAAAAAACGGCTCCAAAAGGAGCTTTAGTCTTCATATAACTGGAGAGTGCTTTTCCTCTAAGACAGAAGAAACTTATCTAGGCAGGGGAGTTTCTAGGTACTGGCTGAGGGGGCTAAATCACCAAGTCTGAGGATCCAAGGCCAGGGTCTTGTTGCCTGCTTGGAAAATGGAATTGTACAATTGGGAAGCCTATTAATGGTGCTTATGGGCTGCACTATGCAGTAATAATGCAATAGGTTGGCCTAAGCACCACAAACCAATTAACTCCCATGCCTAGGGTAGTGGTATACAGCACACATCCACCAGCTCTTACTGCATTGATGGGTAATCATGCAAACTTTCAGCTGATGACCTACAATTACCCTCATCCTCAGCTGGTGGCTGTCCACCTGCAGATGATGGGATTGTAGTCACACGGCACCATATGTTGCTCACCTCTGATCTAGGTGATATTAAGTGGAAATGTATAAATTAATACAATAAGTAGTCCTTGCGCTGTATATCAAGGAGACAATCTTTGCAAATCATAATGAGCAATGTGGGAATCTCCCATAACACCTTGCTCCCTGTATTAGCTGCTATGTTCTCCATTGATTGAACATCAGTGGTCAGTACATAGATCTGGATTCAGCTCTTTCTCCTCGTCACTCTCCTTGAAATGCAAACTTGTCAGACTGCGAGAGCGGCAGGTGCAATTTTCTTAATGACTTTATTGAGTGCTGCAATCTTCTCCTCCAGGACATAATTTTTCTTCTCTGCGCTCTTCTGCCTCTGCTCAGTTACCTGAAGAGCTTTCATCAGCTGAGCATTCTCTACATACAGGTCTTTAAGCAGCAAATCTGATTTTGCATTCTTCTCAAGCTGTCAGAAAAAAAAGATGTACTTGTAGGTTACAGTCATTAGTACAGTGATTTAATGCTACTTAATGAGGGTTTTCTACAAGCAGAATTAAGGAAACACGGCATATGTTATACTATTTAACATATGGGCATAACATGTGAAGAATCAGGTGCAGGAACAGTGCAAATTGGTTGCATTTCACATTGCTCAGTGTCAGCTCAATCTGAACTGAGTCTTTATCTTATAAATAGTAATCAGTAATGTAAATAATTTATAAGAACATTCATTGTACAACATCAGTGCCTTCTAGCATGTTGAGATTTTATCCAAGAGGTGCATTTTCAAGTGAGATTTGAAGGTTGTCAGAGAGGTGCAGTGGCGTAGGTTGGATGGTAGAGCATTCCATAGATACGGAGCAATGAGAGAAAAAGGTTTGATCCGTGACAGGGCTGTAGAGACAAAAGGAGCTGAGAGAAGACAGTCATTGGCTGACCGTAAGTGTCGGGATGGGGTATAACGGGAGATGAGAGTGGAAATGTAAGAAGGAGTAAAGGAGAGAAGTGTCTTGAAAGAGAGAAGTAAGATTTTGTATGATATCCGGAGTTTGATAGGCAGCCAATGGAGAGTTTTGAGGAGGAGTGGGGCAGGGACAAACCTAGGTGACAGAAGAGTAATTCGTGCTGCCGCATTCTGTATAGATTGAAGTGGTTGGAGATGGGAAGCAGGAATGCCAGACAGAAGAATGTTGCAATAGTCCATGCGGGAGAGGATGATTGCATGTATAAGAATTTTGGCTGTGGAGGAACAGAGGAAGGGACGGATTTTTGCAATGTTACGCAAAAGAAAGCGACAGGATTTAGTAATGGCATTAATATGAGAGGAAAATGAGAGAGAGTTGTCAATTATCACCCCTAGACACTGTGCTTCTGATACTGGATTTATGGTAGTGCCATTTACAGTCACCTGGAAGGGCGCTACAGGGCCAGGTCTAGGTGGAATGAGGAGCAGTTCAGTTTTGGACATATTGAGTTTGAGGTGTCTATGAGCCATCCAGTCTGAGATAGCAGAGAGGCAATCTGTGACTTTAGCCTGGATATCAGAAGTGAGTTGAGGTACAGATAAGTAAATCTGGGTGTCATCTGCATAGAGATGATATTTGAGACCAAATGAGTTAATAAGATCGCCAAGGGTTATTGTGTAAAGAGAAAACAGAAGCGGTCCTAGAACAGAACCTTGAGGAACCCCAACAGAGAGTTGGATGGGGGAGGATGAAGAGGTGGGGGAGGATGAAGAGGTGGCAGAGGAGACACTGAAGGATCTGTTAGATAGATAAGAAGAGAGCCAGTCCAGTGCTGTGTTGCGGATTCCTAAGGAGTGAAGAATGCGGAGGAGGAGTGCATGATCAACAGTATCGAAAGCTGCTGAGAGATCAAGCAGGATAAGAATTGAATAGTGACCTTGAGATTTGGCAATGTGAAGATCATTGACAACTCTTGTAAGAGCTGTTTCAGTGGAGTGAGCATTACGAAATCCAGATTGTAAAGGGTCAAGCAGGTTGTATGCATTGAGGAAGTCAAGCAGGCGTGAGTAGGCTAAGCGTTCCAGGAGTTTAGAGGCAAAAGGCAGAAGAGAAACTGGTCGATAGCTAGAGGGTGTGTTACTGTCAGAAGAGTTGTTCTTAAGGATAGGTTTTACTAAGGCATGTTTGAAGTCATAAGGAAAGGTAGCGGTGGCAAAGGAGGAGTTGAAGATTTGTAACAGGATAGGGATTAGTGTGGGGGAGAGGGATTGGATGAGGTGAGAGGGGAGCGGATCAAGTGCGCATGTAGTGGACGGAGCGGAGGATAGTAGGTTAGTCAGTTCCTCCTCCGTGACTAGTGAAAAAGAGTCCAGAGTGCCAGGAGGGGAACGAGGGAGGCTAGGAGGAGATATACAAGGTGGTATATTATCCCGGATGGAGTCCACCTTGGTTTTGAAGTAGTCAGTCTTGTGGTTGTATGGAGTTAGCGGGGGAAGCAGATGGAGGGCGAAGGAGGGAGTCAAAGGAAGAGAAAAGTCGTCGGGGGTTGGATTTATGATTGTTGATTAGTTGTGAGAAGTAATGTTTTTTTGCAAGGGACAGAACAGAGTTAAAGCAGGAAAGGAGGAACCTGTAGTGGAGAAAGTCTGCTAGAGAGCCAGACTTTCTCCACAGTCGTTCAGCTGAACGAGTACAGGAGCGGAGGAAGCTGGTGTCTTTATTAAGCCATGGCCGCGGGTTAGTTCTGCGAGCCGGAGAGACAGAGGCGCATGCAGGTTCAAAGAGGAGGATAGGACTGAGTTGTATATTTAGACAAGGCTGTTAGTGTCAGAATTAATGGGAATAGATGAAAGTCCATTAGCCAGGGAGGACTGGAGAGCCGTTAGATTAAGGGATTTGAGGTTACGCGTGAAGCGGGGAGAGGAAGCAGGGATTGCGGAAGGTGTATATGTAGTGCTGAAAGTTAGAAGATGGTGATCTGATAGTGGAAGAGGAGAGATACTAAAATCCGAGAGTGCACAGCTTCTAGTAAACACAAGGTCTAAGAAGTGACCGTCCTTGTGAGTACTAGCATTCGTCCACTGGGTTAGTCCAAATGCAGATGTTAAAGAGAGAAAACGGGATGCCCAGGAGATGGAGGGATCGTCCACATGACAGTTGAAGTCCCCCAGAAGAAGTGAAGGTGTGTCTGATGAGAGGAAGAAGGAGAGCCATGATTCAAAGTCAGAAAGGAAGTCTGAAGGTGTAGTGGTAGGTGGGCGATAGATGACTGCAACTTGTAGAGAGACTGGAGCAAAGATACGGACAGCATGCAGTTCAAAGGAGAAGCGGAGTGAAGATGGGGGAGAAATTGGTTTGTAATGACAAAACAATGCCACAATTTAATTTTCCTTTGCGCTCGTTGAAGAATTAGAGAACTTCTGGTTACTGAATGCAGCTTTTCACAGAAAAGAATGGCAACCTTTGAGTGCCAGAGGGGATACGCAAGGCATTGCAAGGCAATGTGTTGCATGCCCCACTGGTCCTCAAATAATTAAGCTGCAATAATGGTTGAACAAAGCATCTCCCAGTGGTGTGAGTTTTCTTGATTTAGGAAACATATTAGAACAAACTTTTTCACAGTTTAATATTACTATTCCTTTAATAATCAGTGGGGCTTTGGGAACTCTCTTACATCTGTTTCTACACCCACTAGTCTATACACTGCTGCTTAAAGTGTGGTTGGGTGAATGAAGTGAATTGGAACGCCATAACACTTAGTTCTTTGGCCTCAGCCACCCATCATCTCACCCCCATATAACATCATCACTATTCTGCTTCACTAACGATACTAATGTTATATTACTGTATAGCACATGTTTGCATTATTGCCCTGATATATAGTTTTGACCAAGTCTTTGTATGAGCTAGTGATTGGCTGCTCAGCATGACAGAGGCAATCATAACGGCAGGGTACTGTCAGTCTGGACAGCTTGTTCCACTGGACAGGGCCAAAGTTTGGGGAGAATAGGATCCATTTGCACCAGTGTTAGGCATATGATTGCTAGGGGCAGTTACATTTGTCTTCATTCTGCACAACTCACCTGCTCTCTCAGCTGATTGACCTTTTCCTGAAGCATGACCCGCACATTCTTCAGATTCATTTCCACATCCTCCATCCTTTCTTCCATCCTTCGCAGAAGCTTCTCGTGTTCTTCCTTAAGAGGTATAAGGATAGAAAATATAGTGAGTGTTAATTGTATACTTGATTGATTTAACATCAAGAACAAATCTGTGTATGGCCAAGATTCTATTCATCTAAGAGAGTGGTTCTCATACTGTCTTCCATAGAACCCCAGGGTTCCCTGGAAAAACACAAGCGGTTCCACAGAATACAATTTTTTAGTGGCGAACAGTGGATCAAGGTTGGGGTGGATGACAATGTATGTATTCTATGAAAAGTTAGTAGTACAAACTTACATTCTGATGCATTAGTACTGATACCAAGTTAACCCCTTAGCTGCTCTAGAGGTCTGAAAGGTATTGCTTTACAATGCACCGCAGATGTAAAAGGGGTTTGGTTGTTAGAGTTGCACAGAGATTTTGTATGAAACCTAGGGTTCCACCAGAGCAAAGAGTTTGTGAACTTCTGATCTAAGGATTCAACAGAAATTGTAGAAGAACCAAATGCGATTAGCCTTCTAGAACAGTGGTTCTCAACCCGCACCCTCAGCGGTCACTAACAGACCAGGATTTCAAGTTTTCCTTATCAGAGCACAGGTGAGTTAATCAATTTGAATGAAGCTCTGATCAACACACCTGTGATCTAGCAGGGAAATTCCTAAATCCTGGCCTGCTGGTGGCCACTGAGGGCACGGGTTGAGAACCACTGTTCTAGAAGCTAAGATTTACTCAAAACACTTGAAGTCACATTCAAGCTAAAGAGGAGCAATTATGGAGCAAACTAACTGCACCATATAGCAAAAACAAAATATCCAAATTATTTAATTGAATATTTAACCCCTTAAGAAATGTCCTCCAATTATTTGCTCAGGACTTGAGATGTAAAGTTTGCTTGAAAAGGTTTTGAATACACAGTAGCTGCTAAATCAGATTCCCTGTTCGGAAATACTTATGACTGAAAATAACCTAGTTTGGCCATTTGTTCTTCATAGTTCAATTCCGCCATTCCCCTTTAAGAGAGTTACTCTTCTGTGTACTAACTCCAATTCCAGAATGGAATGTACTCCATATTCCCAGAGAGGTCTTACACATAATTTATGCAGTGGAAAGATTATACTGTACACTCTTGTATCAAAAACTCTGATTACATTTTAGGATTGTTGTTTTGTTTTTTGTATTTTTTTTTTTTGAGACTGCCATGTATGAAGTCCACAAGTACGCCAACATTTTTTGCCATTATTGACTCTCCTGGAATATTTCTGTCAAGTGCAAAAGTGGCAAGCTTATATCTACATTAATTTGCATTTTCTACATAGACTATAATAAGCTTTATTTGCTCAATTTTATTGAAATCCACGTGTAGAGAAAAATTAACCTATCTACTTTTATAATTTGCTGCAAATATAAATGTTTTGCTTTTTATACAAACTTCCAGGTCATTAATAAAACTTTTAAAACAAAAGTATTGTACCGAATACTCTATTTTCAACTCCGATGGATAACACACCATTCCCCATCCTTCAACCAGCTTTTCTATCTAGTTACAAATGTTATCATCTAGATCCAGTCATCTTATTTCTTAGGTCGACCTTGTGTGGAATTGAATCAGATGTTTTTGCAAAGTCTAAATTGACCATATCAACTGCTCTCTGTTAAGTAAGAACCTACTTCATTTTTCATAGAAGATCAAGCGATTTGTTTGGCCAGATGATTTCCTCATAAAACCATGTAGATTTCTACTAAGAATTGCATTATATTGCAGTGTATTCCTGAAAATAATTTCTTATTATTTCTTCAACCAATTTCCCCACTATTTGAGATCAGGCTTGCAGGTTTATAATTCCAAGGATCCATTCTAGTTTTCGTCTTAAAAAAAGGCACCACATTGGCTTTGGGCAAATCTTACCTAACAGCACCTATGAGAAGGGTTTCTTACCTAACAGCACCTATGAGAAGCTTCTATACCATTAATTCCTCTATAGTTACCTTCTGTCTGGGGCAAGGAATGTTTACAGCTCTACGAAAGCATTAGATGTAAGTTGTGGCTATAATTTTATATACATATTTCAATACTGTAAGATAAAATATATGCACCACTGCAAAAACCCAACAGTGAACTCTAAATTAGGAGACAAACATAGACTAACCTATAAAAATATAAACTGCAATTTCAGGGAATTCTCAGACCCTCAGTTAACATACAGATCTGGACAGTTCCTTTATAAAGGCAGAAGGTCAACCACCAGCACAGAAGTCAGCCTTGAAGATTTTTGAACCTGGTCTCTTCCAGCAGATGTGATATCCTTCTTTAGGCTACAATTCCTCTATTTGGCCATTTCAGAACAAAGGGACCATCACTCCAGTAAACAGACCTGCCTCCCCCACCTCTCTAATGGCGCACCTGGTATGACATCGGCAGCTTGAACTAAAGATACTCCAATCCTTTGGAATTCCAGGATTGGGTTGGAGAAAGTGGTAACAAATTGGCAATTTAATCTGAGGGAAGGACAGACTAACAAGAAAGCACACCTTCATAGGGACATCACTTGAAATCTAACTAGTGACATTGCTACCCTATAAATTAAAAAGTTCAGGAACCACTCCCTTTTCTACCTGACCCGTGACTACAGTAGTTGTAGTCCAGCAACAGCTGGGTTGCTCACCCTGGCTTAACCATTTGAATGTGAGAACATTTCCTGTGCACCGATTCACAATGAGTTGGAGACGTCTCTCAGATCCAGTGAGTTAAGGGCTATTTAAAGTGGAACCAACACTTTATAATTACTTAGGTAATTATGAATTGGTGAGTATTCAGAATAACCCATACTGATGTTAGTCATTTTAGGTTTATGAGATATTTAGTGTTTATATTTGTCTGCTTATGCAAATTAGACAGAGTTGACTGGCATGCCTGCCAGACAGAAACAATGCACCAATCTCTCTCTGCTAGTCAGTACTAGCCAATCCGCATATACTGACAGACTGACAAGCATTCACATTCTGAAATAAGTAGAGTAAGGAGACAGTTCCACTTTAAGATGCCAATTCTGGCAAAGTCTGGGGAACTTGTACTTGGTATGGATCTGCATCATTCCATACCTGCTAAACATTCCGTACCTGCTGCACAGCTAGTTGCCTGTTGGTTTGCTCGGCATGGAATCTCAGCTTCTCCTGTAGCTTCTGGACTTTCTGCTGTTCTTCTAAAAGTCTGTTCTGCAGCTGGGACAACTGCTCCTTGGGCACAGCACTGCTCACTTTCTCTCTTAATTGCTGGACCTCCCTCATGTGCTGAGACTGTGCAAGTGTCAACTTGGTATTGGCTTCCAGAAGCTGCATAATGAGAAGGGAGAACCAGTTACAGTGACAGGGACGTGAAAGAGCAAAGCATTCACGTAATAATCAGTAAAACAATGTTAATGGGCTCAGCTATAGAAACATCATAATAAAACTCTACACACAACTTACATGAAGATTCTGTAAACACTAGCCAACATTGTGCTATTAACCCAGCTGGCATTAAAGGGATAGTAATACTTCGTTTTAACTTTATTTTACTTTGTAGGCATTAAAAAAACATGAAGAACGATATAAGTCTTATGTCTCAAACCTTTATGGTTTGAGAGATATTCACAAGCAAAGTTTCCCCCTCCCGCCCCTTTTACCTAGTGTAAGCCATCTCTTCTCAGATGTGAGTCTGGTTGTATGACAGGACAGATAACAGAAAGGGACACTCTTCTTTGTATGAAAACAATGAAAGCCCTTCCCCCCTTGACAAGCTTTTCAGCTTTTTCCCTTATCATAATTGAAGATTGTCCCTCTCTGCATTCTACCTGGGCACCTCCCTTCTGATCTGGTTGAACAGGGGGGGGGATACTTTGTTTGTGAATATCTCTTAAACCATAAAGGTTTGAGAGATAAGACTTATATCATTCTTCATGTTTTTTTAATGTCTACAAAATAAAATAAAGTTAAAACAAAGTATTACTATCCCTTTAAAGATAACCTGTCACGCAGCAGAAACTTTATATGATTAGAAAAAAGCATTACATTTGGCCATAAACATATGCCACTAAACATCATTGTTTATTATCTGTAGAACGTCACAGGGTATTCATTGGTAAAAGTTAGACTCTGATGTGCAAAATCCAATGAGCACTCTTTGCTGCGCTCCCAACTACACTCATATGTATGCAACTATTTGAACACTATTGATAGGCAATAGAGCTCCCCAGGATTTTGTGTATATTTCGTTGCATGAATTCCAGGAGAATTTGGCTTCTCCCCCCTCCTGGGTTGGTAGCTCCCTTTACACAAGGGCTGCTAGTTTAAATATATCCCTTATCTCCCTCATCAAGGTTTTGCTCATAGAAGATGTAAGACAATATCTCTGATTTTAATAGCATTATACTAAATACATATTCACTTCAGATTTGAGGCAAATGGGGACTTGCCCAGTATAAGCTGCTTTGAAATGGCGAGCAAGGTATACATGCTTTTGGAAAAAAAAAATGTCACTGTTTATATTCTGTAGTAAGTTACAGGTATTTATTGGTAAAAGCAAGGATATGATGCACAAGCAATTTGTTTGCTTTCTGCATATATTTATAATATTCACCTTTCTCTTTAATGTCTATATTAAAGGGATAGTAATGTTTCATAATAAAAGCAGCTCTAATTAATCATCATAGTATTTGGACTTTGGAGAGTGTTATTTCAATACTGTCAGAGTTGTAGTTCAAGAGTAATTCAATGATAAAGTATCCCCCTCCCGCCCCTTTTACTGATGTAACACTGTTCAGCCAGATCAGAAGGGAGCTGCCCAGGTAGATTGCAGAGAGGGACAATCTTCAGTTAAGATAAGGGAAAAACCTGAAAAACTTGTCAAGGGGGACAGGGCTTTTATTGTTCTCATAGGAAGAAGATTGTCCCCTGCTGTTATCTGTCTGTTCTATGGACTGCATTCTACATCTGAGAAGAGATGGCTTACACTAGGTAAAAGGGGAAGGAGGGGGAAACTTTATCCTTTAATTACTCTTAAACCACAACTCTGACTGTATTGATATAACACTCTCCATGGCCCAAATACTATGAAGATTAATTGGAGCTGCTGTTTTTGTGAAACATTACTATCCCTTTAAGCAATAATTTAGACTTTTTTTTTTTATCAATCCATCCCCTTTCTGTTGACATCAGTCCTTCATTATACGAAGCCCTAGGCATTGTATTTAAATGTTCACATAAATTTCTAGATTACAAGTTAATTTACTGGTCTGTATATCACTTTGCTGCCTCATTGTAATGATCTTCCCAGAACCCCCATCCCTTGCACACTTTTATCCATATCCCCAATAATAAGCAATGTTTGCTGCTGTTTTTGCATGCGACTATTAGGGTTGCCACCTTTTCTTTAAAAAAATACCGGCTATGGCATTCTCTCCATAGACTTAACATTGGACAGATGCCAATTTTTTATGGGCTGCCGGTAAAATACCGGCTGGGTAGCAACCCTAGTAACTATGGCAAATATGAGTGACTTGTTTCCCACCAACAACAGCTGGTAGGTGACAGCTTACCTACCACTGCCCTGTTCTCCAGGAGATTCAATGACTTTTGTATGCAAAGTCACATAATACCAATTCTACATATAGTGCTTGTATATCATTTATTTTTGAAAAACTCTCTCCAGAAATCTTGGGTTTGCCCCTGCTCCATGGAACACTTTGGCAACACACTAATTATATAGCATATAAACATTTTGATAAAAGTATTTGCAGTGAGCTCATCATTAAAATAAATCCCAAATTCTAACAGACAACTTTTTCATGGAAATGATTATGAAAAATATCATAGCCAACAAAGAGGAAAATAAATAATTTTAAATGATGCAATCACTTGATAATTATCCAGAAATGCCAGTAAATGACAGATTCCAAGCCTCAGAACCTGCAGTCCAACTTTTGAAAATACTAAATTAATTGCTATTAGCTTTTACTGTCCCTTCTGTTCAGATAATTGACTGTAAACAAGGTCTATGCAAGGGTACTTGACATCCTAGGGGAATACTCAGGTTAGCAATAGCAACTCCATACCCTGTCACAAAGTGGAACTGTCATTTATATAACTAATATGTTATTTATGTACGGTATTTTTTTATTCATAACAAATGTTTATGACAAATTTAATTATGCAAATTAAACATTACTGGCTAACATTCCACACAGCTATCCCTAACACATGCCACTCTCTTCTGGCCAGTACAAGCCAATTTGTTTAAACTGACAAAGCTAAATATCAAACTATTGTTTAAAACAAAACAGGTCAACATAAATATAGCCACTTTAGAAAGCCCTTTCTAAATCTAATCCACTTACTCCTTCTGTGTTCCCATCCACTGTCCTCTGGACTAAAAATTAACATGCCTGAGATCATAAACACTTAACTATCATAAGAACAATGTTAGATTCTTTAGTTCTCTGTGGCCTAGAATCCAGTGTTACATATGCTCTGAGATAGAACCCATTACCACTCCTTACATTGCGCCAAATGATTGTCAATTGGCCCTCAAGAGGTAAACCAAATAAATGTATTAGATTTCTTTTGATTAACCACTTGGATTCTGGAGCTGTCTCCAGGAAACATCCCTTACCTCCTGTAGTTCAATGTATAAAATACGTTTAGGGCATCTGCAACACTCAACAAATTAAAGGAACAAAAGTGCACTGCAAAGCTGTGCATTGCTCGGTTCCCTGACTCTCAGAGGCTTTAAAATTACCGAGCTCCATTCCAAACTCAGAAAAAGAGGATTTTAGTCTTACCTGTTAAATCCTTTTCTCTTAGTCCATACAGGTTACTGGTAACTTTGGGTAGGTGATCCACCCCTTTAAGAAGGCAGGAACAATTCTAGAAGTGAATGCAGGGGTGGAATCTACCTTCCCTCCTTGGCAGCAGCTAGCCAATCAGCTCCAGTAAGATTTGAGACACTAATTATTGACTAGATAGTAAGAAGGGAAAGAAGACTCCTGTGAGCATGAACCCAACAGGACCCCCATGTTCTGCCACAGGAGAGCCAAGCATGGTCCCTTGACAGGGTGGGAGACCAGTATGGACTAAGAGAAAAGGATTTTACAGGTAAGACTAAAATCCTCTTTTCTCTATCGCCCAATACAGGTTACTGGTAACTTATGGGTAGTGATTTGAAAAGGAGTGCACAGACGACCAAGTGGTAACCTTGCACAACCGATCAGCTAAGGGCTGACTCTTGGAAGCCCAAGATGCCCCAGTAGAGCTAGCAGAAGGAGCTGTGACCCAAAATGAAACAGGCTTCTTCCTCAGTTTGTGAACCTCACGAACAGTGGACTGAATCCAAGACACAAGGGTCACTTGGATGCTGGTCTCCCTGCCCTGGGACCCTTAGGAATGACGAACAGAGCATCAGACCATCGAAATGACAACACACCACAGCTAACAAGTGGAGATCTTTCCCCTTGTCAGAGGAAGGGCCAGGGCAGAAAGAAGGAGCCACAATCTCTTGATTAAGGCGGAACACAGAAACCACCTTCTGGAGAAACTCCCACGAAGTCGGAAGCACTGCCATGTCCTAGTGAAACACCAAAAAAGGGGTGGTTTACAGGACAGGGCATGCAACTCCGCGACACGGCGAACAGACACGATCGCCAGGATAAAGGCCATGTACCACATCAGCAGACGTAGAGGAATAGTAGCCAAAGACTCAGAGGGAGGGCGCTGAAGGACGTCCTAAATCAAGTTAAGATCCCACTAAGGAGCATGAGACTGAAATACAGGACGAGTATGAGCAATGCCCTGGAAGAAAACCTAGACAACTGAACGAAAAAAAGAGGGCAGATGTCTGAACCTTAAGGGAATTCAAACTGAGGCCCTTGTCCACACTTTCCCGTAGGAAGGCCAAGACCGTAGGAAAATCAAAATCCGAAGACAGGTCCTTATCAGCACACCAAAAGAGAAGGTAGACCAGACTTTATGGTAAACCCTAGAGGAAACAGGCCTGCGTGCAATAAGCATAGTCACCTCCATACCAGAAGAAAAATGTTTCTTCCACAGTAGTGAGGATTCAATTTCCAAGCCGTCAAAGCTAGATGATGGAGATCCTCCTTCCACAGATAACCTTGTAGCAGAAGATCTGGACGGCAAGGGAGCCGGAAGGCTCCGCCAACGATAGGTCCAGAAGCTCTGGAAACCAAGCCTGCCAAGGCCAGTACAGAGCAACAGAATGACTGGACATCGCTCCAGTCTCAGTTTCCTTACCACCCTGAGCAACATGAGGATGCGAGGAAAGATGCAAGCCAGAGGAAATAACCAAGGAATGGACATGGCATCCACCGCTAGAGCTAGAGGATCCCTCCAGCGAGGGCAGAACATTGGAACCTTCCGGCTGTGTCTTGTTGCCATCAGGTCAATGCAGGGAAGACCCCACGTCTGAACAAAGATGGTGAACACCTCTGGGTGCACTTCCCACTCTCCGCTGTCCACCGTGAGTCCACTGAGAAAGTCTGCCATGACGTTGCCTACGCCAGGAATGTGAACTGCTGATATGGCAGGAATATGTTCTTCTGTCCAGGACAAAATAGCCTTGACCTCTAACCAAGTGGCAAGACTTCTTGTTCCGCCCTGCTTGCTGATGTAAGCCACGGCCGTGGCATTGTTGGACTGGACCCGTACTGGGCATTATTCCAGCTGGGGTGTCCAATGGCGAAGGGCATGAAATATTGCCCGAAGCTCCAACACGTTGATGGGAAGGAGAGACTCCTCCGGAGACCACAGACCTTGAGCACTCTGGCGACCCAGGACTGCTCCCCAGCTGGATAGGCTGTCATCTGCCCTCACAATTGTCTAGAAGGATACCAGGAAGGACTTGCCCTTCAGCAGATTGGAGAGGTCTAGCTACCACAACAAACTCGGTTCCACATGAAGAGGGAGGGACACTGATATCTTCAGAAGGTCCGGCTGACCCCTGTACACCTTGAGCACAAACCTCTGGAGTTCCCTGGTGTGAGCCATGGCAAATGGGACCGCTTCTATGGTGGAAATGAACTTCCCCACTAGAGAGGACAGCTTCTTGCTTGGAACTGAATCGTGAGCCAAAACAGCAGAAACCCTATTAGCGATCTGGTGAGCCACCTCGTCCGTGAGAAACACCATGCTCTGCTGATTGTGGAAGAGAAGGCCCAGTAAGACCAGACGCTGGGACGGGACAAGATCTGACTTGTTCATGTTGATGATCCACCCGTGATGGGTGAGAGCATGAATGCAGTCCTGAACCTGCTGATGAAGTTCCGCAGAAGGGGCTTTCAGAAGCAGGTCATCCATGTATGGAGAACGATGGAGGATGGATACTAAGGCTCCCACGACAGGGTTGAAGACTTGAGAAGCTGTAGTCAGATCAAAGGGAAAAGCTGAAAACTGAAAGTGCCCTTGGTTGCAGGCAAAACTGAGATACTGCTGACTCTCTGGATGAATGTATCACGGTGCCAGTGATTCGTGCTGTGCTGTGTCTGTCACTTGCTAAGTATTCATGATTGACTATCTGTTATTAGCCCTCCTCACACAGCCTTTTTAAACCCAGGCTGAGCACTTCCAGGTTGCCCTTTCGTGGTGTTTCTGACTCCACTCTGCCTGACCTGGTTGTCAGATCTCTGGGCCTGTTCTCAGTGTTCCTATGCTACGTTCCGGTGTTCCAGTGTTCCTGTATGCTAGCGTTCCGGTGTTCCAGCGTTCCTGTGTTCCAGCACCTCGCGGGTTAATCCTTACGAGTTCCTGAGTCTCTAGTTCCAGCTGTCGCTCCGGCGACATTGTTCTCCTTGCTATTGTAGATACATTGTTGGTTCCAGCGTGCGGTCGCTGGTTTGCTCCACTAACCCTGGTAGCGATACACATAGTTGGTTCCAGTGCGCGGGCGCTGGTTTACGCCACTAAACCTGGTTGCGATACTCATTGTTGGTTCCAGCGTGCGGACGCTGGTTTGCTCCACTAAACCTGGTTGCGATACTCATTGTTGGTTCCAGCATGCGGATGCTGGTTTGCTCCACTAAACCTGGTTGCGATACTCATTGCTGGATCCAGCGTGCGGACGCTGGTTTGCTCCACTAAACCTGGTAGCGAAACACATTGTTGGTTCCAGCGTGCAGAAGCTGATTTGCTCCACTAAACCTGGTAGCGATACACATTGTTGGTTCAAGCGTGCAGACGCTGGTTTGCTCCACTAAACCTGGTAACGATACTCATTGTTGGTTCCAGCGTGTGGACGCTGGTTTACTCCACTAAACCTGGTTGCAATATACATTGTTGGTCCCAGCGTGCGGACGCTGGTTAACTCAATTAAACCTGGTGGCGACATCCCTGTTGGTCCCAGCGTGCGGACGCTGGTTTACTCCATTATCTGGTGGCACTATTTACTGTTAGTCCCAACGTGCGGACGTTGGTTTGCTCCTGTAATCTCCAGTACTGTGATCAGTCGCTGTCCACTCCTTTGCATTTGTCTGATTATCCCTGGCAATAGACTTCTGCTGAGTAAGACCTCTATACCTATTCTCTCTGCTGTCCTAGTCATCTGACAGCTGGTCTACTTGTTCAGGCTGCCCTGCCCGGTATTGGTGAGGCCGATAGAACCTGGTACGTTATTATCCTGTGGGTTGCCTTACCCGGTATTGGCAGGGCCGGTAGAGCCTACTATAGTACTTCTCTGGGCTGCCCTGCCCGGTATTGGTAAGGCCGGTAGAACCTTGTATTTACCATCTTTAAGGTTGCCTTACCCGGTATTGGCAGGGCCGGTAGAGCCTCCATTCCGCATTCTTTGGGCTGCCTTGCCCGGTATTGGTAAGGCCGGTAGAACCGGTATATGTCATCTCACGGTTGCCTTACCCGGTATAGGCAAGGCCGGTAGAGCCTGTCATTACTACTGTCACTTGGGTTGCCTTGCCCGGTATTTAGGCAAGGCCAGTAGAACCTCTTGTATCATATATTTCTGTTGTATTGTTATGTATATTTACCCTAAGGGGACTGCCTTTAACTTTTAATAAAGTTAAGTTTTTACAAAACCTTAAGTCTGAGAGTCTTCACATACAGTGGCAGAATGGCAATGTGTAGATACACATCCTGAAGATCCAGAGAGGCAATGGAATTCCACCGGGGACCTAGCAGCAATCACCGTCCTTAGGGACTCCAGGTGATAATGAGCCTAGATCACACAGGAATTGAGATCCTTCAAATCCAAAATGGGACGACAGCCGCCGTCCTTCTTGGAGACCACAAAGGGTTGTAGTAAAAACGCATACCTCTGTCCCGAACTGGAACAGGTTCCAGAACATCCTTGTCCAGAAGGGTCTGGATAACGCCATTGAACAGATGGAGTTTCTCTATGCCCTGGGGCATATGAGAGGGGAAAAACTGAAAAGGAGGAAGATGCGCGAAAGGGATCATGTACCCTTCCGCCACGACCTGCAAAACCCACGGATCCGCCACTGAATCATCCCAGACACTGTGGTAGTGACGCAGACGGCCACCCACAGCCGAGTGGAGACCTGGGTTTGGCGAGTCATGCCAAAGAAGGCTTGGAAGACTTAGGCTTCCCATGTGGTTTGGGCTTGGAGGAGGAACACGGAGCTGGGGGAACCACCTGGTTCGCCAGATGTGCCTCAGTTTGGAAGCACAGAAAAACCAATTATGTTTGATAAGCGTCTGCTTCCTGGAAACCATAGGCAGGAGGGCACTCTTACCCCCTGTGGCCTCACGAATCAGATACTTAAGATCTGGCCCAGACAGACAAGTGCCTGGAAGGGGCAAGGAGAGCAATGCTTCCTGAGAAGCAGTGTCAGCAGACCAGATCTTGAGCCAAGTAGCTTGTTTGGCAACCACATGCATGGTGGAAACCCTTGCCACAAACTGTTGGCATCAAACCGAGCAGCAGAGACCTAATGCTGGGCTTCAGAAATGTTGGCGAGTAGCCACAACATATCAGGAATAGGAGCTCCCTGACGAACAAGTGTGAGCTGTTCAGTCCAAACTGCAATGGCCCCATTACCCAGACCGCAGCAAATGCTGGACGTAGGGAAGTACCTCAGAAAATGGGGTAAAGCTTGCAAACTTCTTGGAGACAGAAGGCCTTCTGTAGGGAGACTACCACTCATCAGACACTAACCGGTCCAGAGTGGGAAGAGGTGGAAAACAAGTATGGGGTCGTCTGGGCTCCTGAAATATATCAGAGGGGTCAGAAGAAACCTCTTGAACCACGGGAATGTTTAGGGTGTTTAATACGGTTCTGATAAGGCCCTCACCAAAGGGATCAGGGTCAGCCTCAAAGAGTGGTCTCCAAAGAACTGAGAGGAGACAACTGCAGAACATTCCTCAGCGTCAGAATCCACCAACAGTCCCTCATCAGAGGAATCTGATACATCAGGTACTCCCTGCGGTTTCAGTATGGAAGATCTGGCAGAAGTAGGGGTCGGCCAGGAGCGGAAGACCCCCTGTAACTGGGATGGAAAGAGCTGAGATGTATACTGGAGGTCTCTAGTAGCAGCCTTAAACTCTTGCACCCAAACTGGCTCTAATGCATGGCTGGAGGTCCCTGAGGAATGCTCAAGGACAACAGAACATGCTGGGCATAATAACCGGAGAACTCTCTAGGCAACCCTGACTGACATGATGATCAATGCGCTAAGGGAGATGCAGAGACCCCAGCGTCCTCAGTCTTAGTCCTAGCCCCAAGCTCCAAAGAAATAGACATTCTCACAGTGTCAAAACGTTCAAGGTATAAGGAAATACCCAAATACAGTGCGTATGATTAAAATTTCACCTCAGAAATCGCTAAAATACACTTATCTGGCAGGTGAAGGGTTAATCTGTGGAGGAGAGAAGGAGAGTTCAGGCCCAGTGCAGGGTACTCCTTCAGGGAAAGCACAAAATGGCTGCCAAGACGGGAGCCAATCAGGAACGAGGGTGCGATGCAAGCACTCATGGGAAATGTAGTTTTCCCAGAAAAAGTATTACAACAGTGACCGAAGCCCCCCTGAGCTCCCCAACACACACACTAAACATTGAACGGATAGTAGAGCAAGGGCAGACAATTAAAATAAGCCATCTCTGAAGTCGGTACGTAGAGCAGTTGCAGATATGTGTCCCAAACTGTAAAGTCCCCTCTGGCACACAAAAGGCTAAGGATCCATTCACAAAAATGAGCAAGAACACTTTTTATAAATCTCCCTGTCACGGGCACCCAGGAATGCTCAGAACTCAGTACGGTAATATAATGCAAAATATTTATTAGAATAAATCACAGCAATAAATATGTAGAACAACAAGCAAAGGGTTACTAGCTGGCGACACTACTACCAGAAATAGAAGGCCTCTCGCTAGACCACAATGCTGGAGACTGGGGTGAAGCCCCTGTGAGTCTCAGCAGGAAACAGGAAAGCCAGCTCTTGATCCATCGACTGGAACACTGGAACAGGCGACCACTGTGAACACTGGCTCAATAATCTTGATCCGATGAACAGGAACACAAGGACTGTTGGACTGGAGAACTGACCCACACCTGCAATCACCGCTAAGAGACCCTGTGACTCAGCCTGCAGTCACTATATCGGACCCCTGTGACTCAAGTCTGTAGTCACTACACCAGCCCCTGTGACTCTGCCTGCAGTCACTATATCGAGACCCTGTGACTCATGCCTGCAGTCACCAATCAGACCCTCTGTCCACAACAGTGGTCTGTCTTAGGCCAATAGCACAAACTGATCACAGTAAGGGGTACTCGTGATCACTGGGACATACACAGAGAAGGTTTTTGTACATAGCTGGGTCATACACAGAGAGGGTTCTCTTACTTAGTCGGGTCATACACAGTGCGGGTTCTCATAAATAGCCAGGTCACACACAGAGACATAGTACTTCACCTAAGAACAACAACGCAAGGGCATCTGAGTCAGGCCTCAGTCTGCCTTTCAAACCCCTCCACAGGAAGTAGGAGGAGCAGCTCAGAGGGAGGAAGTAGGAAGGAGGAGACTACAGTAAGCAAACAGATAAAACAGAGGCCTGCAGCCTGCTTGAAGCCTTGTGCCTGTAATAATGCTGAAGTCAAGGTAAACTGTAACACTCCCCCAATAAGCCATATGTATAAAGTCAAAATAGAACAATTCTGAAGCAAATCAACCGCATTGTATGTTACAGAAAATATCTAAAATCATCCTACGGACTCTGGCATTTACTGCAAAGATCGGATTCCTTGCCCGCTCTCTGCCTCTGCAATCATTATTCATGTAAGGAATTCTGCTACGTCCACACATTCACTGATCCACTAATAATCCCACGTACGACTCTCCTCTGCTCATGTAACTGTACCTGGTCCTGGGAATCCTCTAGCTCCTCTCTTAGTTGGGTCTGGTTTTTCCTCAACGTCTGGCATTCCTCATATACCTGTTTAAGTTCATACTCCAACCCATGCATCTGTGATACCTATGGAATCATAAGACATAACATTAACACACAGTATAAAAACATGGCTTCTTTTGTCTTATTTGTTTTTAAATGATTGATATTTGAAAGACTTAGGGTCATAACAACAAAGAGAGGAGCAAATTTTGAACAAACAACCTGCACCATACAGAACAAGAAATTTCATCACTTACACAGTTTTAAGTGTTCCACTCCTTAAATAATATAAATTTCTCCAACGAAAATTCTATAGTTCTCCAGGTGTTAAAAACCCTATTTGAATCAACAGAATGTTCTTCTCCCCAGTGGTGCCCTAGAATTGTTCCACTTTTTGTTTGGCTCCTGGACTTTGTGATCCATACAAGAAAAATTAAAGGAACAATATCACAATTTAACAGTTGGGATTGAGGCAAATTAATTAAAGAAGAACATCTAATAACAGTCCCCAATTTACCTTATTATGGCCTGAAAGTCTTAACCCTTTAAGTGCCAGAGTGGTACGGAATGCATTGCAAAGCAATGCATTCTGTACAAACCTGGCACTCAAAGGGTTAAAGGGATAGTAATACTTAATACATACAAAATATATATTGTAGCGTTTATCTCACTAAGTAAAACAAGGACACTCCTGCTGCGGCAAGGTGTTTTAGTCAAAAGTCATTATTGAGTTATTACAGCTCAAAACTTTGTTGGTGCAATAGGTAAGTGGCCTGAAATGTACTGCGTTGCTGTTGCTACACTATCCTATGGAGATTTATGGTCAACTGACCAGAGCGGTCCATAGGATGGTGTAGTAATAGTGCCACTGTGCAATTTGAGGCCACTCTGATACCGCAACCCAAAAATTCAAGTTTGAGCTGTAATACCTTTTGAATAAAACACCTCTCAGCAGTAGGAGCACTCTTGATATTTTTTACAGATTAATAATTATTATCCCTTTAATGGTCTCTTTGAAGTTTGCCTTTTTGCAAGAGATAAGATCATGAATCATTCTTGGATCTCAGGTCCATGGAGGCAGACATGAAAGTTACTTGTACTTTTCTCAAACTGAAGAAAGCAGTCTGCACGAGCCTGCTCAAACCTATAAAGACCAGAAGGACCCCAACACATTATGAGGTAATTTGTTGCACACCACTGAACCATAAATAATTAAGATTATCATGTGCAGTGATCCCACTTGAAAATGTCTACCTCCATGGACCTGATATCCTGGACTGAATGAAGACGATTTATCTTGAACAAAGGCACAAGGGCAAAATTCATTGTATTTTCTAGCCACAGTGAGATAAGTGAGGTGTTATTATTAGGAGGTGTTCCTTCTTTAAAAGTCAGGACATTTTGAGAAACATTGAGGCCTCTGGAGAAATTGTAAATGGCGGTCCCCAATGACAGGAATGCAAACAGGATTTAACCCTCTGAATGCCAGAGAGGTATCCAACACATTGTGGTGCAATACGTTGGATAACTCTCTGGCATTCAAAAGGTTACGTTTAGTTGTTGCCTTCCTTTGTCCCCATTAATATTAGTAGGAAAAGTGCCACATTGGTGTGTTTGACACCAGGACACCTTTCTGATAACAACACTAAACTGGCTCCTTGATGAAAATCTGGTATCTTGGAAAACTCAGATGAGACGCCCCTGGTGAACTGGGTACACATGAATTAAACTGCCCCACATTAAGAGTGCCAACTTCTTATTTTGAAGGGCTCTTTCACACACAAGGTTGGATTTACATCTTAGGAGACCCCAAGGCAAAACACCCAAATGCCCTTAGTCCCATCTATAACCTCATGCCAATTTCTTTAATGAATCGGCCTCACCGACTTTTTCTGGCATGGAAATATACCCTTAGTCTAAAATAATCAAGAATGTAAAAGTCACTTAATCCCTGTCCATGAAGTTGCTAATGGGTTCAATAATAGCTAGTAGAAGGATAAATAATTGAGCTTCCACAAACCAGGTGCACTTTAACTACTGTGGCCAGATCCACATCAAAAGGTGGGTTTGGCCAGCCCTGCTGAGGTACACTAAAGATTTAGTGATCTAGACCAGTGATCAGGCCTGGACTGGGACAAAAAATAGGCCCGGGCATTTAAGGCTGAGTAGCCCATTTTTATTTTTTTATGGTGTTTGTGGGCGGAGCTTATAATCACGCGTGGTGTGCCGCACGGCCGCACGTTGATTGCCCGCCCACCAGTAAACTTGTAACGAGGTGGCCATCTTTCAGAAAGTGAAAGACGGCCCAAACTCGTTTAATGATTAACTTTTTTTTTTAAACGCCCAGAACGGCCCTGGACAGGCCCACCAGGCAAATGCCCGGTATGCCCGATGGCCAGTCCGGGCCTGCCACTGATTCTCAACCAGGGTGCTGTGGCACTTCGGTGTGCCACGGAAATGAATTTAAGTTGCCCTGTTTTTTCTATAAAGATTAACAAAAAATGGACTTTTAAATAAAGATTTCTAGAAATTGTTATGCACAATATGTTTAGTTTTGTCAATATGATTATAAGACCTAACAATAACTATATATTTATGCACTGTACCCTTCATTATGCCCTTGATAAATGACATTAAACATGTTAAGGGTGCCCCAATGTTCTAGATTACATGTTAGGGGTGCCCCAAGCAAAAAAAAAAAAAAAAAAGATTGAGAACCACTGATCTAGACAGTTGCCTTCTCTACCTATCTGTCACCGTTCACATGGAGTTCTATAACTGTAGCAGCAACTTGCTATATATCTGACACAGCATACATCTGAATTTCTCTCAGCAGAACACCCGATCATACCTGTTCTCTACATTCTCCCAAAGCTACACAAATCCCTTGCAAGTCTTCTGGAGAGGACAGTAATTTCAGCCAGTAATATTTCTTCTACAAAATACTGGGAAATACATTGATTTTCACCTGCAATCATGTAACCAAGAGTTACAATATTACACTAAGGATACTACTGATTTTTTTAAAACACTTCAAAAAAAGGACGCACGTTCCTCTTCTATTGGCCGCTGTTGATGTATCAAGTTTGTACATAGTCACCCTTCATGATGAAGAAATTGGCACCATGAGAAATCTTCTATTCAAGAATCCCTCTTGTGAAGGTCCATTGATAGAATTTCTTATTCTCTTACTGAGTATATCATTTCAAAATTATTTTTTTTAAATTCTGATCATGATATCTTCCACTGCCAGGGACTGCTAAGGGTGCCTCTATGGTGGTCTCTTATGCAATAATTTACATACATCATCTGAGATATTATCTTTTTCAAATTTGAAGAAACACTACAAAGGACACATCCACAATATCTTCATTCTATGGAATAGGATAGGGACTCTTCTTAGATTTGTGGATCAACAAAAATAATTTACACCCACATATACGCAGCACTAAACTACAGTGACATTTCTCTATGCTTTCTCAACATCTCATAAAAAAAACAAAAAAACAAAAAAAAACAACAAAGACTGGCTTTGCAACATTTAATGTCATTAAGTCCACAAACAGGAGCACCTTACTATTAACTGAAAACCACCAAAGTCTACCCGATTTCCAAACATTATGCTATATTGTTTCTATAGCTGAGTATTAACAAAGGATAACTTCTGATTGCAGCAGAAGTTGGCAGAACATTTGGATTCCGTGCCCTTCAAACCCTGCAAGTATTATAAAACTTGGTTGTGTAGTTTTTGAGTACTAAATTAAAAAAAAGCACAGTTTTCTCATTTGAGTCAAACCTACAGCTCAAACTAGTTTACGAATTCTCACCAAATTTGTCTGGGAGAAGGATCTTGGTGAGAACTGCCTGCCTAAAAAAAAAAACAAAACAAAAAACAACCCCCCCCCCCACCAAAAAAAAAGAAAAAAAAAAAGAAGAAGAAAATTCACAACATCACAACTAGAGGGATGATGATTGAGGATTTTTTGGTCTATTGATTATTAGCTTAACCCATTGAAGGTAAGAGTTTGTGCAATGCAGTGCTTTGCAATGTGTTGCACACTCCTCTGATCTTCAAGGGGTTAACACTATCTCTTCAACTACTTTGCCTTTCCCATAACTCATCCTGACCTTGCAAGTTTAACATTTGCATTAACACTGAAGGTCAGAATAATAAACCACAAAATAATCATATTACCAAGAAGAAAAGTATAAAATGCAGAGGTGGACTATGGAGCTTCGATTGAATATAAATTCCAAGAACAATGTATTTGGGCAGAGTGCCCTAACCCAACAGATATTTGCAGTTATCCAACAAGAGACCAATGCCTTACACAATGCTTTCAATCATAAGTAGCAGGAAGAACACAGTTAAGGTCACCGGGACCACAGCTTGAATGAAAGTCATCCTGCAGTAATCAATAGGGCTTGATATTTCTATCATTGCTTTAGTATATAATGTAACCAATACAAGAGGATTTTAGTCTTACCTGTTAAATCCTTTTCTCTTAGTCCATACAGGTTACCGGTAACTTTGGGTAGGCGGTCCTCCCCTTTAAATAGGCAGGAACAATTCTAAAAGTGAATTCAGGGGGTGAAGCCTACTTTCCCCTCCTTGGCTGCAGCTAGCCAATCAGCTCCAGTAACATTTGAGACACTAACTATTGACTAGATAGTAGAAGGGAAAGAAGACTCCTGGGAGCATGCCCAGAAGGACTCCCACAGTCTGCCACAAGAGAGCCAAGCATGGTCCCTTGACAGGGTGGGAGACCAGTAACCTATATTGACTAAGAGAAAAGGATGTAACAGGTAAGTCGTCCAATACAGGTTACAGGTAACTTTGGGATGTCCAACCACTGAGTTTTCCAGTGGAGGGAAGGAAGGCAAGGACCAGGTGCAAGGCCCCCAAAGTCACCAGAGCAGATATGAACCATCAGATCAGAGATAGCCCAACAAAACAATGAAGTGTCAACGGACACAGAACAGGAGTGACAACACCCCAGGAACTGTTACACAGCACACTGAACTAGAGCCAACAGCGCTCAAAAGTTAAGGAAGCACCAAAGAACCGAAGAACATCTTAGACAGGCAAGACTGCCTCCAAGAGCTTCCTTCCAAAACTGGTGTCAGCCGATGCCAGCACATCAACACGGTAGTGCTTCAAAAAGGTGTGCATAGATGACCAAGTGGCAGCCTTGCACAACTGATCAGCGGAGGCCTGATTCTTGTAAGCCCAAGAAGCCCCATTAGCTATAGTAGAATGAGCCATGACCCGAAGGGAACAGGCTTCTTCCCAGCTTGTAAGCCTTATGAATAGTGGACTTGATCCAAGACACAAAAGTCACTTGGATGCAGGTCTCCCTGCCCTCAGGAATGATGAACAGTGCGCCAGACTGTCTAATGGACTCAGTGCGATGGACATAAAAACTGAGACAACCCACCACATCTAACAAGTGGAGATCCCTCTCCTTGTCAGAGGTAGTGTCAGGGCAGAAAGAAGGCACCACAATCTCCTGATTAATGTATAGCAATGCACCTCTGAAAGAAAACAGAGAGAGCAGAAGTCTGAACCTTAAGGGAACTCAACTGAGGCCCTTATCCACACCATCCTGCAAACATGCCAGGACCGTAGGCAAATCAAAATCCTGAGAAAGGTCCCTATCAGCACACCAAGATAGAAAGGTCGGCCAGACATAATGGAAGGCCTTAGAAGAAACAGGTTTGCGGGCATGGAGCATAGTAACCACCACACTGAAGAAAAACCTTTCTTCAGTATTGAGGATTCAATTTCCAAGCCGTCAAGGCTAGACGATGAACATCCTCCTTCCACAGGAAACCTTGTAGAAGAAGATCCGGACAGCAAGGGAGCCTGAATGACCCGCAACTGACAGATCCAGAAACTGCAGAAACCAAGCCTGTCAAGGCCAGTACAGAGCAAGCAGAATGACTGGACAGCACTCCAGTCTCAATTTCTGTAACACCCTGTGCAACATGGGGAGGGGAGGAAAGATGTAAGCCAGAGGAAATATCCAAGGAATGGACAAGGCATCCACCGCTAGAGCTAGAGGATCCCTCCAGCGAGAGCAGAACATCGGAACCTTCCGGTTGTGTCTTGTCGCCATCAGGTCGATGCAAGGAAGACCCCACTTCCGAACAATGAGGGTGAACACCTCAGGGTGCAGTAACCACTCTCCGCTGTCTACCGTGTGTTGACTGAAGAAGTCTGCCATGACATTGTCTACGCCAGGAATATGCACTGCGGATATGGCAGGTACATGTTCTTCTGCCAGGACAAAATAGCCTTGACCTCTAACCAAGCAGCGAGACTACTTGTTCCGCCCTGCCTATTGATTAAGCCACGGCCGTAGCATTTTCAGACTGGACCTGGACTGGGCATTCTTCCAGCTGGGGTGTCCAATGGCGAAGGGCATGAAATATTGCCCAAAGCTCCAACACGTTAATGGGAAGGAGAGATTCCTCTGGAGATCACCGACCCTGAGCACTTAGGTGACCCAAGACCGCTCCCCAGCAGGAGAGACTGGCATCCGTTGTCACCGTGGTCCAGAAGGATACCAGGAAGGACTTGCCCTTCAGCAGATTGGAGAGGTCAAGCCACCACGATAAACTCACTTCTACATGAAGAGGGAGGGATACTGACATCTTCAGAAGGTCCGACTGCACACCTGAATCACAAACCTCTGGAGTTCCCTGGTGTGAGCCATGACAAATAGGACCACTTTTATGGTGGAGATTAATTTCCCCACTAAAGAGGACAACTTCTTGCCTGGAACTGGATCGTGAGCCAGAACATCAGTAACCCTGTGGGCGATCTGGTGAGCCACTGTGTCTGTGAAAAACACCATGCTCTGCCGAGTGTCGAAGAGAAGGCCCAGGAAGAGCAGATGCTGGGATGGGACAAGATCTGACTTGTCCATGTTGATGATCCACCCATGATGGGAGAGAGCATGACTGCAGTCCTAAACCTGCTGATGAAGCAGTTCTGCAGAAAGGGCTTTCAGAAGCAGGTCGCCCAAGTATGGAGTAACTCTGATGCTGTCCCGATGGAGGATGGATACTAAAACTCCCAGAACACGGTAGAAGACTTGAGGAGCTGTAGCCAGACCAAAGGGAAGAGCTGAAAACTGAAAGTACCCTTGGTTGCATGCAAATCTGAGATACTGCCGACACTCCAGATGAATGGCAATATGTAGATATGCGTCCTGAAGATCCAGAGAAGCAAGGAATTCCCCCGGGGACATAGCAGCAACCACAGTCCTTAGGGACTCTTGGTGATAATGAGTCTTGATCACAAGGGAATTGAGGCCACAAAGAGGTTTGAGTAAAAACCAATACCTCTGTCCCGAACTGGAACAAGCTCCAGAGCATCCTTGTCCAGAAGGGCCTGGATAGCGCCATTGAAAAGACAGCGTTTCTCTACGCCCTGGGGTGTAAGAGGGGAAAAACTGAAAAGGGAGGAAGAGAGGCAAAAGGGATCTCGTACCCTTCCGCCACTACCTGTAAAACCCATGGGTCTGCCACTGAACCCTCCCAGACGCTGTGGTAGTGACGCAGATGGCCATCCACAGCTGAGTGGGAACCTGGGTTCGGCGAGTCATGCCGAAGGAGGCTTGGAGGAGACCTTGGACTTCCATTGCCGTTTGGGCTTGGAGGAGTAAAGAGGAGCTGAGGGAACCACCTGGTTCGCCAGACGTGTCTCAGTCTGGAAGGAACGAAAAAGCTTGAGAGGCGTCTTCTTCCTGGGGACCATAGGCAGAAGGGTACTCTTACCCCCTGTGGCCTCACTAATCAGATCCTTAAGATCTGGTCCAAACAAAGAGGTGCCTTGAAAAGGCAATGAGAGCAAAGCTTTCTTGGAAGCAGTATCATCAGACCAGATCTTTAGCCAAAGAGCTTGTCTGGCAACCACAGACATAGTGGAAACCCTTGCCACCAAACAGATCGCATCAAATAAGGCAGCAGAAACATAATGCTGGGCCAGAAATGTTGGCAAGAAGCCACAACATATCTGACGTAGGAGCACCCTGACGGGCAGCCAGGGTGAGCTGTTCAGTCCAGACCTCAATGGCCCGGACGCATGGTAGTACCAGCAGCTGCAAAAATGGACTTGAGGAAGACCTCAAGTTTCTTGTCAGTCCAGTCTTTCAGAGCGGACGAATCAGCAACTGGCAAGGCAGTGGACTTAGATAGCCTGGAGACAGGAGCATCCACTTTGGGGAAGATGAACCCACTGAGCAAGTGCCACCTCAGAGAAGGGGTAAAGCTTGGCAAATTTCTTGGAAACAGAAGGTTTTCTGTCCGGAGACTTCCACTCATCAGACACAAGGAGGTCAAGAGTGGGGTTAGGTGGAAAATAAGTATAGGGCCTTTTAGGCTCCTGAAATAGATTAGAGGATCCAAAGAAAACTCCTGAACTAAGGAAATGTTTAGGGTAGTTAAGACGGCTCTGATCAAGCCCTCAGCCGAGGGATCAGGATCAGACTCAAAGGGGTCCCCAAAAAACTGAGAGGAGCCCACAGCAGAACATTCTTCAACATCTGAATCCACCAACAGTTCTTCCTCAGAGGAATCTGATACATAAGGTACTCCCTGCTGTTTCGGCAGGGAAGATCTGACGGAGGAAGGGGTCTGCCAGGAGTGGAAGACCCCCTGTAACTGGGATGGAAAGAGTTGCAATGTAGACCGGAGGTCTCTAGTGGCAGCCTTGACCTCTTGCACTCAAATTGGCTCTAATGCAGGGCTGGAGGTCCCTGGAAGAGACTTAGGGACATCAGAACATGCTGGGCATAAATGACCTGAGAATTCTCTAGGTAACTTTGAATGACATGAGGAGCAATGCGCAATAGGGGAAACAGAGACCCGAGCATCCTTAGTCTTAGGCCTGGCTCCATGCTCTAACGGATTAGACATTCTCACAGTGTCAAAATGTTTAAAGTATAAGGAATCACCAAATATAGTGTGTAAGAGTAAAATTTCACCCCAGAAATCGCTAAAATGCACTTATCTGTCAGGCGAAGGGTTAATCTGCAGATCAAAGAAGGAGAGTCCAGGCCCTATATAGGATACTTATTCAGGAAAAGGCACAAAATGGCTGCAGCAGCAGGAGCCAATCAGAAACGAACGTGCGAAGCAAGCATCATGGGAAATGTAATATTCCCAGAAAAAGCACCCCAACAGTGCCCGAAGACCCCTGAGCACCCCAACATACATAAAACATTAACCGGATGACAGAGCAAGGGCAGACAATTAAAATGAACCATCTCTGAAGTCGCTATGTTGAGTGGTTGCAGAGATATGTCCCAAACTGTACAGTCCCATAGAAGTGAATGGAGCAATGGCGTCTATGCAGTAAAACGCGTCTTTAACACAAATTTAGATTAGTTGAAAATGTGAATTAAAATTACATGAAACATCATTAGAATATGTTAGCAGACCCAAAAAACACTGAACCCAGTAGGGAAAGTGCCGTGGAGAACGTTCTGCTGCCTGCAACATCCTCCAGTATGACCGGTTTGGCGGTGGGTCAGTAATGGTGTGGGGTGGCATTTCTTTGGGGGGCTGCACAGCCCTCCATGTGCTTGCCAAAGGTAGCCTGACTGCCATTAGGTACTGAGATGAGATCCTCAGACCCCTTGTGAGACCATATGCTGGTGCGGTTGGCCCTGGGTTCCTCCTAATGCAAGACAATGCTAGACCTCATGTGGCTGGAGTGTGTCAGCAATTCCTGCAAGAGGAAGGCATTGATGCTATGGACTGGCCCGCCCGTTTCCCAGACCTGAATCCGATTGAGCACATCTGGGACATCATGTCTCGCTCCATCCACCAACTCCACGTTGCACCACAGACTGTCCAGGAGTTGGCGGATGCTTTAGTCCATGTCTGGGAGGACATCCCTCAGGAGACCATCCGCAACCTCATCAGGAGCATGCCCAGGCGTTGTAGGGAGGTCATAAGGACACATGGAGGCCACACACACTACTGAGCCTCATTTTGACTTGTTTTAAGGACATTACATCAAAGTTGGATCAGCCTGTAGTGTGGTTTTCCATTTTGATTTTGAGTTTGACTCCATATCCAGACCTCCATGGGTTGATAAATTTGATTTCCATTGAGAATTTTTGTGCGATTTTGTTGTCAGTTCATTCATTCAGATCTAGGATGTGTAATCTTAGTGTTCCCTTTATTTTTTGGAGCAGTGGATGTGTAATCTTAGTGTTCCCTTAATTTTTTTGAGCAGTGTATAATATTTTCATACATAAACATCATTGCTCTTTGAATGTTTATTATTTCGGGGTAAGTTATTAAAATAAATGAAGTAATGTATCAGTAATAGGCTCTTTGCCTATGATGGTGAAGAGGTTGGAGCCTTGTGTATTTACCTGCTCTGTGGTTTCCTGAAGTTGTTTAGTTATCTGTTGAAACTGCTCTTCTAACGACTCCTTCTCCTGCCTGACTGCTGTGACCTCTTCCTGAAGGGCCTCCATAATAAAGAGCTACAGAAAAAAAAATATTTTTGGCAAACAAACATTCTGCATTTTTGCACATGAATAAACACAAATTGGAAGAATTCTAGAGCAAAGGGAAGAAACATTTTTTTTTTACCAAAATTCTCTGTTTTTGGCTTTTAACCCCTTGAATGATAGAGAAGTCTAAAACAAATTGTCTGCAGCATATTATAGACTAGGGGGTTTGGCTCGCCAGTCATTGGAAACTACAACTCCAGTCATCACAAGCAAACAGGTGGTTGGAGATGAACTTAACTGTAGTCTCCTGCAGCTGGAAAGTCAACGTTTTCATCCAAATCTCAGAGTGAAGGGACAAAATCTAAGGTTGAGGAAAGGCCAATGTCTTCCACTACATGATCTGCACCTGCATCTTAATCCCTAAATTGATGACATTCGTACCCGAAATGCAGAAAGAAGAGTACTACTTGTCTAGTGTGTGTTCAAGCAGTGAAATCTAGAAGTTGCATCGTGTCATGGGCTTCTTGTGGACTGATTGGAGAACCACAAGCTTAGAGAAAGTAATGACATATTCCTGAGAATCTACTATATAGGTGACTTTAAGAGTTAACATTTCTAATATTTCAGGGTGAGCCCAGTTCTCAGATATGCATATTTGGTCTGGGTGTTTAATACCAAAGTTTGTGCCCTTTGCGGTGGAAAGGTTACAATGTGGTGTTGATGTGATCCCTTACTTCTGTTTGTTTAAGATAAAATACATTTCCTGTCCTCTGCTCATTCTTCAATCAGGAGATGTCCTGTTATTCCGTTCCATCTTGGAAGAAATCTACATGACCTGAATCCACAATTGTGTATTTTATAGAACTGGACACTTAGCAAGACCCTTAGGTTAGTCTTATCATTCCGATTGATTTAGTTTTAGAAACTTCACCAGAAGTACAACTTTTTTGTAATTATAGGAAACTAGCTGAGCACATACTTTATTAGCAGAGTAGATTTAGGACATTATGCAGAAACAAAAAGATGAACGCTTCTGGAGCAACCCAAATGCAACAGAGAGGAACTGAAATTCCCTAACTATCTATAAGAGGAACTTTCACTACAATAACATAGCACCACAAATGATTATTACATTAGCGATACGCACACATTTATTTTTATTTTCAAGTATAATTGTTCCTTTAACGAAAAATATAACCTTTTATGCAGGCAGGAACCAGCTAGGATCTTGCAGTAGGTGCTCTCTGCACCTGCACGCAGTCCCTTCCGGTGCTTTTCGGCACAGTGGAATTCAACTCACCAGTGGTGGAGTTGAAGGGGGCGACAATGCAGACACAGAGATGCCGGTTCTGCAAGATGCCTGTGCTGTTCCTCGGTGCCTGTCTGCATAAAAGGTTTTTTTCTTTCTTAAAGGGATAGTAATGTTTCATGATAAAAGCAGCTCTAATTAATCATCATAGTATTTGGACTTCGGAGAGTGTTATTTCAATTCTGTCAGAATTGAAAATAATTCAATGACAAAGTATCCCCCTTCCGCCCCTTTTACTGATGTAACACTGTTCAGCCAGATCAGAAGGGAGGAGCCCAGGTAGATTGCAGAGAGGGACAATCTTCAATTAAGATAAGGGAAAAACCTGAAAAACTTGTCAAGGGGGGCAGGGCCTTCATTGTTCTCATAGGAAGAATATTGTCCCTTTCTGTTATCTGTCTGGTCTTACAACCAGATTCCACATCTGAGAAGAGATGGCTTACACTAGGTAAAAGCGGAGGGAGGGGAAACTTTGCTTGTGAATATATCTCAAACCGTATCGTTCTTCATGTTTTTTTAATGCCTACAAAATAAAATAAAGATAAAACAAAGTATTACTATCCTTTTAAAGCAGCAATTATACTTGAAAATAAAAATAAGTGTGTGCATATTGCTAATGTAAAACATTTGCGGAGCTATGTTATTGTAGTGACAGTTCTGCTTTAAATTGGGCTTTTAACCGACAATGTCAGCAAAACTTCTAAGGCACTGTAGAACAAGGTGTCCGAGAGCTCTCTAGAATTCAAGGGGCTAAAAGATCCATTTACAAATCTAACAAGTTAAAATGCTGCTGCTACTAGTACAGTTAAGAAGCTAAATTAGATAGCTCTGTTGGTTAATGTACCAGATTTATAATGTGTTAAAACCTCAGGGTCACAGGTTCTAGTCTCGGCAAGGTCAACTCAGCCTTTCACCCTTCAGAGGTACATAAAATTAGTACCCGGGGCATACTTGAAAACGACAGACAATCTCAATGTATTCTTCCTGGTAAAATACTTTCATTAAAAAAAAATAAATAAAAATCCAGGCCCTACTAAAGCATTATTATACTCATGATAATTACAGTGAGTAAGGCCAATATATGCACATCATTGTTTGTCAGTGGGAGACCCAGCATAATAGGTATTTTGCAGATAATTCCTGCCACTTCTATATTACAACTCTCCACTGAAATCAATGGGATATGTACTGTGTGAAAAACATCATAAATTAAAAACAAAACAATTCCACTGATACACAGGACACCTGTAAAAGTTAGTTACAAAAGAGAAGATTTTTTTTACTAACCAATAAATCATTTTCAAGTCTATTTGGGGACACAAACCAGTGAGGGTTTAAGCCCTGTTTAACAGGAGCCAGAAAACCGACACCTTCTCCTGAGTATTGTAAAGGCCCTCAGCAAAAGATCAGGGTTAGGCCTCTCTGAGATCTAACTCCTGCTAATCCCTGTGTCAACCAATATGATGGATGAGAAAATGCTGGCTGAACTGCTCATAAAATAGCATCTGACCTGGGCATTGCTGTTATTGATTGAGAGGACTAAAGCTCCAGGTCTCATGCCTAAAGCCCCATCTAAATTTTGCCAGCTTGGCGCATGTAATAGTGGTAATTAGCTGGTAGTAATGGTGCATTTGGACACTACAGGGCACTACTATGCATAAGGTTATCCCAAGTCCATGTTGTTTTGGGAACCTGTCAATGACCACACAAATCGATTCTTCCAAGCACATATAAGGATATATTGGTTTGCTGTATAAGCTAATCCTGCCCTCCCTCACCTGTTTGTTACTTTGATCCAGTCCATGAAGCAATTCTTCTTTTTCCTGCTTGTGCGTGTCAATCAGATTCTGGATCTGTTGTGAAAATGTAAGAAAAAACAGTGTTACAGCCAATGACATGCTACTTCACACTTTCCTGCCTTATAATGCCATTTCTCAAATGGTATTTATCATTGATATTGTGTAGAAACTGAAAAACTGTAGACAAAAATAAATAAAAAGACAGTAACACCTAAAATGAATGCTTTGTCTACTACCCAAGCCCAAAGGGTTACATAACAGTGCTTTTAAAAAACTGCACTTAGATACTAGAGAATTTATCAATATCTGTAAACAAAATGTTATAAACCCCAATTGTAAAATATTAAACTGACAGTGATTTTTCATAACATTAAGAAACCATTATTATGATACATATTTTATAATAATAAAATTATGATACATATATATTTTATGCATTTTTGATGAGAGATGCTTCATTCAAAAATGATTACAGAGCAAACATGCACTTTCTTGATAGCTGAATTTCATCATTTCTAGTGGCCATTCCATTATACTAGAAGGAGAGGGAGAGGTGCTATTGCAGTTCATCAAGAGTTCTGATAACTGACACACTGCTCTCTACAGATAGCAGTGAACATACCCTCACTTTAAAGGAACAGAAACATATTATATGTAAAATATTGTAGGGTTTATACTCCAGAGTAAAACAAGGGTACGCCCACTATGGAATGGTATTTTATACAAAAGCTATTGCAGCTCATACTTGACATTTTTTAGGTGCAGCATGTTAATGGCATGACATTTTACAGTGGCGCTGTTGCTACATTATCATTTGGAAGTTTATTGTCAACTGACCACAGCTTTCCATAGGATTTTATAGCAACAGTGCCACTGTAAATTTTCAGGCCATTGAGATAATGCACAAAAAGTCAGGTTTGAGCTGTAATAAATGAGCTTGGAAAGCATTACAACTAGGGTTACCACCCAGCCGGTATTTTACCGGCAGGCCGGTAAAAAATTGGCTTGTGTCCAATGTTAAGTCTATGGAGGGAATGCCATGGCCGGTATTTTTCTGAAGAAAAGGTGGCAACCCTAATTACAACACATATTTGTATAAGAGTTTACAGTTAGCACTCAGGTTTAAACTTTGATCCCTGCAATACTGCTCACATGTGAACCTTATTCATTATGCTAAAGAGCTGAAGTCCTGACATAAAAAAACAAAACTATAGGGGAATAATGAGAATCCATATTGATTTAAATGAATCTTTTAACCCTTTGAATGCTAGATGCACTGCTCTGCAGTATTCTGGAGACCTCGTGACATTCAAGGATTTAAAAAAAAAAAACCAAAAAACATTTCAAACCAAAGGGGATTTCTGTAATTTTCATTTGAAACCTATGGTGTCATTGTTTTGCTCCAGAATTGCACTATATATTTTTGATGAATTAGGCCCATACCGGTCTTGAAGTCCCAAATATTTTTCAACTTTGTTTTGCAAATGTTTTTAGCTACCATGATTGGTTTTGCACTTGTTTGTGGAATAATACAGGTTTAGGTTGTTCTGGCCATGACCACAACTCATCTCAGAGGATATGGATCGCACAGCTGATTAAGCCCCCAAAACTAGGTATTGTAGGAAGCTGCCTTCTCTGCCTAATGGAAAATTTGGCACTGAATCTGAATGTTTAATTTTTCTCTTTAAACACCATGAACTACTGAAGTTGTTGATATTTGTGGTTTACAATGGACCTGTCACTTAAAGGGATAGTAATACTTTGTTTTATCTTTATTTTATTTTGTAGGCATTAAAAAACATGAAGAACGATAAGTCTTATCTCTTAAACCTTTATTTTACCTAGTGTAAGCCATCTCTTCTCAGATGTGGAATCTGGTTGTAAGACCAGATAGATAACAGAAGGGGGCAATCTTCTTCCTATGAGAACAATGAAAGCCCTGCCCCCCCCTTGACAAGTTTTTCAGGTTTTTCCCTTATCTTAATTGAAGATTGTCCCACTCTGCAGTCTACCTGGGCACCTCCCTTCTGATCTGGATGAACAGTGTGACATCAGTAAAAGGAACGGGAGGGGGATACTTTGTCATTGAATTACTCTTGAACTACAACTCTGACAGAATTGAAATAACACTCTCCAAAGTCCAAATACTATGATGATTAATTAGAGCTGCTTTTATTATGAAACATTACTATCCCTTTAAAGGGATTGTAATACAGCAATAAAACTTTTGCTCCAATTATTACTTGAATTTTTTTAACCTGTTGCGCTATATACAGTTACTCACATTTCTGTAGTTCAACGATATTGAAGCTGAAAGAATCCCCTTCCTTCCCCTTCTGGCCACCTATCCTTAGATCTATGATCAGGTTGTGGGACCGGATGGATGCAGTGAGGGACAATCTTCAGTCAGTAATATAAGGAAAAGCCTGCCCCCATTGATGGAGGGCAGGATTTTCCATATGCTTACTGAAGATTGTCCCTCACCACTCTCCATCTGGACCTGCATGAGAGGATCAGTGACTCAGGGGAAAAGGGCAGGAGTGGAATCATTTCTGCTTCAATAGCGTTTGAACTACAGAAATGTGAGTAACTGTATATGGCGCAACAGGTTAAAAAATTGTAATAAAACTAAAAAGGAAAGCAGAAAAACAGGGGAACCCAATCTATGTGCAGTAACTCAATTTAATATGAAATATAGTATATAAAAAACAAAAGCTACCCTTCAGGGTGCCTACTCACAATATATCATCTTATCTTGTGAGTAGGCACCCTGAAGGGTGGCTTTTGTTTTTTACATACTATATTTCATATTAAAGGGATAGTAATACTTAATAATTACTAATCCCTATATTAAAGTCCTATTAAAAAGAAATGTATTGCCCCCAGTGTCATCACTCAAACCTTTATGGCTTGAGAGATGATCGCTCCTAAAGTTGCCCTCTCCCTCCCTTTTCCCCGAAGTCAGCTTTGTAGCTGACTGAAGGGAAATCATCACCAGGCAGCTCTGCAGCAGAGTCGAGATCACATTAATAAAAAAAAATCTTTCACTAAAACGGTCTTCTACGTGTGCTTGCAAACCAAGCACACGTAGAAGAATATTTCAGTGAAAGATTTCGTTTTTATTAATGCGAACTTGGCTGTGTTGCAGAGCCGCCTGACAGTCGTACGACTGGCTTCCCTGCAGTCAGCTACACTGCTGACTTCGGGGAAGGGGGAGGGAGAGGGCAACTTTATGGTTTGAGAGATGATCTCTCCTAAAGGTTTGAGAGATGACACTGGGGGCAATACTTTTCTTTTTAATATGACTTTAATATAGGGATTAGTAATTATTAAGTATTACTATCCCTTTAAATTGAGTTACTGCACAAAGATTGGGTTCCTCTGGTTTTCTGCTCTCCTTTTTCATTTTTACTGCAGTTTCTAAAGTATATACAAGGAGGCAGTGTTGTACACTGGATTGAGCAGCGGGGAATACATCAGAGTGCATAAAATGGACATTTAACTAACTGTAAATGTGAGGACTGATGCACTATATAAAAGAGATAAAAAAATTGTAAGTAATAATTGTAGCTAAAGTTTTATTGCAGTATTAGTATCCATTTACGTTTCCATTTTTGAAAAAGTATTTGAAAGTTTACTATAGATCACAGAAGTAGAAATCATTTGTCACTGTTGGGGATTACAAATCACATCATCCTCTACCATCCAGAAAGTTGTAGTCACCAACATCTGGTGAGTCGAAGACCAACTATTTCTGTTGAATCATGTTAGCAAAACAGACACACAAACACCCACAGCAGGCAGACTTTAGGAGATATTCATACTTCTGTTTCTGGAAAGTGATTGGAGTGCAGCCCTGTATGCTAATTAAAGTATCAGTTAAGCACAGACCTTAACCCTTTTAGTGTCAGAGGGGTATGCAATGCATTGCGTACCTCTCTGGCACTCAAAGGGTTAATCAGCGTATGGTGTACAGAAAAATACTCACTCACTTTCAGAAATAAAGGTATCATCTCCTAAACCAGTGATCACCAACCTTATCCTCAGGGACCCCCTAAAAGACCATATCTTTATGATGTCAATTAAAAACCTGAGCCTTTGATAACTCACCTGAAGCAGAGCAAACCTAAAAACATGGTCTGTTAGGGGTCCACGAGGATTGAGTTGGTAACTACTGATCTAAACTATGCACCTGCTGGTCCTTTGCCTTACACTATGCACATGCAGTTTTGAATGAAGGTTTCAAGTCTGCAAACATGAATTGAAGGTGATAGGTGATGATTGAAGGTGATGTTACTAACTTTAAAAATCAATGGGTTGGGCATCTTCTCTTTCCCTACTTTTTTGGTTTTCTCACAATTTTAGACCCATGGAAGCGGAGAGGCATCCAACGAATCTCTAGTATCCAATGGCTTAAATATGTATTTGCCATTAACAGAAGAACAACATTGGAAAACGTTACCTTGTCATTAGACTTTTGAATCTTATCCTCTAACTGTTCTTTCTCTCTCTGCCATAATGACAACTGATAAACTCTCTCTTTCTCCAGAGCACCGAGTGTTTCTTGCAGTTTTAACACAGCAGCAGCTGCCTCTTCCTTTTGCTGGGTCACCTCATTCAGTCTGATGTTTATGTCCTGGATGGTCGCATGGTTATCCACATTCTGTGCACTTAGGTCAGATACTGTGTCACTCAGCTGCACGCTATGTGCGTTCAATTGGCACAGTTCAGAGTGGTATTTTTCATTCTACAATTAAAATGATTAAAAGAACAATAATACTTAAAAACACCTCTTATATGAATAAGCACATTAAAAAAACCAGACATGCATGTAAACCTTCTCATGTATTAATAGTACAATGAATTTCTTAATCTGTAGTCTGACTCTGACCTATTCAGCATGCTGACACACTGTTCACCTCTCTGAAGTCTCTGCCTGGGACACCAACTTTAGAAGGCCGATTTCTCCTACTATGCTTCATTTCTAAACAAAACTAATGCCTTAGGAAACATATTTATGACCAGTATCAGATATTTATCATCTGCTATCCTATATATTAGTGGTTCCAAAACTTTTCCCAATTATGCTCCTCTCCCACTTTTATTTATTTATTTTTTTTACCAAAATACATTCCCTATATTTTTTTAAACTCTTTATGAGCCAGAGGGCTAAGGATTGCTATGCAATGCATACAAAGGGTTAAAGAAATGTAATCCTTTACATTCTTACATTATTTAAATATTTTATGAAACACAAACCCATTATACATATAATCTTTCTGCCGAATGTACACTTGTCTCAAGTAAGAACAAGGCAGACTGCTCCATTCCCAAAATTCTGAACGTGATTACTTTTTGACAATATATAGTTATTTTGCAAAAGCAACGTGGAAATTTGGTGCTGAACCTCATGCCTGCCCTGTAAGTGCCTCATGCCTCACCATGATGGTGGTGGTGGGGGTATACCCCCAGTTTGTGAATCACTTCTATATATTGAATTACTAGTTGAAGAGCCCGTTACATGGGCCACAGTGCCACTGCCAGCAGGTTGTGGGGCAGTCATGCACAGTAGAGAGTGCCCACACTGCGGCAGATACAGTGCCAGATGGTCGCGGGGCAGTCATGCTCAGTAGAGTAGAGACTTCCTGTGCCGCGGCTGATACAGAGCTGGATGCTCCTTCGGAGCTCCCTGCTCTGTATCAGCCTCGTCACAGGCAGTCTCTACTGCACATGACTGCGTTGTTACAAACTTTGTAGCAAATTATTATATAGGATTATTAGGCATCCCTGCACCATAACTACATAATCTCTGCTTCTTGGCATTTGTACACAGTCAAGATTCTATTCTGTTCAACCTTTACACTGACCATACGTAAATGGATAGTAACATTTTATATTAATAGTAATATTGAGAAAAAAAAAAAAACTTGCAGGGTTTTTTCACTGTGGGAGGACTTCTAATGAAAAATGATTATAGAGCTACTTCCTCTCAGAAATTGCTAATATGCTCTGTAATAACCAAACTATTTGTACCTTTCCTATACACATTGGTAATCCTCTTTCCTTCACTTTCCCTAAATTATGTCTCGAGTTTGAAGAACAAGTAAACTTTAAATTATAATCATTCACATTTAACTAGCTCAAATATCAGATCCAAATGGATGGGAGATGAAGACCACCTCTGACTCCCAATTACCTTATAAACAGGCAGAATCAAGTGTCTGCCTGGCATCTACAGTCTTCTCCAAAGCAAAATGAATTTCAACAACGGAGTTACAAATTCTGTATTCCTCTGATATTTATACCCCTAATCTAAAAAAAAAAATGAACTGGCTGTTCCAATCCCCATACAGTACCTCTGCCATTCAGGGAGAGCTGGATGATATTATCATATACTTTTACACCATCCAGTCACTGAATGAAGGTAAAGATGAAGAAGTATAATCATTCACATTTAACTAGCTCAAATATCATATCCAGATGGATGGGAGATGAAGACCACCTCTGACTCCCAATTACCTTATAAACAGGCAGAATCAAGTGTCTGTCTGGCATCTACAGTCTTCCCCAAAGCAAAATGAATTTCAACAACTGAGTTACAAATTCTGTATTCCTCTGATATTTATACCCCTAATCTAAAAAAAAAATGAACTGGCTGTTCCAATCCCCATACAGTACCTCTGCCATTCAGGGAGAGCTGGATGATATTATCATATACTGTTACACCATCCAGTCACTGAATGAAGGTAAAGATGAAGAAGTAGACTAGGAATTCTGTTTATATATCTACTGATCTGTTCAATAGAGCTATTAATTCCCACCACAACTGGGTGTCCTGGAGATTCAGTCATCTCCTCGCGAAAAAGTTTGTCACAACACAGTCATGCCCAATAGATACGGCTGCGCATGCTGCAGTCATGCGCAGTAGACTGCCCGTGCCGTGGCTGATATGGAGCGGGGCGCTCCGAATTCAGTCCGTAGTCCTCTCTGTGCACCTTCCTGGGACAGCTTGGTTTTCGATAAATGAATCATTATGCTACTAGTTTTAAAGCCCGTGTACACAGGCCAACACTGTCAGCACTGTAGTAATGTGCAGTACTGACAGGCCGAACGTGCCGCAGCTGATAAGGAGTGGGGCGCTACGAATTCAGTCCGGAGTCCTCTCTGCGCACCTTCCTGGGACTGCTTTGTTTTCGATAAATGAATCATTATGCTACTAGTTTTAAAGCCCGTGTACACAGGCCAACACTGGCGGCGCTGTACTAATGCGCAATACTGACAGGCTGAACATACTGCAGCTGATACAGAGTGGGGTGCTACGAATTCAGTCCGGAGTCCTCTCTGCGCACCTTCCTGGGACCGCTTGGCCCCAGGAATAGGCGCAGAGAGGACTCCGGACTGAATTCGTAGCGCCCCACTCCTTATCAGCTGCGGCACGTTCGGCCTGTCAGTACTGCGCATAATTACAGTGCCACCAGTGTTGGCCTGTGTACATGGGCTTTAAAACTAGTAGCATAATGATTCATTTATCGAAAACGTTTATTTTAACAAAATAAACTCGATTTAACGTAACTATCACTTTAATTACTACACATTTTATTTATGTGTTTATTAAGTTTCTACTTCATCTGTTTTTCTAGAATTAAAAACGTTTGCCCATATTTACCTTTTCCTCAGACAATTGTAGCTCACGCTGTAATTGTTCTCTCTCTCTTTGCCATTCAGACAGTTGATGGACTTTTTCTCTCTCCAGAGCAGTGAGTGTCTCTTGCAGTTGCTCCACAGCAGTAGTTGCCCCTTCCTTCTGTTGTGTCACCTCCCTTAGTCTGATGTTTAACTGCTGGATGGTGTCCTGGTTATCCACAGTCTGTGCACTTAGATCAGAGACTGAGCCACTCAGCTGCACACTCTTTGCATTCAGTTGGTGCAATTCATCCTGGTATTTCTGAATCTGAAGAGAAGATATTTGGACATTTCAAATAAATACATTTACCCTAGTTCCATTGCTTCAAACTCCATTGTCTTTCTAGAACTTTCTCACTCTCTCCAACCTCTGCAGCTCCAGTGTCTCTGCGGCTTCCCACTTCCAGCTCCAGTGTTTCTCTTCTGTCTCCATCTGCAGCGTCTCTGTGACCTCTCACTTAAAGCCTCAGTTTTTCCTCTCCTGCCCTCATCTCAAGTGGCTCTATAACCCCCCATTACAGCTGTAGTGTTTCTCTTCAACCCTGTCATTATATTCAATGTCTTTTCAATCCCACAACTCCCCACCAGCTTCAGTGTCTCTATCCAATCCCCTCAGCTCCAGTGCCCCTCCCCCTTGGCTGAGGGCTTAACACTTTGACTGCCAGAGAGGTGAGCAATACATTGCAAAGAAAAATTTAAATGCACGTATCACACTAAGATTAATGGCATTAAAGAGAATTAAAAACGGTCTATGTTATACATATCATTTCATATGTTTTTGAGAAATAAACCGTAATTTATTGGTGTCACAGTGTGGCACAATTATGCCAATCTTTTTTCTGTGCCAATATTACCGCTATTTTGCAAGAAATTATCATAAAGTGCTGCACTGTGCCACTAATACACAATAGTTCTTTTATGAAAAGCAATTTATTTTAGAAAAAGATGATTTAATAAACTAAATTTGATTTAAGGTTACTATACCACTTTAATTACTACATATTTTATATATGTATTTAGTTTATTCTTCATGGGTTTTCTAGAATAAAAACAAGTTTGCCCATATGTACCTTTTCCTCAGACAACTGTAGCTCACGCTGTAATTGTTCTCTCTGTCTTTGCCATTCAGACAGCTGATGGACTTTTTCTCTCTCCAGAGCAGTGAGTGTCTCTTGCAGTTGCTCTACAGCAGTAGTTGCCTCTTCCTTCTGTTGTGTCACCTCCCTTAGTCTGATGTTTAACTGCTGGATGGTTTCCTGGTTATCCACACTCTGTGCACTTAGATCAGAGACTGAGCAACTCAGCTGCACACTCTTTGCATTCAGTTGGTGCAGTTCACCCTGATATTTCTGAATCTGAAGAGAAAATATTTGGATATTTCAAATAAATACATTGTTTCCTAATTCCACTGTCTCTCCAACCTCTGCTTCAACCTCCAGTGCCTTTATAGAACTTTCTCACTCTCCCCAACCTCTGTAGCTCCATTGTTTCGGTGACCTCCCACTTCTATCTCCAATTTTCCTCTCCTATCCTGCCCTATCTCCAGTCGATCTGTAAAACACCCAATAGAGCTCCAGTGTTTCTCTCCAGCTCTATCATCTACAATGTATTTTCAATCCCATAACTGCAAACTCCCCACCAGCTACAATGTCTCTCTCCAATCCCCTTATATCAAGTGTCTGTCTCTACCCCCACCGGCTCCAGTGTTTGCGGCACACTTTATAGGGTGGATGAGATCCATTATGCCTTGACAAAGTGCCTTTATGGCACATAACAGCAATTGCTATGAATGTTATTTCCCCATGCCACTTTCCTGCATGAACACAAGCTACATGTTTTAAGTAAGTTTTTATGGATTTTACTTTTCCCTTCACAATTGTGCATGACTCATCATCTGTAAGAACATCAGTGAGGAGCTCAGAGTGCCTTGTATTATCCACGGTGGTGGAGGCAATTCTCTGAGGACAAATACAGTGAGTACTATTAATCATAGACTGTTGTGGTGGGGATTACTAATGTACAGGGTCTTGATCTTTACTGCTATATAATCTCCACAGTGTTAGCTTTGTGTAGACTTTATGCCTGTAGAAATCAGAATTTTATTATATGACTAGTGTAAAAGCCCGTGTACACGGGCCCAGGTCCCAATGCGTTGCGTACCCCTCTGGCACTCAAAGGGTTAACAGGCCAGTCCTGCCGCCGACGCAGTCATGCACTGTAGAGACTGCCCGAAAGCACAGAATGTTCCCAGCATTCTGTGCGTTCGGGCAGTCTCTACTGCACATGACAGCTTCTGACAAACATCCTAGCGAATTATTATATAGGACTAGTTGAACATCCCGTTACACGGGTCACAGTGCCACTGCCACCCGGTCGCGGGGCAGTCACGCGCAGTAGAGACTGCCTGCGCCACGGCTGATACAGAGCTGGAAGCTCCTTCGGAGTGCCCAGCTCTGTATAAGCCGCGGTGCGGGCAGTCTCTACTGCGCATGACTGCAGAACGCGCAGCAGTGTGTACTGTGCATGTCGCGGCGTTACACACAATTTAGAGAATTATTATAAAGGATGGGCAAGGTTTGTTGCACAAGTATGTTTTCTGTATCAAATTCCACTTTATAAATTGATTATGTATATTACTGTGGTTGCAATAACTTCTAGGGAACCTTATGGATACAAACATATTTCAGTTTTAAAGGGAAGCTATAACTAATGGAAATATATAATCAGGGATTTTCGTTTTTCTGGTAGAGGATGGGTGCACTAGATTCATGTAATTCCCAATTTTTGATGATGGTGCTTATAGTGATATCAATGGAGACCTGCAGTTAAGTGTTAAATGCACCCTTAGTTTCCCAAAGCAGGAATGCAGACACAGCCACATCTTGCCCTCAGGCGAGATCTATTGCATGGGAACATGGGCATAATTCATGTAGGCTGTCAGAGACAATTAAATTATATAGCAGGTGTTAATATACATTAAGGGCTGGCTTTCAAGCAGATGGGTCTAGTAGACAAAATCTGCATGGAAAGAGCCTGTCTTTAGAAGTTTGCCTGTTAAAGATAACCTGTACTGGAGAAAAGGTGCTGCTGAAAAGTGGAACCTATATTTCAGTGACTGCACTTGCTCTAGGACGGGTCAGCAGCCCAGCAGAGGTCTAGGGTTGAGCCCAGCAGAGGTCTAGGGTCGAGCTCAGCAGAGGTCTAGGGTCACGCCCAGAGCCCAGCAGAGGTCCAGGGTCGCGCCCAGAGCCCAGCAGAGGTCCAGGGTCCCGCCCAGAGCCCAGCAGAGGTCCAGGGTCCCGCCCAGAGCCCAGCAGAGGTCCAGGGTCCCGCCCAGAGCCCAGCAGAGGTCCAGGGTCCCGCCCAGAGCCCAGCAGAGGTCTAGGGTCCCGCCCAGAGCCCAGCAGAGGTCTAGGGTCCCGCCCAGAGCCCAGCAGAGGTCTAGGGTCCCGCCCAGAGTCCAGCAGAGGTCTAGGGTCCCGCCCAGAGTCCAGCAGAGGTCTAGGATCCCACCAAGAGCCCAGCAGAGGTCTAGGATCCCACCAAGAGCCCAGCAGAGGTCTAGGGTACTGCCAAGAGCCCAGTAATATCAGGAAAGAGCCCAACAGTGCCAAGACCCATGCTGTAAATAAGGAAGTACAGCAGAAGCCAAAAGAGGGACTACAAAAACGCCATTCATGGAAGGTAGGGCAGCCCAAAGAGCCCAGTATGTGGGTGAATAAGATATGGTGGTGGTGGATCCAATAAGGAACAATTCAAAGACATCGGAACTACTAACTTCTAAAAGGGACAGAGGAGATACCAAGAAGATATGTAATCCACTGGGAAAACATGAAATGGCAAATATGTTTATATATGTTTGGCCTGGAGAGCACAAGAAGACCAGTCCAGACTGCCCATAAGAATGAGTGTATTGATACAGAACCTGGACAGCAAAAAAGCTACAGGAATTGTGAACTGTACAATGCTGTACATATATACATGCTTGTATGTAGGCACAGACATGAAAAACAATACTTTTACATTTGTCTATGTTGCTTTGTTTTTAAAGGGCCAGTGACAATTTAAACTGGTCCCTAATAAAGGGGGCTAAGCCAAATTGCTTATTAAAATATTTAATTATGGTTACCTCCTTTTCAGACATTTGCAGCTCCCGCTCTAACTGTTCTCTCTCTCTATGCCACTCTGATAGCTGATGAATCTTCTCTCTCTCCAGATCTCCAAGTGTCTCTTGCAGTTGTTCCACGGCAGCGTGCACCTCTTCCTTCTGCTGAGTCACCTCCCTCAGTTTGATGTTTAAGTCCTGGATGATCTGCTGGTTAGCCACATTCTGTGCACTTAGGTCAGACACTGTGTCACTCAGCTTCAGGCTCTGTGTATTCAACTGGTGCACCTCATCCTGGTATTTCTGATTCTGATGAGAACATATTGAAGCCTTAAAATAACAGTAATAATTAAAATACAGTTTCTTTCAAATTCATACAATATAAATTGAACAGACCAGACATGCAAGTAAAAATCCCATGTCCTTAAAGTACCATGAATTTCTTAGTCTGAACTAAACTGTTTACTTCTCTGAAGATTCTCTCAGGTACGGCAACATGAGTAGATTTGATTTCTGATTGGTACATGTATGTGCACTAGTCTCTAATTGGTACATATATCTGCACAAGTCATTTCTCCTCCAAAGTTCAGTTGATACTGATGAGAGTCTGATCACTTATGAAAGCAATTTTTGATAAGTATTAGACATATTTTCTGTTGGACATACCAATTCTGCCTGTAACTCTTTTCAGATATGTACACGTTTTTTAGTTCAATTCATATTGCAGGGTTTATTCTCCTAAGTAAAACAAGGGTACTCACAGTGCTGAAAGGTGTTTTATTTAAAAGTTATCACAATTCAAACTTGATTTTTAGGTGCAGTATCACAGTGATCTGAAACTGTACAGTGGTACTGTTGCTACGCCATCCTATGGAGATTTATGGTCAACTGACCAGCGCCACTGTACAATTTCAGGTCACTGTGATACTGTACCTAAAAAAACAAAAATCAGGTTTGAATTGTAATAACTTTTAAATAAAACCCCTCTCATTAGTCGGAGTACCCTTGTTTTACTCAGGGGCATAAACCCTGCAATATATATTTTTTTGCATATTAAGTATTACTGTCCCTTTAACCATTTAAGGGCCAAACTTGTGTGCAGAACTTTGCTTAGTAATGGTTTTCACACGTCTCTCATCCTTAAAGGGTTAAAGGAACAATAATGCTCCCCCTTAATAAATATGTTAATTAAAATGGCAAAATGTGTACTTAGCGAGTCTCTGACTCGATCCCACAGGAGGACTGTCTCTTCTTCTGGATTGATTACAAACCAATAATACATGTCTGAGAGGGACAATCATCCTGTCTGGTCACTACTTATCACTATTGGGAATGCGCAAATTGAATATTTTGCCTTTATCATGTCCGGTAGGAATTCCGATTTTGAGCAGACAGGAAGATTGCTCTTGCTCAGATTCTGTATAACTCATCATTTCAACAAACAAAAGGAACACAGAGCCTTCAGCCAATCCTGCACTTGTGTGGGATCAGGTGAGAGATTTGTTAAGCACAATTAGTTTTCAGCTCTTAGAATAAAGTTATTATAGTCTAGCAATTTGGCCTTTGCATTAAAAGCTTGATATTATTTCTGTTTCTTGAGCCTGGTCTTTATATCCTTTTTCCTTATAGCAAATTTTGAGTTGATGAGGTTGGACCCTTTATAAAGGCAACATATGTTAAACTATTGAGTGTGACTGATTCCTTCTACAGGTGAAAGGAGAGAGGAATGCAGACCTCATGCTCTAACATTCCTGACAGATAGATCCTGAAAGCTTGCACTCTAAAACTACTGAGCCAATATCATGTTTGCTCTGTTTGTCTCCTTATTTAAGACAGTAATGATATAAGCTGTCCCATAATGCGTGGATATGAATCAATCTACTATACAGTTTAGCTTCACCATCTAGTGGTGACTATATCAAGTGCACAGAGACCAGAGTATTATCCTTCTGGTGGAGACTGTTGTCTTCTATGAGAAAGGGTGTTAAATACAGTTCAAAGGTCAGTGAAAACGGCAACTGCAAGTACAAAAATTACAAAGAAAAACACAACTTACTAAATATTTCAGTCTATGAAAGACTCCAGTATAAGTCAGCTCTTGTGTTAAACAAATGAAGAGCCAGTAATTATTATAGACACAGACCCCCCCTTTAAGCAATCCTCACCTGTTTGTTTAGTTCCTCCAAGTTGTTCTCAGCTTTGTCTTTTTCTTTCATTAAATCCTGGACTTGTTTTCTACAGATATAAATAAAGAACATGGGAGAAACATTGTATTAAAAGGAATTAAACCACTTTGGAACAACATGTGGCACAGAAGCCCCATTATTCTCAAGCAGTGCTCAAGGGTTAGTTTGGAAAATATGGTAAATATACTGTAACCACCTCAGTGCCAGACTGGACAGCAACACATTCTGTAGCCATGTGTAAATCGTAGGCACCAAATCAACACAGCAATACAGATAACAGGGAGAGAGATTCTAAGACTGGGTAATCAATTTTTGAACCTCCGGCTGTTGAGGGACTACAATTCCTGTCATCTAACCAGTCGTTAGTTGTTTGGAGACGCTGGAGATCCAGCATCTGAGTACCCCTGAACCAGGGTGAGATAAAGTTGAGAAACTCTCCATATGGAGCCTCTTTTTCAAGGTTTTGATACATAAGCTCCATAACATAACGTAGGGTCCTGTATTAAAAATGGCTGTGTAGAAATTCTGCTCTAATTTAATCTCAATCATTAGGTTGACTAGCATTTTCAAAAGCATAAATGTCAATTTTGAAAATTTGACTGTATTACAGATTTTTTAGGTGGATAATATATACAGGTAACTATTATATTTATAGAGACATAGGAACCAAGAGGAAAAGTCCAAGAGGGAAGGGAAATCTCTGATCAGGGAATCGAAGAAGACTCAACACAATGTTTTTTCTGGGAGGGAGTCATATGTTCTATATGGACTAAGAGGAAACTAAATGAATGCTAAGTACACTAAAATCATTTTCTCTGTCATCCATTATGGAACACAGGAACCATGGGTACGTATCAAAGCTATCCACCAATACTTTGGGGGAAGGAAAAAAAAAAGAGGAAAAGAAACCCCTTCCAACTCAGACCAGTATCCTCAGTACTAAACTGGTACAACATGAACCTCAGGTGTCAACGGGCACCAAACCTGTACACCAGATAACATGAAAACCAACTGTAAATAAACAGGGTTCTGATCTCAGAAAAAAAACAAGGACATCTAAACAACTACTTAAGACCTTCTAACCTAAACTGGCTTCAGCCAAAACCATCACATTAACACGACAGTGTTTCAAAAAGGCATGCAGAGAGAAGCCCATGTCACCATCTTACACAACTGCTTATACAGTGGCCTGATTTTTGTTGGCCCAAGATGTGTCCACGCTGTGACTCGAAGGGGTACAGGTTTCCTTCTGGTAGCATACACCTGTAAAAGGACCGCTTTAAACCAGGAACCTATAGTAACATTAGATGAAGCCTGTCCTGCACGTTGGACCTCAGGAATAGAAAACATCCAATCAGTGTTCCAAAAAGGCTGCATGTGATGAACATAGTGCATTAAGCACCTGACCACAGCAAACAGATGAAGGTCCTCCTCCTGTCTGTTAGAAGGATCAGGACAAAAAGAATGAAGAACAATTTCTTAATTGATATGAAAATCTGAAACAACCTTGGGCTGAAAACACATGCATTTGCAAAGCCACCCTGCCAAGGAGAAAAAAAACAGAAAGGGAGGTTTACGAGACATAGCCTGAAGCTCAACTACCCGCTGAAACAGATACAATAGCCAGAAGAAAAGTTGTCTTGAGTGTGAAGAAATGCAGAGAAACTCCCCACACCATGTTGAAGTCCCATGAAGGAGTGGGATCCTAAAAGAAAGGTAGGCATGAGACACCTCTTGGACAAAGGTTTATGAAACAGGGAGCAAGGTTATATGTCACTGGAAAAGAACAGAAAGATTTATTTTGATGGAGCTAAGATTAAATGCCATCCTGATGAAAGACTGGCACATACGCCTCAGCCCACAATCCTCTGGATCCCTTCCCAAGTTGTTGTGCTTCTGGTCCTTCCTTCCAGTTGATGCAGGTTACCACTGTTGCCTTGTCAGACAATCTGCACAGGGAACCCATGTAGAGGATAAGACCAATGACACAGTTTAGGTGAAGTGCCCTGCAGCTTCAATACATTGATGTACAGAAGGCACTTCTCCCTGGTCCAAAGGTCCTGGGGCATCAGGGAGCCCAGACTAGCTCCCCAGCTCAGCAGGCTAGAATCTGTGATGAGCATGACTCAGTCGGAAATGACAAATTGACATCCCAGAATCAGATGGAACCACTGAAGCCACCGGTGAAGGTCCTCCTTTGGATCAGAGACATGACACAAGACAGATAAGACTGGTGCCTGGACCAGTTCCTGAAAACGAAAATGTCCAGCTGCAATTCCCCATGTGTGCAACTGAGGAAACATAACTGCCTCCAGAGCAGAGACCAGGTAACTAACCCAGCACTGTCACTGAGAGCTAGGATATTGCCTGGGACACCTGAAGCACCAGAGATTGAATCTTGTTGTCTGTAAGAAACACCCTCCCTTGGAGGATATAAAATCTCATGCAGAGAAAATGAAGGACCTAGGATGCAACCCAGATACGTTTTGAGACAGAATACACAACCGTGCTGCTCCAGAATGGAGATGCACTCCTGAATCTGAGTACACAAGATTACTTCTGAAGAAGCCTTGAGTAAAAGGTTGTCTAGGTATGGAATCAAGGAGATCTGTTGAGTGTAGTTATGAGCTGCCAAGGATGACATGACCTTTGTGAAGACCCTCAGAGCAAACACTAGACCAAATGGAAGGCTGTTGAATTGAAGTCACTGTCCTGGAATGCAAAGTGAAGTTGCTGATGATTCAGTTGAATCGAGGTTGTGCAGATAAGAGCCAGTCTAGGGAGGTTAAAAAAAACTCCCCTGGGTTCCTTATCCATGCTAAGAGAGCATAAAGACTCCATCCTGAACTGTGGGGCCACCACAAAACAGTTGAGGAACTTTAAATGGGTCAGCATGCACCATCTTTTTTGGGGACCACAAATCATACAATGAAGCAGTCCAGAGAAGGAACAGGAATCAAGAGCTGTATGTCTAACTGGAAGGAAAGTGAATCTAGGAAAATACTACTTTGGATCACAAGGAACTTGGAACAAGAAAAACTCTAAGCACGAAGGGACTTGAAGTCTACACGATACTCTTCTGAAATTACCTGCAAAACCAGGACCCAGCGAGTTCATGAGGAGGTGGACTTGTCTGCCTTACACTTCTGAGCAGTTTTCTTGCCTACCAAGTCTGCCTGGATTTTAGGTAGGGGTGAGATGCCTGTGCCTTAGACCTGTACCTGATGTGGTGGGGGTAACAAACCACATAACTTCAATGGAAAAAAGGAACATTTAGGTGGGAATTGAGGAAGCAAAGTACTCTTGCTTCCAGGTGTGTGGCTGACAACTCTCCAATTTATGACCAAGCAATGTCTACAAAGGGAAGAGAAACCAATTGTTTCTTGGAGGATAGGTCAGTTAACTAGATCTTAAGCCGCAGAGTGCAAAATGCAGCTATGGAGAAAGCAAAGGCCTTAACAGAAAGTTAAGTGGCATCAAAGGCCATTTCAGCCAGATAAGCATTAGTAGCTTCAATGACCATGGAAAGCAAAGCTACCAGGTCATACTTAACAGCATTCCCTTGGATGGCATCCAAGAGTTAATCACTCCATAAAGCCATGGCCCTAGTCACCCAGATTACCTTGGTTCCAGCGCCGCAGCTTCAGGCGACGCTCGAAATGACGCTTCGGCATCAGCGGCCGTCCATGCCGCACGGATATTGCTGGAATGACACATGTTTGGATGCATCAATGCTAGATGCATTATCTGCAGGCATGAGGCTTCAAGCATGCAGCAGGCCTCTGTTTTATGTGTTTGATTCCTGTAGTCTCCTCCTACCTACTTCCTCCCACTGAGCTGCTCCTCCTACCTACTTCCTGAGGAGGGGTTTAAAGTGCAGACTAAGTCCTGACTCAGTTGCCCTTGCGTTGTTGTACAATACAGTTAAGTTTCCCTTGGGCTCTGTGTATGACCTGGCTAGTTTGACCATCCTGTCACGGTTTTTTTAAAGACGCTCAGACCAGTATGTAAAATAAAACACAGTTTTATTTAGCAATAATAACACATAAGGTCGCCCTCTAGTGGCGGTTGGGTGTACATAAACGATAGTGACTGGAAAATACAAAGGTAGATGCACAAACGGAATACAAGTACAACTGTACCACAGAGGAAGGGGTATAACCCCAGAGGGTTAAGTCCTTGATAAATAATAGTTTCACAAGGAACTGTTTGGCACGCCCTGGGTATAAGGAAGCTGAGCTTAAGGTAACCACAGAGGGTTAAGTCCTTGATTATGATCAGTCTCTTAAGTGGATATTTTGGCACGCCCGAGGTGTAGATAAGCTGTGCTGAAGAATTGTTCACCATCAAGTGTATAAGGACTGTCTCGCCACGGTGTGTAGTAAAGCAGAGCCCAATAGCCCCCACGGGCGTACCTTCTGGAATGGCTACTGCTAGTGCAAGTGATCTTAGCCCCACGGGCGTGTATCGAACCGGCCTGCAATGCAAGAGCTCCCAAGCCTCCTCAGACTCTACCGGACTGAGTATAACGAGACTGGGCCAATAGCCCAACTGAAGTAGTACCGGAATGCTAGTGCAAGGCCTGTGCCCGTCGCCACTCGGTATAACGGAATCGCCCAGTGTATACAACGAGAGAGAGAGAGAGCCAAAGCGCCCAACCGGCCTAATCGGAAGTGAATACTCTACTGGGATGGTATTGAGTTGCCGACGGAGAGCGGCCAACTCAGCAGGAGTATCACTATGAACAAGGCTCACACTGGAGTAAGGAGAGTGGGACCGAGGCAGCACTGGTAGGGTTAAAAGGCACGTTTACACAAGGCTTTTCTGCAGTAGCACAGCACTGCTGTCTGAATGAGGCGTACACAGCTCTGCACGATTGTAACACTGCACTGCACGAAGTAACACCAGGAAAGACAGACACACAAGTACTGGAACAGTGGATGATAATGTCGCGACGGCGACAACCGGAACGTAGGTCTTCTGGAACACGCTGTAGGTTGATCTTGCAGGAGGAAGTCAGCCGGGCCGGATCGGAGCACGTAGGAGGTAGTCGTACAAGCCGGATCATACACAAGCAGGAACGTCAGCCAAGCAGAGTCGAGGTCCGGAGGAGGTAGTCAGACGAGCCGGGTCATACACAAGCAGGAACACTGGAGAATGGTCAGGGCAAGCCAAATCGGTACACAGGAATCAGGAACGCAGCAACAGAACAACTGGCTCAGAAACACCACGAAAGGGCACCTGACAGATGGAATAGTCAGGTATAAAAAGGAAACCAAGGGGCGGGCCAAACCAAGTGAACAAATCACCCTCAACCATAGAAGAGAGTGACAGCTAGATCACAGGCTCTGTGATACATCCATTCTGGTGCTGACCTGTGGCTCTGTCTGACTACTCTTTTGCCTGCTCCCATTGTGTAGTGGACACCCAGTCTGGTGTGGACCTGTGGCTCTGGCTGACTACCTGAACTGTGTATGACCCAGCCTGTCTGTCCATCCACTCTGGTGTTGACCTGTGGCTCTGTCTGACCATTCTCATTGTGCCTTCCGATTTGGCTTAGACATCATTTCTGGTGCAAACCTGTGGCTCTGACTGACTACCTGCTCCGTGTATGACCTGGCTTGTCTGACTACCCAACTTTGGTGTTGACCTGGGGCTCTGTCCACTGAGCATCCAGCATACCAACTCTTCAGTGGATATCCTATCTGGTGCAAACCTGTGGCCCTGGCACACTACCTGCTCCGTGCATGACCCGGCTTGTCTGACAATCCTTTCTGGTGCTGACTAGGGGGCTTTGTCTGTTTACTCCATGTGTTGGTCCCCTTTCCACAGACACCCATCCTAGCGTGTACCTGGGGCTCTATCAGACTCATAGCTTACTGACTGCAGGCTGAGTCAGTGCTAGTTCTTTGGGCGTTCCTAATTACTCGAGGCTCCAGTGGGCTGAGGCCTAGTCTTGGACAGTGTGGTGGATCTATTGGCGTACTGCTATTTCTGATACAGTGCTTCCCTCTTTGACCACCCTTTGTGTGTTATTGGTTTATGTGCATTACTATGATTATTCGAATAAAAGATTGTTTTACTTTACCGTACTGACTCCTGGTTTATTCCTGGGAACCGTGACACAATGGCATTCAGAAAGGAATCCAGGTATTTATTTGTCTCATCCTTAAGGGCTGTGGCATGCGCCGGCACTGTATTCTTGGCAAGAAAATAAATGGGGGGGTGAACAACTGCAGGAAGGGTAGCCCAATGTGATAAGGCCTCAGCCATAAGGGAATACGGATTAGAAATATGCCGATTAAGGAACAGTCTCCTATCAGGCATCTTCCATTCCTCCAGGATAACCTGGTCCAAGGAATGAGGAAAGAGAGGAACCTCCTCCTTGCATTTCTTACAAATTTAAGGGGAAGTGGAACAGGAATCCGTTCCTCTGAGACATGAAGAGTCTCCAGGACTGCCAGAATGAACCTGTATGCCAAGGGACTACAGTCATCCTCATAATAGTGTCCCAGGGAAGAAAACAGGTCTAAATCATCATCTTCAGTTTCATCTTCTTCAGCAAAGGAATCCCCAATCGTTTGTGTGTGTGTGTGTGTGTTACCTTGAAATAATGGGCCACAAATGTCTGGTAAGGGGTTCAGGGTGTCCCAAAGACCAAGGGCTGAGGTCCCCTTAACCAGAAGAGGGGATAGAGACAACTGAAGAAATAAGAGCCTTGAGGACATAATGTAACAGTATACTCCCTAAGGAGCCTAGCCTGGCAAGAGGAACAATGAGTTAAAGGAGTTAGGCGAACCCCAGAATCCTTAGCCTTGGACTTACCCATGTGTCCCTTAGATTCTGACAGTCTGAAGACCTGACAAGACAGTATAAAAGACAGCAGAAAGTAGAGAAAAAAGTACCTAAAATTGTGAAAAGGTACTTCTCACACTGCAAGCAGAAGGGAAAGGCAAGCCTCTGTGGAGCACGTAGAATCAAAAAAAGCACTTATTCCCATGCCAGATAATGCAGGGAAACAGGGATTTCTGGGAAAAATTATCTTTTCTGGCACCACTGCACTCCAGTTGTTGGAAAAAAAAAAAAAAAGCGGTCCCCTGTACTTGGGGGAAGGGGGGGGGGCTATATGTGCATTTCACAAGAAGCACAATGAACAAATAAATTGTATTTTTGGGACAGTATACCTAAAGTTAACATGCATATAGCCAGCAAAGCAGCAGTCACCTCATTCAGACCCACAATAGCTACTTGTGTCTTCTGGGAATAGGTGACTCAGATAGAGGATGATATCCTGAATAAAGTCTCCAGAGAAGACTTGGTTAAGGTCATGTCAACAATCGATCTAGCAAGAGATTTTCTATGAGACGTAAAGAAAATTTGAAGACTGTGATGACATCAGCACTAGTGGCAGACAGAAGAAAGATCTCCATAGCTTAAACAGTGGCCCACAGATTTATCCTCCAAAAATAAATTGTGTCATGCCTTATGAAGGCTCTTAGTATTCGGCAAGGAACTAGATGCTTTGGTAAAGTAAAACAGGCAGGAGAATAAAATGCTTCCTTAAAAGAAGAGATTCAGCCATCATAAAATACTTTTCTGCCCATATATATACTTGGAAGAACCACAAACCCAGACAGTCCTCCTCAAGACCTTACTCCTCTAAAGCAACATAGTCCCCAAGAATGGTTCCCATGAATCCCACAACAAGCTAAAGTTATGAGACCAGGATATCAACACAGCTAGAAGGAAGGTAAATATGTTTCTACCAGTACTTATTGGAAAGCTGTAATAACATGTGAACTATAATCACCTTTATTATTTCTTAGGAAATTACCCATATTATATATGTTTTTTCATAAAGAAGTTTACTATTCCTTTAAGCAAACTTTGGCGAATTCTGGGTAAGCAAATACTTTACAGGAACTAGACAATTTCAAAATAACATATCCACTGACAATAAAGAAGTAGAGTACCCCCATTCTCAGAGTATCTGGTCTCATTACCTGTGCCTGTTATTTACATCTTCCAAATCATACACCTCCTTCTGGAGTTGTTCAACTTTATTCCTGAGCAAGCAGTTATCCTCGGAGAGTCGACTGAGCTCCATCCTAGGTGAATAAATACAATGTCAGGCAAAAATGCTACAGATGTGCAGATGTTACACAACAATTGGGTAAACCATTTCTCACCAGGGGAAATGCACTACTGTGTGATAAAAATGAAATAAATGCTCAGTTAAAGGAACTTATGTACCAATATCTTTCCAACATGTAAGAGAGGCTCCACAGAATAAAATAGGAGTTTCTCCTTCCATAGCTTATCTCATCTTTTCCCTATCTTAATGCATAAACAACCAGGTGTTGTTGGCTGTCTTAAGATGATGGGAGCTGTAGTCTAACAAAAGGCCAAACTAAAAGCAGGGCTCTTTGTACAACTTTGCCCCATAACAGGTCAACTCTCTACCCTCCTCCCCACATAATGAGAAGTGCTAAATCTGATGTTCATATGACTTTGCCACAGGTGTTATTGGACTATAACTTCTATCACCCTCAACCAGAAGAACGGTCAACTTTACTCCATTCAAGTGAACGAGGGACAGTGCATCATTAAAATGGGAACTATACTCATAGTATAAGCTCTTAATCTGTTTAACATCAGGAATTACTCAAATACGTGTGACTGTGTGAATTAAAGTGGTACCTTTATTTGTTAACTCAATAGCTTTACAGTGCAATCTTCAAGACCACTTAAGCCTTCTTGTCAGACATGTTATTTACAGTTGGAAATAAGATTTATAATTACTTTGGATTCCATTGAAGGTGACAATCTTCTAATCACCCTCTCCCTAAATTACTCTTTAGGCAACATAGCATTATATGTAAGTGAGACAGAGCAAACTCTAAGAAAATGGATACATTTGCACAGCTTCAGGGTTGACAAGAAAAAAAAAAAAGATACACCTTTGGGGTGCACTTTTTCAATGTACTGGTGAAAATCTTTCAAAAAGAGAGACAGAAAGGTCTGGGGGTACAAGATGACCACTTTTAACCGTTTGAGTGCCAGAGGGGTATGCAGCACATTGCTTTGCAATGCATTGTGTACCCCTCTGGCACTCAAAGGTTTAAAACTCTGAACTGTGGCCTAAATCGTGACAAGGAATTAAACATGTATTACCCACAAATTCAATATACTTTGCCATTTTTACTTGCAAATTGCAAACTCCCAAAACACTCTGACCAACACTGAAGCAATTAACATTTCAAAATGGAGAGAATTCTTGTACCACTTGGCCACACTTTATATTGGGAGGTAAACTTTATTACAGACTTCAAAAGATGACCCTCTGAAATCTAAAAAGTAATTTAGAGAGAGAGAGAGAGACTGGAGATAAGATTGCAAAGGAATCAATCCAGTGTAATTGAAAGCTTATATTTCTCACTGTCATGAATGTGTGATGATTATCTGCTGTATAATCTATGTTATGTTATGTGTGTGTGAGCTTGCACTCTAAATCTATTCAGTCAGCCAAAATATTATCACTCTTAATCTACTAATCTCCTGCTTTATCCATGGCTAATATGGTACCATCCTTTCAGAAAAGTGGAATTTAGGTATCAGAAAATACTTAGTTGGCTCTAAAGAAAAATGGTAGGGTTTTTTTCTCTCTGGGTTCTCTTATTTTAGCTTTTAAACTTCATAAGACTGTCTAGATTTTAAGATGCTCTATGAAGGATGCCTCCCAAAGTAAGCTTTTCTGATAAAACATTGCTAAAATACAGGCTACTCTTACATGGAAGACAAATAACATTCATAGGAAGCAGCTGTTCCTGCACTCATTTCGTGCTGTGTCTTAGGCTCTGTTTACACTTGTGAACTGCACTGCAACTCTGATCAAACGGCCAATGATGTTTACTTGCATTGTACCTGCCTTCTCCCTCCAATCCCATCAAGGGGAGGGAGAGGCTTGGGGGATAGTGAATCACTGGCAAAGGTGTGATGGGGGGGCCTATATCAGTATCAGCAATTCATTGGAGGTTGTGATGTGCATCTACAGGAAGAACATATGCTTGTACAATAGAATACAACCTCTTGATGGGAAAGCGAGCAGTGCAATTGAAAACTGCTTCTCCAGCCTATTGGAGAATGGCACTTTATCCTCTTGAATGCTAGTGGTCTATAAAGCACTGTTACAGATCACACAGGAGACCTCTTAAGTGAGGGGTAGTGAATTGCTGGCCCTCCAGCAGCTGGGGACTACAACTACCATAATCGCTAACCAGCTGTTGGCTGGTTGAGGATGATGCAGGATGTAGTTTCCATCAGCTGGATGCTGGAAAATTAACAACCCTTAGGTTAAATTTTACAATTTTTGCTTTTCCTTAATCATACTGAATACTACAATTTAATCTTGCCAATGTTTGAATTTTACCTAGATTTTTATGAAGAGTGGAGAGGAAGATACATTAGAAATCAATCACAAGACAAAGTATTTTCACATCATTGCTAGGACATCAAGGCTGCATTTTTCATGTGCCATTTTCATAGGCAGTGTGCAATGTGCTAGAAGTGATTTGGTTTTGAAAACCAAATAATCAGTAAATTAGTTAAAAAAAAAAACAGCACAGAGATGATCAACATTACTTTTTGTTATGAAGTGCAGTATGTTCTGTTAAAGTGTTCTAAATTGGCTTTTTGGAAAAAAAAAATTGGTAAAGTGAAAGTATCACACTTGGAGATGTGGTTTTAAAAAATATTAAGTCATGTCTCAAGGTGCTCTGAAACAGCAGGGAAATATGCTACAATATGTACCTTCTCAAATTGTCCATGCTTGATTAGGAGGAAAAGAAGAAAGATCAATGTCTCTCCTCCCCTTGCTATTGTAGTGTGAGAACTGAGTGTGCTTTTGCATTGTTTTAAACCCTTCCTAAAATTTTTGTTGTCGCGTGATATCAATCTATATTGATCTGGATAAATATCACCCTTGGATAGCTTTTATTATATGAAATATAGGGTCGGGTCCACCATCTTGTTGATCTAGTGATTCTCAGCTTAGTTCTAGGGGCAAACAAGGAAACATCATGTTTTAAGGATATCTCTAATTAAGAACAGGCAGATTAATTACAATTATTGAGCCACTGAATACCCACCTGTGATTAAGCCTGGTTAACCTGAAAACATGCACTTTTGGTATGCCCTGAGGACTAACTTTGAGAACCACTGTTTTTTGTTTTTTTTTAAACAATGAAAATGTTCTCAGACTGCTCTAACATTCATTAACTACACATTTACATACATTTATAAGTAACTGCCCAAAAGGATTAGTTACCACCACAATGGACCTCCACATAGATATAGATACATTAATGCAAGAAAATTATACAATGAACAATACATTAAAACCAAAATATATTTTGGGTTCAACTTTCCAATCTTAACAGAGTAAATTTAATTTTGTAAATACATGGTTAGTGAATTACTAGAGAAGTTGGCAGTCAAACATTATCATAGAGATTGTTGAATTTGTAAGATTAATTCTGCAAATGTATGGTCCCTTCCGAGATCATGTGGTCAATGGTGTTATTAGCTTGTGTTGCATGCTCATTAGTCATTTAATGGTACAGTGCGATTAATATAATTTTGTTAACTATAAAAATGTATTGTCAAATCAAACCTGTCATCCTGACTTGCTCTGGTTTCTCGCTCTAATTCACGTACTAAATCTTCTAGCTCAAAGAGCTTCTCTTTGACACTGATCTTTTCACTCTCAATTTCCTCTTTGGCATCATGGATTTTCTTGGTTGCCTCATCTTCTATTTGCTGGAGATGACTCATTGCTTCTCTCATCTCATTCTGAAGGACTCTTAGCTCCTCTTCCTTACTTTTTAGCTGCTGAGACAAAAGAGCATTTCTAGCTATTTGCTCTTCTAGTCGATCTGTTTTCTTCACATGGACATCTTCTGGAGATGATTTGCAGGCATTTTGTTCTGTGTAGATTTCTTTTACAGACAGCAATTGACCAGATGTCAGCTCTTGTTCATTTCCACTCCCTACATTCATCTTGTTCTCCAGTTCCACAGGCTGTCCTGATGACAGTAACACCTCTTTGTTAAGCTCTTTCTTGTCTCTTGTAAGCTGCTGAAGCATTGAATCCTGCAATTGTGATCTCAGTTGTTTTATATTTACCTCAGACAGCAAACATTTTTCTTCCCAAGCTGTCAGCTGACTACATAATTGTGCTTGTTCTTCTTCAAAGCCTTCCTGATGTCTCTGAAGAGTCTCTTTTGCCTTTATCTCATCCTGCAGCTGTGCTCTTAGAGTGGATACCAAGCTCTCCATCTCCTGTAGCTTTACTGCTGCACTCTCCTCTGCCTTTTTCAACAAAGACAGCCTCTCCTCCGCTGCTTTCAAAGAGAACAAATCATGCTGATACTTAAGATTCTGGGTCTCAGTCTGTTTTATATTCATCTCTATGAACTCGTCTTGTTCTACAATATTGGTTGTGCAGTCTATATCCAGTGCATTTATCTGATCTTTGTCTGACGCATGTACTCTCCCTAGAATGGCCTCAGTCATGGGTTTTGACTGAGCAAATGTTGCCGTGTTTATATCAACCAACTCTTCATTTAAGCAATCATTTGTTTGTCCTTTCACCAAAGGTTGCCTCTCTTTTTCGTCAGTGCAGTCTCCTCTATTCTCATTTAATAAAAGTGCATTTAAACCCTCTATTTCCTTGCTGAGCCTATCCAATTGCATTCTATAGTGGCTTTCTATGCTTTTTTTCTCAATGGCAAATGTTTTACAGATGCGTGCTTGCTCTTCATTGTGCTTCTCTTCTAATTTAAGCTGTTCTTTTTTAAACTGCACCATTAGTGCATTCAGTCTCTCTTCCCAACATGTTCTCTCACTGATGTGCTCCTCTGCTATTGTCTTCTTATCCATTTCATGCATTTCCAAGATGGCTTTCTTTTCACTGTAATGTTGCTGAAATATATTCTGGCAATAATCAGTGTACTGTGCTTCAATGTCTGCCAGCTTTTGATTCAGTTCTTCTTCTGCCTCTTGCCTATAGACAAATAATGTGGATGGTCACCTGAATCACATACAATTACACTCATTTAAAGACCCACATGGAGCTTTGCTATCATTTTTAAGAACAGCCCATGACCATTTTGTACATAGAGAGTGCTTTCTGCATGAAAAGCTTTAATAATAAAGAATGTGAAGCTTGCAAACAAGCCTATAGGTTCTTGTTGTTACTTTAAATTTTCTGCACTACAGAGGACTGCTAAGTGCATTAATTTATTTATATATTCGCATCATGCTATTAAACTTCCACATACTCTAATTTGAGAAAGAATGAGTCACAATTATCAAAACTTCAGTTTGGTCCTTGTGACAACAGCAGCTCATTTAAGAAATGCTCTTCACGTATATCTCAATTTCAGGAGCAAATGAAAGTAGAGTTATCAAGTAACTGCAGCTGTTTTGGTAAATATTGCTAAAGGGGGATTTTTGTGTACTTCCCAATAAATCCTTTTTTTTTCTTGGCACATGTGGAACACAGGAACCATGGGGTGAATTATCCTCTGTCCAGGAGGGCAGGGTATTTGCCTTATAAGGCTCTCTGAAGGCTAAGATTCCCACCCTGCTCCACCTTACCCACACTCACTTGTAATGAATAGCAAAGATCGAAAACAGAAAAGATGCAGGAACCATGGGGATATACCAAAAGCTATCCCCTAAGTTTCCATGGAGGGAGAGAGAAAAACCTCTCAAAACAGGGACGAGTTCTAAATGAGAAGAACTAGAACAGATTCAACTGCAGATATCAACAGACAACTACACTCCAAGTAACAGGAAAAACACAAGTTACTAGGACCTTCCATCCAAATAAAACAGTAAGCAAACAGATTACTGGTAAAAGAACACAAGAAGGATACCAACACAGTCTCAACGGCCTGAAGGACCTTCCTGCCATAACTTACTTCAGACAAAGCCAGAACCAGGACATGGGGGATTAATATCACATGAGACCACTCTATACAGACTTTCCTCAATGCCATGGGTAACCAAAGGAAACACATATTCCAGGAGAACTTCCACAGGAAGAACATTATGTCCACAAAAGGAATGAGAAGGGACCCAGGATGAGGAACAGAACAGGGAAAGCTTGCAATTTGATGAGAAATTATTAAAACCATGGATGAAAGACCTCACAGACTGACTATGGAGTTGAACACCATCTGGTCAAGTTCTGGAGTCTCAAGATCTAGCTGCTGATGACTGAGAAAGTCTGGCACAATATTGTCTACCCCCGGAAAGTGAACGGTGGAGGGAGGCATGTAAGCTTCCACCCAAACAAGAATCAACCAACCTTCTGATCATATGGCTGCACTTGGTCCTTCATTGGTGGTTGAAATAAGGCAAAGCTGTAGCACACATTGGCAAACTCTGTAGGGACTGCAATGCAGCAGAGCAAAACTAATCAACCAGTATACATTGATGGGAAATAGACTCTCACTCTAAGGCCAAAAAACCATCTTAAAGTACACGTCAGTTTGTCAGGCTGGCATCCATTGTGGCTGTCCCAATAGACAGATGGGACATCTAAAGCCACTAACAGTGATCTGACTTTGGCCGGCTGGAGAGAGAAAAAAGTCATAGGAAAGCTGACACTGCTGTCTGAACCAGTTCCTGAGAATCAACAGATGCATTTCCCAAGTATGGGACTGGGCAATGAAGACTGCCTCAAAGGTAGAGACCCTAACAACATCATTGACACCAATGTAGTTGCAGACAGGAGAAGTAAAACTTGAGACAACCACCTGGACAAAGATAGAATCTATTCCACTGGCAGAAAGATACGTCCCAGAAAATCATTGAATCTCATGCCAAGAAAAAGAAGGGTCAGGGATGGAAACAGAGAGTATTTCTGGAAATTGAGTTCCAGAACAGACACACAAGTTTGAATCTGAAGGTGGCTTTAACAAAAGGTAATTCAGACAGGGAGTAAAAGAAATCCCTAGAGAATGAATTAGAGCAGCCAATACTGACAATACAGAGGACCTTAAGTACTTTGTAAGAAAACTCTGAGGAACAGACCCCAGCCCAAAAATAAGGGTGAGTAACTGCAAAAGATGATTTGGAAGTCAAACTGAAGGAAGAGCAGAGGATCAGCATAGAAAGGAATAGGCAGATGTGTCCTTTATATCCATGGATGCTATAAAAACTCCCCTGGACACATAGCAACTATGACAGAGCACAAAGCCTCAGTCTAAAAATGGTTGAGATGCTTCACATATAGAATAAGACAGCATCCACCGTTGGAACTGTGAAAAGGTAGGAAGAAAATCCTATGAATCTTGCTTGAAGGTAGGAACCAAAGCCTGCATTAAGGAAAGAAACTGCATCTTTAAACAGACAGCCTCTCAACAGATTGTGAGAGACACTGGGCATAAAGGAAAAAACAAAAAAGAAGGGATCTGAAATCCATATGATAGCCTTCCATGAGTGCCCTGAAAACATACTGGTCCACCATGGAGAACGAACCCACAACATGAAAGAGATGCAGATGAACTCTGATCACCTGAGGCAGTACAGACCCCTGCAAGCCATGCAGAGGTAGACTTGTCAGCTGGGGGCTTTTGGGGAAGCTTCTTGCCTGCCCACGTCTGTTTGGGTTTTGGGGAGGGTGTGGTTCGGCCAATGTAGGAGTACACACTCTAAGAGCGTACCCATACTGGCAAGGATGATGAAAACCATGCACGTACCATGGAAAAAAGGAAGGCTTGAAGGTAACCCGAGGAAATAGTGCACTGTTGCCCCAGCAGCATGGCTAATAAGTTTCCTCAATTCTGGGTAAAATAACTGTCTGCCCATGAAAAGGAGAGGAACCCAAGGACTGCTTAGAAGACTGGTCTGCCAACCACATTTTGGCTAAGGGGTATGACACAGAAAGAGTGCTAAAGACTTCCCAGTAAGCCCAGCAAAATAACATACTTTAGAAAGATTTGCATTAACTTCAAGAAGCTTAGAAAACAAGATTATCTCCTGGTGAATCCACATGGACAGTCATGGCTCTAGACTCCCAAACAACCATGAAGGTGGGATGTAGAGTTGCACCCGAAGCTGTGCAACTCATCTTTAGCTCCTGTATTCTCTTCTTATCTGCCAGATCCTGAAATGCCACAGCAACTACAAATGGCAGAGCTGCAAGCTGAAGAGAGAGGTGGAAAAGACTCTATTGGGGGGAAAAGCCCACTGCAGTAGGGCTGAAAGAGAGATGGAACATTAGATCATCTGGAACTAACTAGTACCCTAAGAGGCAATGTCCCCTTCCTCCAGAATTAATAGGTCCAAGGTCTGGGAAAATGAATTCAAGTCAGAGGCTACAGAGCTTCTAAGGGTCTCCAAAATGTTATGCTAAGACCCTCAGAAGAAGGTGATGCATGTTCTCTTTCAAAGGAAACCCCAGGACTAGAGGAGGAATAAAATCATCCTCATCCACTTCCCCATCCTTATTAGACTGATTCCTTGCATTGGGGGGTGCAGGATAGTCCTGGTAGAGCTCAGGTACACCCTTAATAGCAGAATGGAAATTATCCACAGAAGAAATAAGGGCTGTAAACCATACAGACCCCTGTTCAAAAGAAGAAGAGGCTGCTCTCCTGGGTGGAGGATACTTTATCCCCATGTTTCCTGTATTCCAGATTGGACAGAAGGGAAATAAAAAGTGATAGTTTAAAGGCTCTGTGCTAAACGTTTTAAAAAATGTTATAAAATTCAGATATATATGTAAATTTCACACTGTGATAAAACCTAAAGGGATACTCACGCCATCTCTAGACATTCTCTTAGAAATACATAGTGTTAAAGATCATGTAATGTGCTTTAATACTATGAATTGCTATAAGTTAAAAAATTTGAATTTTTACCTTTTAAATAATTGGTGTGGTTGCTCTTGGGAGCATTCAAGGCACTGATAGGGGGTTGTGGGCTGCAAAGCACTCTGTGCACCTGCCCTGACCCCTTCACTATTAAGCAGCAGTGTAAGGCTAAATTTTAAAACTAGTTGAGCCCGTTATACAGGCCATCGTGCCACTGCCAGCTGGTCGTGGGGCAGTCATGCACAGTAGAGTGCCCACACCTCAGCTGATACAGTGCCAGCTGGTTGTGGTGCAGTCATGCTCAGTAGAGACTGACCGCACCGCGGCTGATACAGAGTTGGATGCTCCTTCGGAGCAACCCGCTCTGTATCAGCCTCGTGACGGGCAGTCTGTACTGTGCATGACTGCACTGTTACAAACTCTGCAGCGAATTATTATATAGGACTAGTTGAAGAGCCAGTTACATGGGCCACAGTGCCACTGCCAGCCGGTCACGGGGCAGTCATGTACAGTAGACAGTGCCCACACCGGGGCGGATACAGTGCCAGCTGGGCGCGATGCAGTCATGCTCAGTAGAGACTGCACACCGCGGCTGATACAGAGCTGGATGCTCCTTCAGAGAGACCCACTCTGTATCAGCCTCGTCACGGGCAGTCTCTACTGAGCATGACTGCAGTACGCGCAGCAGTCTCTACTGCGCATGACTGCGTCGTTACAAACTTTGCAGCAAATTATTATATAGGATGGTCTGAATGCAGTGTGAGGCAGAGGCAGCTTGATATGCACATCGAGTGAGATCACATGAGAGGTGGGGCCACTTTCTGAAGAAAGGTTGTACCCTCACTGTAGCTTCCTCATCTCCAAGGAACACTGACACAGGACTGAATATAACTTATGAAATATGAACGTGTAGCCTGTCAGATAGACATAGTATTAAAGTATACAATGTGTGCTTAATACTGAAACAGGTAGTTTGAGAGTGCATGTGTCCCTTTAAAGGATTAGTAATGTTTATTTTAAAGGGCAACAATTATCTGGTGCCACTATCTGCATTCTATAGGAGCACATCTCCTGACCTAGCCAGGGCTTCATCTTATTCTATGATTGATTAGCAATATAGTCCATAACAGGTCTCTGAAAACTGTTGGCTCTCACAATGAATGAACTGCGAGACGCTGAACTCAAAAATATGGCCAACAGGCCCGGATTCAACCAAATGGCAAACTTGATCAGGCCCATAGGAATTTGAGATAAAACACATTTTTACTTTAGAACTGAAGCTGGGGAGGCCTCACATATGCCTTTCGTGTGTGTGTGCCTGTCTGTTCCGCCCACTCACTGGGCCTCTCTCACACATGCACGCGTGTGTGGGGGGGGCAAACAATAGAGGGAGAGGATGAGGATGAGCTAAATAGGGTGAGAACAAGAAAGAGAGACCGAGGACGAGTAAAAGAGGATGAGGACGCCTGGACAAGAGAGGGCAAGGGTGTGCTAATGGGAAAAGAGATGGTGTGCGAGAGAGAGGGTGCACGCAAGAGAGAGCGCACACGAGAGAGAAGGTGTGTGCATGGGGCAGAGGGTGTGAAAAAGAGAGGGCAAGTGCATGAGAGAAAGTGATTGTGCGTGCAGAGAAACCAAGAGCAAGCATGTGTGAAAGAATGTGTGTGCATGTGGGGAGAGAGCAAGTGGAGAAAGAGTGAGTGGAATGAGAGAGAGATAATGCCAATGAGAGAGAGATAAAGACCGAAAGCACATGAGAGAGAGAGAGAGAGAGAGAGAGAGAGAGAGAGAGAGAGAGAGAGAGAGAGAGAGAGAGAGAGAGAGAGAGAGTGTAGACACATGGAGGGAGAGACAGAGTAGGCACATCAAAGAGTAGGTGAAAGAGAGCGAGTGACTAAGCGCATGAGTTAGAGAGCATGACAGAGTAGGCGCATAAGAGTAGGTGTGAGAGAAAGCAGGTGCAAGAGAGAGAGAGAGAGAAGGAGTGTGTGTGTGCATGAGAGATTAACAGAGAGATTGCAAAATAAGGCACATGGGAGAGAGTGTGTGAGAGCTGGCACATGAAAGAAATTATAAGCATGAGAGAGTAGGTGCAAGAGAGAGAGAGAGAATGTGCACATGAAACAGAGCAGGAGCATGAAAGAGAGTAGGCGCATCAAAGACAGAGTAGGCGCATCAAAGAGAAGGAAAGCCTATGAGAGAGAGTAGACACATGAGAGCGAGTAGGTGCCTGAAAGAATGAGAAGGTAGGCACATCGGAGAGAGTAGGTGCATGAAGGAATGAGAAGGTAGGCACATGGGGGGGGGGCAATAGCCGTATGTGAACGAGAGTAGGTGCGAGAGAGAGAGTATGCACACGAGAGAGAGAGATTAGGCACATATGGGAGAGTAGGACCATGAGAGAGAGAGAGAGAGAGTGTGTGTGTGTGTGTGTGTGTGTGTGTGTGTGTGCGCGCTAGTAGGAGCATGAGTAGGAAGGCACATGACAGAAAGAGAAATCTCATGAGCGAGAGAGAGAGAAGGCCCATGAGAGAGAAGGCCCATGAGAGAGAGAGAGAGAGAAGGGCCATGAGAGAGAGAGAGAGAGAGAGAGAGAAGGCCCATGAGAGAGAGAGAGAGAGAGAGAGAGAAGGCCCATGAGAGAGAGAGAGAGAAGGCCCATGAGAGAGAGAAGGCCCATGAGAGAGAGAGAGAGAAGGCCCATGAGAGAGAGAAGGCCCATGAGAGAGAGAGAGAGAGAGAGAGAAGGCCCATGAGAGAGAGAGAGAGAGAGAGAGAGAGAGAGAGAAGGCCCATGAGAGAGAGAGAGAGAGGGCCCATGAGAGAGAGAGAGAGAGAGAGAGATAAGGCCCATGAGAGAGAGAGAGAGCCCAAGAGAGAAAGAGAGTGCATGAGAGACAAATATAGACAGAAAGTGCATGAGAGTGTGAGTGTAGGCACATGGGCGAGAGTGTGAGAGAGAGCAAGAGCAAGTTGGAACACAGGAGAGGGAGAGACTAGGCAAATGGGAGAGTGTAGGTGCAAAAGAGTGAGAGCAGGTGCATGAGAGAGAGCGAAAGAGTAGGTGCATGAGAGAGAGAGGGGGGGAGAGAGAGATGGCACATGGGAGAAATTATGAGAGAGTAGGTGCATGAGAGAGAGAGAGGGGGAGAGAGAGATGGCACATGGGAGAAATTATGAGAGAGTAGGTGCATGAGAGATAGAGTAGGAGAATGTAGACAAGAGAGAGGGTAGGAGCATGAAAGGAATAGTAGGCACATGGGAGAAAGAGAGAGAGTAGGCACATGGGAGAGTAGGCACATGGGAAAGAGAGAAAGTAGGCACATGGGAAAGAGAGAAAGTAGGCACATGGGAAAGAGAGAAAGTAGGCACATGGGAGGGAGAGAGAGAGAGAGAGCGAGAGGGAGAGAGAGAGAGTAGGCACATGTGGGAGAGTAGAAGCACATGAGACAAAGAGAAAGAGAGTGAGTGCGAGTAGAGGCATGAGAAAGGGACGGAGAAGGCGTATGACAGAGACAGAAAGAAGGTGCGTGAGAGAGAGGAAGAAGGCGCGTGAGAGAGAGGGAGAAGGCGCGTGAGAGAGAGGGAGAAGGCGCGTGAGAGAGGGAGAAGGCGCGTGAGAGAGGGAGAAGGCGCGTGAGAGAGAGAGAGAGAGAGAGTAGGCACATGTGGGAGAGTAGAAGCATATGAGAGAGTGCGAGTAGAGTCATGAGAAGGAAGGCACGTGAGAGAGAGAGGGAGAAGGCGCGTGAGAGAGAGAGGGAGAAGGTACGTGAGAGAGAGAGAGAGGGAGAAGGCACGTGAGAGAGAGAGGGAGAAGGCACAGTGACAGAGAGCGGGAGAAGGCACAGTGACAGAGAGCGGGAGAAGGCACAGTGACAGAGAGCGGGAGAAGGAACAGTGACAGAGAGCGGGAGAAGGAACAGTGACAGAGAGCGGGAGAAGGCACAGTGACAGAGAGCGGGAGAAGGCACAGTGACAGAGAGCGGGAGAAGGCACAGTGACAGAGAGCGGGAGAAGGCACAGTGACAGAGAGCGGGAGAAGGCACAGTGACAGAGAGCGGGAGAAGGCACAGTGACAGAGAGCGGGAGAAGGCACAGTGACAGAGTGGGTAGGGGCATTAGAGAGAGAAGGTAGACACAAGAGAGAATGAGCATGAGAGAGAGAGAGAGTATGAGCATGAGAGAGAGTATGAGAGAGTACGAGCATGAGAGAGAGTGTAGGGGCATGAGAGAGAGAGGGTAGACATGAGAGAGTATGAGCATATGAGAGGGGGAGAGTAGGCAGAGAGAGAAGGTGCATGAGAGAGAGAGAGATAGAGAGAGAGAGGGTGCATGAGAGAGAGAAATACATATGGGAGACAGAGAGAGTAGGCACCTGGGAGAGAGAGAGAGAGAGAGAGAGCAGGCATAGAGAGAGTAGGCACCTGGAAAAGAGAGAGAGAATGTGCATCACACGGAAGACAGTAGGCGTATGAAACAGTAAGAGCATGAAAGAGAGAGAGGAAAAAGACTGTAGGTACATGGGAGACAGTAGAAACATGGGACAGAGAGTAAGAGCATGAGGGAGATGAGAAAAGCATGAGAGAGAGATAGTAGGTGCATGAGAGAGAGAGCGAGTAGGCGAGTGAGAGTATTTGTAAGAGTATGTTTTGTCAGTAGTAGGACTTTCAGTATGAATAGTCCAACTTAATGACATGTTTTATTTACTAGCATGACAGCTATTTTTGCTATTTCAGTAAAGGAACAAGTTAATTTATTAAAGTCTAACGGGTTTTATCAACAACCTAGGGGAAAAACAATCATTCCTATTAAGTCTTTCTCCACAGATTATTACAGAGACCCCACAAAACCAGTGTACTGGATTTTACTGACCATTTCCTATGTACAGAATATAATAAATGTCATGGCTTCATTCTGAATGAAGAATATAACTCCTCTTGTCATTACTGACATCAGTGGAGACATCGTGAACATGTGGTGCCTGAAGAATGATCATATAACCACAAGATGCTGCAGAAGCCTATAGAGTAGCAATTAGCAAAAAAAAACAAAAAAACAAAGCAATGAAACAGATTGTAGCCTGAAGTCTATAAAAGGTGTGTTAAATGTCTAAAAAAGGTTAGCATAAATGGGCATGCACAATACCCTTGAGTTTTTCAGGCTCCGTGATAGCTTGGACAATAGCATATGGATACTGGACATTCAAGTTTGATTCCAGAATTCTTAAAGGTCAAAGGAAAAAGCAGCACAAGCCATAAGAGATTAGTATTATTAAAATTTGTTTAATAATAACAAAGCAGGTGGTGAATAGGAGATGAAAACTCAGGTTTCAAAAACAAACATGTTTAAAACATTTTCTTAAGAAAGTTTGAAATTCCTCTAAAAGCCACTTAGAACAAAAGGAGTGTCCGATGCATTTCAAAGAAATGCATTAGATATCCCCCATGGCATTCAGAGGTTTAACCCAGATGGCACACCAATCACCAGTGTTAAGGTATTTACTTCTTCTGCTAATAGAGGACTCTTTCAGACCTACCCTTAATCAACAAAAACGGTATGCACCTAGTGCTATAAATAGGTCAAGTTAAGGGTCTCACGTTGCATTCCAAAAGGTCCAAAACATTTTGCATTCAGTTAATTTGATATAGAAAAAAGCAGCAAAAATGGAGCTGTCTTGGCTTCTTTGAAATGTAGCTTGAGACTCCCAAGTTAAGTGATGGGTGATATAAAAAGATGAGTATGGACACTATAACGTCCTTACAATAAAGTGCAATTTCAGTGGCTTTTTTACATCTATTTAAGGTGGATAGGCCTGTAATAGCATCCAATATCATGCATTTTGAGGAAGCAGACCTATTAAAATAGGTTTTCAGACACACATGCAGCAATTTTCAGTGCTGCTACACAAAGTGGAGAGAAAGTAGCACAAATTTAGCAAGACATTTTCAAGTGCGCAGAGACCATGTCAGACTGTTCATTTAACCACTTTCCTTTCAGAAAGCTCAGTACTGCACTGCACATGCAAAAGGGAGGATAGAGAACTAAAATCCAGCTTATATGCTATGTGACGAATGGCAATCACTGAATCTATTCTAAAATACCATAGAGTAAATATGTAATATCAGACCTCATTGACTGCAGCTCATGTTGATGTGTCCTCTTAAGCTCCTCTTCCAGCTGCTCCTTTTCATTAGTCAGCCTCTGACCCAGTGCAGAGATTTCCTTAGCATAATATTGTTCAATTTCAGCTCTCTCTTTTTCAAACATCTTCTCCATTTCTTGGTAGTGAGAGGATTTGGGGAGCTGAGCTTTCAATCCATCGATGACCTCTTGGTACTTTGCATTCAGCTCTTCAAGGTCAGCCTTCTGTTCCTCCAACTCCGTGATTTCTATCTTGAAACTATGCTCAGTGTCTTTTCTTTCCTTTTCAAAGTTCGTTTTCATCAGCTCAACCTCCCTCTCATAATAGTTGACCTAAAAAAATTACAGCGTTTCAGTAGGACTATAGTATTTCAACATTATCTCAAAACGTGTTTTCAGAAACTTTGGATTCTACTTCAAAGAACATACTGTGGAATTTTAGTAATCCAGTACATTGTTTCTCCATGCACTAGATAGTTCTCTACAATCTACTGCTTTTATTCCTAAAAGGTTTCTAAAATGGAAACTTCACAGGAAGAAAAGAGTGGGTCACCCAGATCATGGGCTTACAAATATTATGATTCAATCAAAATTCCCATCAAATCAAGGGATGGGAAACCTTCATACCTCACCTCCAGCAATGTTTATACTACAATCCCCATCATCCTCATCTGGCTACTGATGGGAGTTTTAGCCCAGTCACAGCTGGAGTCTTAGACGTTGCTCAGCCCTTTTCTAAGAGGTTGCATGATTGTGAATGATATTAGATAATCTGTACCTTATAATAATGCTTGCAAACAAAATGCACTTTTATGAAAGATCACACTTTAGAGACATATAAAACTTCTCAAATATTTCTAGCACTCTGTGTTTCTTAAATTATATTCATACCAGTCCAGCAAACTGACTTTATCTCACTAAAGATATTGAACACAATGTTGTGATCTAGGGTGCTTTAGGATAACCATGTTAAATACAATTTAAAAATAGTTTCCACAGTTTTAAAACCAACGTGGTATGAATTGTTTTGCAACCCCTGGAACGCTAAGGGCTCAGGGGGGAGATGAAGGGTCATTGCTATGGCGATGTGTGGCGAGCTCATCTCCTTAGTGATAGAAACACATTGCCAACTGCACTAAGAATTAAGTATGCAAGGGGAGAGGAGGAAGAATTTAATAATTACATGTGAGGTTGTTGTACTGCTGGCGATGTATAAGGGATGCCCTTCCTTACGCATTGTCATCAGTATTACAACCCTGCCTCTCGGCTACCCCACTTGTCCATTGTGGGAGCAGTGAGATTGCACTCAGTCTACGGCACCACAAACAGCACTGCTCCCTAACCCTTTCAGTGCCATAAGTGTGCATTGCACACCCCTGTGGCAGAGAAAGGGTTAAGATTAGAATTCATGGATGCACAGGCAGATTATTTTGAATATACAAAACAATGGCAAATGTTGACCTATAAAAATAATTAGTTAAATTACATAAAATCAACGCCTCTTTGGATAAGATATACATCTCTTCTCTACATTACATGTACTGGTAATTAGACATGAAAGGTATCGCAACAGCATACACTATGGAATATATGGACCAAGACATGAATCACTGATGCACCACCATGCACATCACACCAGACTTCTTGGTCTTTAAACCGGTGCCACAATCGGACTATCGATATTCAAGCTAAATGCAACAAAAACTCAAAACAGCAAAAATGTTCACATCTCAGACTGTATAACACAATAGACTGGTGCATAATAAAATCAATAATAGCATTGTATAACACAATAATATAAAGTGACATACAGAGCCTATAAAAAAAGCCTATTGAAAGAAAAAAATAATAAATCCCTAAGTGCACTCACTTTAACCAACTAATAATAAAATAATATATAAACTAGAATAAACTAACAAGTTCTTACAAAATGATGAATCAGTGATATTTCGGCTTCCAGCATCATTAGATAAGCTCCTTTTAGCGTGATGGTCACCACTACGCCGGTCCCCAGTTCTTTCCCACTCAATGTCACTTTAGTCTTTCCTGGAAAAGGAGTGGAAGGTGGCAACGAGTAGGAGAGAAGAACTCCAATTTGAGGTGGAGACCGGACGACTGGAGATCATCATTCTGCCAGTAGAATTTCTAATGAATGGATGGATGTATAGATGGATACATCATATTGGAAGAACTTGTTGTTTATTATAAAGTCTTATATTTATTCTATTTTTATTGTTTCACTTTTTTTATTAATAGAGTCTATGTGTCAGTTTAGATTGTTGTGGGATAACGCTTTATTAATTTTATTAATAATATGCTAATGATTCAATCCATTATCAATCCATTATGCTATACAGTCAGATGTGAATATTGTTGCATTTGGCTAGAACAAAGACATCCGATAGTGGAGCCAATTTAAAGACTGAGACATCTGGTGTGAGATCCAATGTATCGGTGAACATTGGTGCAATACCTTTGATGTTGGATTGACAGTACACTTGTTATAGAGAAGTGAGTCTATTGATTTTATATAATTACTGTTATTATTTTTATGGGTTATATTAGCTATTGTTTTGTATATTCAAAACAATCTGCCTAATCTTAACCCTTACACTGTCACAAGGGTGTGCAATGCACATTCTTATGGCACCGAAAGGGTTACAGGAGGGCATCTGCTGTCTCTATCATATTCATAGGGTTTTGATGATGAAGATGTCTTAGTGCATACTGTCGATATGCCATTGACACGTGTATGACACAAGAATGCCATAGTGGCCCCTTATTGACCTTTAGTGCATCACCCCCCAGGAGTTCAAATTGAAAAGTGGTTGATTCTGAATAAAGGATAAATTGTTCAAATACTGGGTCGGCAACATGTAACCGGTGGTGGTGGCGGTGTGTATATGAATCAATACAATTCTGACATAGCATTGAGAAGGGGATTTTTGTGCACTTATGATAAATTTTTTTCTCTTAGTCCATGTGGAACACTGGAACCATGGGATAAAATATCCTCTGGCCAGGAAATTAGGGCACTTTCCTAAATAAGCTCTCTGGAGTCAGAGACTCCCTCTCTACTCCACTCTACTGCCATCAGACCTGATCAGTTTGAACGAACAGCAAAGATAGAAAAACAGAAGAAAGGCAGGAAGGGGGGTCACCTGTACCAGAGAACCCAAAAGTCCCCCCAGCCAGGAATGCAAACAGTTGCTTTTTTTCCAGGAGGGAAGTCCTGCGTTCCATATGGAGTAAGAGAAAAGGATTTATAAAATACAACAAATCCTCTTTTCTCTTTCGTCCAATGTGGAAAACAGGACCATGGGGATATACCAAGCTATCCACCAAGACACCAAGTAGGTAGAGAAAAAACCTTAAAAACACAAACTAGTTCCAACAGAGATGACCTGTAACAAATAAGATACTCAGATGTCAACTTAACCAAGTAAGAGGTAAAAAAGGTTAATGGAAGAAAGGACAAGAACAGCCTGTAGGACTTTCTGTCCAAATCTGGATTCAGCCAAAGCCAGAGCATTCACTCTTTAGTATTAAGTAAACTTTTGAACTGATGACCATGTTGTCACCTTACGCAACCACCAAGAGGCCTGGTTCCTGTAGGACCAGGAAGCACCCACTGATGTGGTGGAATAAGTCACAACCCTAGAAGAGACAGGTCTTTTCCTAAGTATGTAGGCCTGGAGAATGGTTGCCTTAATCCAAGAAGCTGCCCTCACCTTAGACGCAGCATGGCCTGAATGAACACCCTCAGGTATGAAAATTCGGAAGGGCTCTGTGTGAAGAAGTACTACATTCAAACATCTAACTATGCGTTAACAATGACGAAGTCGGAAAAAGAGATGGAAGGACCATTTCCTTGTTAATGCTAAATGCAGAACCTACATTAAGAAGAAACCAGACCAGAGTTCCAACACCACCCCATCAGAAAGAAAATAAGAAAGAGTGGTTTATAGACAAAAGCTTGCAGTTCAGCCACAATACAGACACAATTGCAAGCAGGACAGTGGTTTTAAGAGTGAAGAGCCAAAAGGAAACAGAAGTCAAAGGCTCCAAAAAAGAGCCTTCTAAAGTACTCCCAAGACCAACTTCAAGTACCACGAAGAATTTGGAACCCCAAAGACCAGGTAGGCATGAATCACTCCTTGTAAAAAATGTTCTCTCAAGATACAGATTTCTGCTTTAGGTTCGTTCTGAAACCCATCCAGAAGGAAAGCCAAAACAGTTGGATGAAGAATGGGATGGGGCCATGGCACGTGGTCTTCACACTACTAGTAAAACAAGGACCATACCCTGTGAAATGCTCTTGATGAAACCATATTTTGGTCCTTTATCACAACAGCAATGACAGAATTAGAGAAACCATTCTCTCTCCTTTAGCAAAAAGGTCAGTGAAAAAGAACGCGGGCAGCAAAGGTAGCTGTGATTTCTAAGAGAACCCATGGAGAGGATGCCAGCCCAAAGGGAAGGGTGGTGAACTGAAAATGAAGTCTTGAAAGATAAAACAAAGGAATTGCCTATCACCTGCATGAATGGAAATATGCAGATAAGAGTCCGTATTACAAGGGAAGCCAAATACTCCACAGACACATAGTTGCGATTACAAAGTGCAAAGACTCCACCTCAAATGGGACACATAAACAAAGAAATTAGGATGCTTTAAATCCAGAGTAGGGCAACAGCCATTGTTCTTTCTGGGGACTATGAAATGGTCATAACACAATTTCAAGCTCAATAACGAGGAATGAAAAAAAAAAAGTGGAGCGTTTGCGAATTTATAAAAGCCATAAATACATGTGCCATTTGCGTTTGCTCACATTTCAATGCAAGAAACCTATGAAGACCTTGAAATCGGAACAGCACATGCTCCTAAATTAACAGCAAAGTTAGCCAGACATATGAAAATGTGTGCTAATTGTTTTGCTGAATTAGGAACAATTGCTAATCTTCTCACACAACAGCGGACATTTTAGCCATGTCCACTTTTTGAAACACATTCTCTAAAAATTGAGCAATCGTTTGCTAACTGAGGAAAAACACGCTCAAGTAAGTAACGTTTTGGTGCCAATCATTTTGCCATCAAAAGTACACTGTAAATAGCGACTGCACACATTTCTTGCATTCCACCCCAAGATCTGCCTGTCTGTTAGGGAAGATAATGTCTAAAAATAAGTGGCTCCGCACCAGGTAACATGTTATCCTGGACATAAAGGAGTGACAAAGAAGAAGGGATTTGAAACTATGGCATACCCTTACGAAATCACCTGTAATATCAACTGGTTCAACCAGAGAAAGCCCACGTAGTGTGAAAGAAATTACAGATGTTTCCTGCAATGAATCTGACCCCGAGAGTCATGCAGAGGAGGACTTGTCAGCAGAAGGCTTTTGGGTCAGCATCTTGCCTGACAAGGCGTCTTGGAGTTTCTGGGAAGGGTGCACCACGTTTACTGCAGGACTGGACTCCCTGGGCACATACCTGTACTGGCAGGGGCTATGCTTGAGAGTGATCTGAGACAGTAAGGAGTCTTGCACTCAGTAACATGGTTACTACCCACAAATCGGTGAGATGCACAAAAACAGTTGATGAGGTTTAAAAAGAAAAAAAAAAAAAAAAGAAGATATCCAAGAGAATATTTCCTTGATGTTTTAAAACTGAGCATGACTGGTGAGGTTAAAGTGGAGTAGGGAGGGAGTCTCTGTTGCCAGCGAGCCTTTTTAGGAACATGCCCTTCAATCCTGAATGTAAGATACTTTAAAGGGATAGTAATACTTCGCTTTATCTTTATTTTATTTTCTAGGCATTAAAAAAACATGAAGAACGATATAAGTTATCTCTCAAACATTTATGGTTTGAGAGATATTCACAAGCAAAGTTTCCCCTCCCGTCCCTTTTACCTAGTGTAAGCCATCTCTTCTCAGATGTGGAATGCAGTCCATAGACCAGACAGATAACAGAAGGGGACAATCTTCTTCCTATGAGAACAATGAAAGCCCTACCCCCCTTGACAAGTTTTTCAGGTTTTTCCCTTATCTTAATTGAAGATTGTCCCTCTCTGCAATCTACCTGGGCACCTCCCCCATTAGCAAAAGGGCTGGGAGGGGGATACTTTGTCATTGAATTACTCTTGAACTACAACTCTGACAGAATTGAAATAACACTCTCCAAAGTCCAAATACTATGATGATTAATTAGAGCTGCTTTTATTATGAAACATTACTATCCCTTTAATTCATAGTTCCTGTGTTCCACACTGGACAAAAGAGAAATAGATTTTGAAGCCCTATGCTTCCCTAAAGTCAATTCACTATGCTACTTAAAGTTCTAGTAATATCTACATTTAATATTGCAACTATTATAAAATGAAATTAAACAACCCCAGTACCATCTCTCAGACCTTTATGGTTTGAGAGCTATAGAAGGCTTAAGTTCCCCGCTCCCTCTGCTTTTCCCTGATGTCAGCTGTAAGCTGACGCAAGGATACCTGGTCCCGGGACAAGCAAGCAGCTCTTCAGCAGAGCCAAAATAGCAAAATGTAAAAAATACTTAATTGGAATGGCCTACAAACTGTTCCTGCAAACCAGACACAATTTGTGGACCGTTCCAATAAAGTATTTCATTTTACAGTGTGCTATTTTGACTCTGCTGAAGAGCTGCCTCGAGTCAGGCGACTCAAATCTCCTGCAGGAAAAGAGGGAGCGGGGAACTTAAGCCTTCTATATCTCTCAAACCATAAAGGTTTGAGAGATGGGACTGGGGTTGTTTAGTTTAATTTCATAATAGCTGCAATATTAGCGTTTGATAAATAAAGACATTACTAACACTTTAACGTTCCTTACACAAAGGGGAGAGACAGTGGGGAAATGTATGGGTTTTTCAGGGTCTCTCTTTCCGCTATGCTTTGTTTAACTTAATGTATTAAACAGAGAAAATAACATAACAAGTTTACTCCATTTCACTGAGAATGCTAAAGGAGAGGTGCTTGGGGGCTTCCTTACATTAAAATCTTAACAGTGGATTCTGCTGTAGTATATATCCACTAGTGCAACCACTGGAGTTGGAGGCAAAGGGCAATAAAACTACACTAACAATTTTGTACCTTTCACCCAGCATGCTCAAGTTGCGGTGTACAAAATGTCAGAAAGCTGCCTATTGGCATAACACCAGGACACGCTTCACAATAATTGTTTTTCTCTTTTTGCAGCATGACTTTGTCGTACCTTACCTTAGTTTCTAGCTGTATTTTGAGATCCTGAATTTCCTGCTCTTGTTCTTTCAGTTGATGTTTCATCAATTCGGCTTCAATATTCTCAGGAGAAGGTTCTGACTGGATGGTTGCCGGCACTGCCAACAAGCACACAATTAATAAAGTTAAAAGGGAACTCTAACTATAGGAATAAGTGATTCCTATATTGTTTAACAGAAAGAATTAGAAAGATAGGTGTCCTTCATACAGCCAGCAGACATGTCTGGATACCAAGATATTTATGCATTGAAATCCTGGTGAAGTCTATAAATTGACATTTTCTGTTCACAATCTGACCCTCTTAGTGTTCTAAAGAACCATGGATGCCTTTTCTCTGTATACAAAGCAACCAACAATGCCAGGTCATGGGTAAACAGAATTATACCTGGCTTAATGAGGACAAATTCCAAAAGAGACTGTAAAAGATTATGGTGAATAAAGCACCTGGACCTGATGGTATACACCCAAGGGTACTTAAGGAACTTAGTTCAGTAATAGCAAGATCATTATACTTAATACTTATTGATTCAATTTCACTGGGCATGGTGCCCTGTGATTGGAGGAAAGGTGATGTTGTACCATTGTTCAAAAAGGGGGTTTAAGATCCAAACCAGGAAATTATAGACCTGTGAGCTTGGCTTCTGTAGTGGGTAAGATATTAGAAGGGTTATTAACTGTATTCAGAACTATGTGAAGACCAACAGTATTACTGGTAGGAGCCAGCATTGTTTTATGAAAAACAGATTATGTCAAACTAATTTACTTGCATTTTATGAAAGGGTAAGTGGTAATTTGGATATGGGAATTGCTGTTGATGTAGTATACTTGGATTCTGCAAAATCCTTTTGATACAGTGCCTCACAACAAGCTACTGAATAAATTAAAAGGCTTCGGTTTGGGAGGAGATATTTGTGCATGGATAGAGAACTGGTTAAACGATAAATGGCAGAGAATGGTTGTATATGAAACCTTTTGTTGTAAGTGGGGTGCCACAGGGTTCAGTCCTGGGCCCAATAATGCTTATAAAGTTCAACTTGTAACGGATCCTACTCAGTTACTGAAAATCTTATTTGGGCATACGACTTATCAGCCCATTATACAAAGAACTGTGGACATTCCTGTCGTGCCTGAAACGACTCTTCCCTGGGCGTACGAACTTTTAACTGGGCGTAACTGGCCATACAAACTATTGTTGAGTGCACGTTGCATCTCGATAAACCAGGTCCCTCTTCCAGGAGAGGGGGTCTTTGAGAGGGGGGGGTACTATCACGGTGCCCGTGCTCCCCTTGTTATTGTTTTCCTGTCAGTCTACACTGTGTGTGCTCCCATTGGCTGTCCTGTGTTTGTCCCACCCAGTATGGCCTTTATATACTGGGCTCTAGCACCCATCCGGTGCCCTTTCGTGGTGTTCCTGTACCAGTGCTAGTTTCTGCTCAGTGATTCCCAGTGTACCGACTTGGCCTGCCTGACTACTCTGCATCTTGTCTCCAGCTCCTGTGTACCGACCCGGATTGCCTGACTATTCTTCTGCGCCTACCTGACTTGGCTGACGTTCCTGCTCCGTGATTCGATCCGGCTTGGCTGACGTTCCTGCTCAGTGATTTGACCCGGCTTGGTTGGCGTTCCTGATCTGACGGCCTATTGTCACCTTGGCGACATTCTGATTCTACAGGCAATCCAGTCCCCGATTCTGGTTCAGCAGAGTGCAAGAGTCAGTTTCCGTTACTGCTACGGCAGTGTGCCATTGGCCTAGTCTCCGTTATCGTTCCTGCAGAGTGCAAGTGTCTGTCTCCGTTACTGCTACGGCAGTGTCCTCCATTACTGCTCCTGCAGAGTGCAAGTGTCTGCCTCCGTTACTGCTACGGCAGTGTGCCATTAGTCTAGTCTCCGTTACTGCTCCTGCAGAGTACAAGTGTCAGTTTCCGTTACTGCTACGGCAGTGTGCCATTGGCCTAGTCTCCGTTATCGTTCCTGCAGAGTGCAAGTGTCTGTCTCCATTACTGCTACGGCAGTGTCCTCCATTACTGCTCCTGCAGAGTGCAAGTGTCTGCCTCCGTTACTGCTACGGCAGTGTGCCATTAGTCTAGTCTCCGTTACTGCTCCTGCAGAGTACAAGTGTCAGTTTCCGTTACTGCTACGGCAGTGTTCTACGTTACTCAATTCCTGAGAGTACTCTGGCAGTTCACGTTTGTTCTGCTAACCTGTTCCTGGGCATTATGTATCCTGAAGCTCTCTATATGGAAAAAGCTCTATCACAGAACTCTCAACACATGGGACTGTTTACACTCTTTGAAGACCTTTAACCCATGCAGTACCTTTGTCCTGGGAATCCAACATATTCTGCCTGACCTGTGTCAGTATAGACTGCTATGGACTTTATGGTTATACTGGACCTGTGTAGGCATATGTATATGTAACCTGTCGTGTGTCTGTATTATTCTACCTGTATACTACAGGACCTGTGAGGGTTCTTATTTTATTGTGATTTCAATAAAACTGTTTTATCCTAAACCACTGTGTCTGTGTGTTGCACAAACCGTTACAGTTTTACAAGACAAAGCTTGCATCTCAGCAACTCTCCGCACCGAGACCACTGTCAAGAGAAAAACCATCTTGAGCATCAATTGTTACAGGGAGATGGAAGTAAGAGGCTTGAAAGGAGCAGAATCCAGAAACATGTTAAGACCACACAGAGGAATGGGAGCCTTAAATGAAGGGAAGGCATGAGACAACTCCTGAAGAAAGACCTTAACATCTGGCATAGTGGTGATACGTCTCTGGATAAACACAAATAGTGCAGAGATCGTAATCTTAAGGGAACTCAAGCAGAGTCCTTTGCTCATCCCATCTTGGAGGAAGGACAACATGAAGGGAAGCTCTAGCCTGAAGGTTGGTGGAAACAATCTCAGCAGAGAAACTTTTCCACCTCAAGATGTCAGCTTTAAGAGCCATGCAATCAAACAATTTTCCCCACTTCCTCTTGCCACAGGTAAACCTGGAGTAAGTAATCCAGCCTGGAAGGGAGGCAGAGCGGATCCTGATTCAAAAGACTGGCCAAGTCTGCAAACCATGCTCTCTTGAGCCAGTAAGAGGCTATCAGAATGATGTTTTCTCTGTCCATCCTGATCTTCTGGAGTACCCTGGGCATGAGAGTAATCTGAGGAAACACATAAGTGAGGTGGAAGTTCCATGGAATTGACATGGTGGAGATCTATGGCAAAAGCCAAAGGATCTCACCTTCGGGAGCAGAAGGCTGAAACCTTACTGTTGTCCCTGGTGGTCATGAGATCTATCGTTAGTACACCCCACTGATGCACAATCAGGCACAATGATTCCGGACGGAGTTCTTACTCTGCTGGATTGACATCTTGGTGACTGAGAAGGTCCTCCAGAATGTTTTCTACCCCTAGAATGTGAATGGCCGAGATGGAAGGAACATGTCAAACCAGGCAGCTATGCTGCAAGTGGTGTTGTCGGACTGCACCTATGGCTTTCCCAACAGAAGTGAGGTCCAATGAACGAGGGCCAGACCATGGACTGCCTGACCACTCTTAGATTTCTACCTTTAGCTTTGTTTGTTGGACATTTGTCATCGCCTGCCCTGCTTCTGAGTAATTATCATCTGGCAATCAAGCTATGCATCTTTGTACCTCTGCCTACTGCCTTCAGCAGACTGTTCAGCTTTAACCCTGTACAAGCTATACACCTGTGTACCTCTGCCTACTGCCTGCAGCAAAACGGTTCAGTTTTAACCCTGTAAAAGCTATAATATGTGCACCTCTGCTTACTGCCTTGAGCAGACTGTTCAGTTTTAACCCTGCACAAGCTATTCACCTGTGTACCATATCCTACTGCCTTCAGCAGACTGTTCAGCTTTAGCCCTGTACAAGCTATTCACATGTAGACCTGTGTACCTCTGTATCCAGCCTCAGCAGTCTGTTCGGCTTAGTCCTGTATAAGCCATACACCTGTATAAGCAACATACCTGGCGTACCTCTGCTTCCTGCCATCATCACCTGTTGCTCAGTCTTACTCTGTATCCACTACTCCTGCCTACATAGCCTCCTCTCTGGATGTGTACCCTGCCACTGGGTTCCATTATCTGTACACCATTTACAGAATAAAGAAGCTTTCTGTTATAATACTATGAAGCCATCTCTTCTCAGAGTAAGTTCCAGTAAGCTTACATTCACAGAGTTAACCAGTTCTGCGACAAGAACAGGACAATAGTCATCATTTTTGGGAACTATAAAAAGGTTGTAATATAATCCCATGCATCTGTCGTGAGGTGAAACAGGTACCAAGATCTGCCGGATCACTAGGGAAGTAATTGTCTAAAAATAAGTTGCTTTATACCGTGTCTTGAGGGAACCAGAACATTAAGGAGCGACAAGGAGGAAGGGATTTCAATCTGTTTGATACCATTTTGAAACCACCCATAACATCCACTGGTCCACCACACAGAGTGTCCATGTAGTGTGAAAAATGCTGATGTTCTCAGGTTGATTTCAGTGGATCAGACACCTGCAAGTCATGAAGAGGAAGAATTGTCAGCAGGAGGCTTTTAGGTAGGCTTCTTGCTTGCCCAGGCCTGTTTGGGTTTCAGGGAAGGGTGCTCCTGGGCTGTTACAGAAGTGGACACCCTGGGTGCATACCCATACTGGTGGGGGGTAACAAAAGCCACGACTCTTCCATGAAAAGACACAAAGCTTGAGGGCAACCTGAGACAATAAGGCCATCTTGCCCCCAGCAGCATGGGTAAAAATATTTTCCAGTTCCAGACAATAAAATTATTTGCCCACAAATTGGAGACTAAGGACTTCTTAAAGGACCTGTCTGCTGACTAAAGTTTAAGCCTAAGGGTATGTTCCACTGCAACAGAGAGCTAAGGACTTCCCAATTAAGCTGGCAGCTTCAGAAATATATGCTTTAGTCTCCAGGATCCTGGAGGAAACAAAAACTATGTCCTCTTTTGGTGTGTCCGCGTGGGTTGTTCCTAAGAATTGCTTTCCTCAAACAGCAATGGCCCTAATGGCCCAAGCAGTAGCAAAGGTCGGGAGTAAAGAAGTCCCAGAGGCCACAAAATTTGCCTTGAGAAGAAAATCTAGATGTTTATCCACCTGATCCATAGGTGCTGTTGCATCCACAGGTGGCAATGCTGTAAGCTTAGAAAGGTGAGAAATCAGAGGGACAACCACAGGTTGGGAAAATCACCTGGGAACAAACAATTTCTTATCGGCTGATCTCTATTACTCCAAAATGAAGCATCCAACGTGTCTATTAAAAATATCAAAAACACAAAATGACTAAGTGGTATTTTAGGAGGTATGGGCTAGCCCTGACTGCAGGATGGATGGATACGTGTAACAGGGGAAGGAATATTTCACACAAATAAAATAAGGGGAGTTGCTGTGCGAGGGCCATAGAACAGGAGAGACAAAGTACCAGTAAACAACTTAGGGAAACCAGTCTGACATAATGAACAAAGGGTTAACAGAGTAACCACTGAAACCTTGGTGGTAACGGGCTTGCTCATGTTCCCCTGAGCTAAGATATTGCCCCAAGACCCCAAATAAAGAATACAGAAACAAATAGAAAATACTGCCTGTAAGGGGTTAAAGCGGTATAGATGAACGGGATGGGAATTCTGCCTCTACAAATCCATGGTAAAACATCATCTGTATATGGAGAACAGTTTTAAAAAAATACTTTACCGAACTGGAAAAAATGGGAAAATGGCAGAAATGGGAAAAGAGTTATAAAGTGGGACTAACCAAACTGGGTTTGTTTAAATTAGAGAAGAGAAATCTAAGTGGCGATATGATTACAATTTCACATATATTCAAGTTCAATACAAAGAACTCTGAGGAACTAATTACTCAAAGAGATAAGCAAACAAACAAGGTCATTCATTAAGACTAGAGAAAAGATGCTTCTGACTAAAACTTTTTACTTACTCTAAGGGCAGTTAATTTGTGGAATTCTTTGCCTCTGGTTGTTGTGTCTGTAGATACTGTAGTTGCTTTAAAAATAATAAAAAATGGATACCTTGCTAGATGGATATCTAGCTCAGAACAATATTGAGAATTATGACAGTTGGTTTCAAAGCAGATCAGATGATGGCTCAGGGAAGTCTACAAATGTATATTAAAGTCAGGATGGATTTTTTTTAAATTGGAAATTGCTTCAATATTTTTTCTCACCTTCCTCTAAATCAACAAAAGTGATATGGCATGGCCTGAACTTGATGGACTTGTGTCTTTTGTCAGCATCATCAACTATGTTGGTACTTCAAGGTCTATGCACAAGAAGGTTCCCAGGTACATAGCTGTTACATTACCTCTTTAAGGACCAGAGGGCTGTGCAACACACTGCTTCACAATGCATTCTTTACCACTCCAGTCTTTAAAGTAGAACTTTCACCCTGAAAAAAGTGCTCATTGTCTTGTTGTAATTGTAGCGGTGACCTGAAATAATTTTTCTTTTTTTCCCAATTTCGACATAGTTATGCAGATATTTAAATAAAACTCTATTCCTGGGGAAAGAAGCCACGGTCTACTCGGAATGTCTTACTAAGATTTAAACAGTGAGGATTGATGGTCCCAGACCTCTATAAATATTATATAGCTTCACATCTCAAACAAATTATCCATTGTTTCCCTAATACTGACCCCCCCGCGATGGGTAGATGTAGGGTGTGACTCAGTGACCCCCTTCTCAGCCTACTATGGTATCATCGATGGGAAAACCCTGTCCTGCCCTCCCTTCTAACCACTATTGCCTTCCAACTCAAGATTTTTCATGCTGCCAAGACTACGAACCCTAATCTACTTGAGTCCCCCTCTCAGATAATCCTGCTCTTTGGTAATCCAGACTTTCCCTGGAACTGCTACTAAACCATTCAATTCCTGGAAGAAGTCTGGAATTCAGTTTATTCGGGACCTCCTAGACCCTCAATAAAATGACTAAAAAATTTGACTATCTCCGGGCCAAATAGTCCCTCTGCCCCTCTGACCAATATCAATGCCTGCAGCTTAGACATTTTCTGATTTCTGTAGCACCTAAATTTTCTTTTCCACCTTTGACATCTTTTGAGAAGTGTTGCATTTTGTGGGAATGGCCCTAGATTTGTTTGTTCATTCTGATTTTTAAAGCTCCTTGGCCTCTGGCCATACTTTTGTCTACATAGAACCTTACACCCTAAAACCCACTCCCCCCACCCACACACACACACACACACCATATTCCCCTACCTGCACCCCCCCCTTTTGTTTTTGTTACCATATTATTTTCTGCTATGAATCCAATCTACGGATTCACTGTTAATTTTGAATTGTATTGTTTTGATTTGTACTGTTTGTTTTCTGTCAACAAAATATTAAATGGGGGGGGGGACTGTATCCTGCCTACTGCTCCATGCAGTGCAAGCTGTACTGGACAGCTTAGCCATTTTTCCCATATGCTTATATATCCAGCCCTCCCTATGGAGTGCTTTATCTTCACATCTAGATAAAAGTAAAGGTGGCTTATTTAAAGGGATAGTAATACTTTGCTTTTATTTGTTTTTTTTTTTATTTTGTAGACATTAAAAAAACATGAGGAACGATATAGCTTTATGGTTTGAGAGATATTCACAAGCAAAGTTTCCCCCTCCAGCCCCCTTTTACCTAGTGTAAGCCATCTCTTCTCAGATGTGGAATGCAGTCCATAGACCAGACAGATAACAGAAGGGACAATCTTCTTCCTATGAGAACAATGAAAGCCCTGCCCCCCTTGACAAGTTTTTCAGGTTTTTCCCTTATGTTAATTGAAGATTGTCCCTCTCTGCAATCTACCTGGGCACCTCCCTTCTGCTCTGGCTGAGCAGTGTTACATCAGTAAAAGGGGCGGGAGGGGGATACTTTGTCATTGAATTACTCTTGAACTACAACTCTGACATAACTGAAATAACACTCTCCAAAGTACAAATACTATGATGATTAATTAGAGCTGCTTTTATTATGAAACATTACTATCCCTTTAAAGCGCCATGTAATGGGAGAGAAATACCAAACATTTGAATATGTCACTAACATGGCAGCGGACTCCCTGCATAGATCCCACGGCTACTGAAGTACTTTTTAAAACAAGTTGTGATTATGGACACTTTTTTTTCCCTTATTTTTTTATACTTGAATAAGCTGTAGGCATCTATTGGGGGTGACATGTGAAAGTTCCACTTTAAAGGGCTAAACATAGAAATAGTGAAACCAACTTACCATTTCCACCAGCAGCTGACAGACTTCTTCTAAGTTTAGTGGACAGGCTTCTCTTTCCATGTGCACCTTCAGAGAAAACATTACAAAGAAATTAGGAAGATTTCCAGCAAACATAAAACATACCTCCCAACATTTCAAATGGCCAAAGAGGGACACTTTTGTTTTAGGTGGTGTTTATGGGGGTGTGGCTGGTGGGCGGGGCATTACCGAGAATTTTAAGGCTATTTCATGACCTACCGGCTCCTCTTTGTGTAAGTGAATAAATTATTTAGAGCAAGACCAAAGTACTATATTTATAGAGATTAATTTATAAACACATATATCTAAGATTAACTACAAATTTATGTGAGTTTTATTGCTCTGGAGCAATGTAATACACACTACTCATTCTGATTGCCTCAAAAGAGGGACAAAAGGGTAGAAAAGAGGGACAGAGGGATTTGGGTCTTAAAGAGGGACAGTTGGGAGGTATGATAAAATTAAGAAAGACCGTGATAGATATCACTTTTAACTTTATTAAAGTTACCATTGTTAACATGATTATTATGGATTTTCTCTTTCGCCTTATGGTGTAGTAGCTTGTTGTCCTTCATCTTAGCCAACAAACGGGAGTATTTGCTCTCACTGAGCTGTGAGCGCAGCGTTTCCAGCTGCATCTGCAGTTCATCATTCCGATCACGAAGTTCCTGCAGGATACATACCACAAATCAGATGTAAAGATAATGGACCGTTAAAGCTAAAGACCACTATCTACTATGGGTTTAAAATATTAAAGAACTATCACTGCTTAATAATAACTTCCCATTTACCTAACAATGGCTAGAATGACCTAATACCCTCTATGAATGTTGCCCTCATATCTTTTTACAAGGTAACATGTTCATTTAGTCAAGGAAGTCCTGTTCATGAAAGTAAATATGACAGTTGCTAACAGGACATAAAACTCTGCTCATTACACATTGTATTTAACCTTTTGAGTGCCAGAGGGGCATTGCAATGCATTGGACACATTGTGCACCCCTCTGGTTCTTAAAGAATTAAGTAGGCTCACACAATCTGCCTGATTCCGTTCGAAAAAAAAAAACTCTAGCAACTGTCATGGCTGCCTCCAAGGAGATGACATCCAGTACGGACTGAAGAGATCGTCTCTCAAACACAAGTACAAGATCAAAATGTATAAGGGTAATTAAGGTTTGCTGACCATAGTAAGATAAGTGGGAGTTATTATTAGGAGGCTTTAGTTTTCCTTTAAAACCAATATCTACATATGGCTGTAAAATATTAAATATTTACTTAGTTTTAATACATTTTCCAAAATTCAAATAGTTGATACTTTTTTCATTGCCCTCTCATCCACAGTAACTCACACTACAGCTGCTCTATTTGGAACATCAATGTGTAGTGAGCAGACTTACCATTCACCCTACTTCATGGCATTCGACTAGTGTCAGAAATAGACTGAAAGAATGTAAGTAAGGTATGTTGTTTAACCCTTTGCAATGCGTTCCATAACCCTCTGGCACTCAAAGGGTTAATGTAAGAGCAGTTGTTTTTCAGACATTTAGAGCACATTGGGAAAATATATGATTTACTATGTATAAAAATACATTTTCAAATTAATTATTCAGAATATTACTGTTGACTGTATATTTGTATTGATATATAGGTTTGTTTTTAACCCCTTGAGAACCAGTGTGGTGAGTGACACATTGTAAAGCAATGTGTTGCACAGCCCTCTGGTCCTTAAATGGATAGTAATGGTTGTTTTAACAAAGTTTAATATTGTAGATATTAAAAAAATAAAGTAATTGACGTAGGTCCAGTCTCTCAAACGTATAGTTTGAGAGATATACACTTCTAAAGTTTCCCCTTCCCGTCCCTTTCACAGACGTCAGCGCTTTAGCTGACAGCACGAGATACTGGTCCCGGGACCAGATGGCAGCTCTTCAACAGAGCCAAAATAGCGTTGTCTAGAAAGAAATACTTCACTGGAACGGTCTACAAAAAGCATCCTGCACACTATATAGACCGTTCCAGTGAAGCATTTCTTTAAAGATAGAGCTATTTCGGCTCTGCTGAAGAGCTGCCATCTGGTCAAATGACCAGAATCTCAATTGGTAAGCTACAGCACTGACGTCTGTAAAAGGGGTGGGAAGGGAAAACTTTGGAAGCGTATATCTCTCAAACTATAAGTTTGAGAGACTGGACTTACGTCAATTCATTTTTTTTAATAGCTACAATATTAAACTTTGTTAAAAGCAACTATACATGTTTAAAAGACCGGACTTCCATCAATTCATGTATTTTTTTTTTTAATATCTACAATATTAAACATTCTTAAAAACAACCATTAATATCCCTTTAAGAGGTTAATCACAGTATGCTGAAAATTATATCTTTTGAAGGTGTTCAATGTCAAAGACACAATGTACACAACATATAGCATGCACAAACAATAGGAGCTTACATGCTGGTAGAAAAAGCTTTACTAATAATCAATTGTAAATCATATAGGTACTGTAAAACATTGGGCCATATGTTCCAAGAAGTAGCGAAATAGCTTTTGTCATTTGTAATGACTTTTCAAAGTACAGTGTCGTTAAGATCATTAATATTTTCAGAGAGTGTCAGTTGTGATTGGAAATATGTCATTTGTCCTGACTGAAATTGTCATATGTAACAACAACAAAAATGTCTTAGCCAACAACAAAAATGTCTTAAAAATGTCTTAACTAACAACAAAAATGTATTTAAAAATGTTTTAACTAATGACAAAAAGGTCTTAACTGAAGATAAAAATTCTCACACATTTCTTTGTCGTTAGTTACTACAAATTTTCTTTTCCTCTATACAACACTGGAGAATAGTTTAGCCCCGCCCTTGCCCCGCCCCTTTGCCCATCAATTCTGGAGTTGTGTTGTACACAACGGACATTACTAGTTTTTTGTCGTATACTCTACAGAAAATATGTCTTTCGTGCATTCAGTGACTTATTTTTGTCTTTCATACATCAAATTTTTGTTGTTATCCCTTTGAACATACAGCCCATTGTGTGCTATTAAAGGAATTGCAGTGTTTTACTAAGTAAAAATATTTCCAAAGGAATTAATTAGTAGCAATGAATTTCCAGAGAGTTTTGATTTTTGTATTCTACAATTTCATACATGTTGCTGAATATGGTTGATCACATATTATAAAGCTCAAGGCTATAAAATTATAACATAGATGTTTGTATAAAGTAATACGTGTTGAGATTTTCAGCAGACAGAATGTAAATACATTTCTTTGCAATCCTCATTTCCTGCTATATCTGAGGAAAGCTATTCAACTGTATTAGACAGAACAGGAAGTGATGGAAAATAGCTTATCCCAGCATGTTGAAAAACATCACAATTATTATTATACTAGTGCAAAAGCCTGTGTACACGGGCCAAGGTCTGGGTAATGTTAACCCCTTGAGTGCCAGAGTGGTACGCAACGCATTGCAATGCGCATCCCTCTGGCACTCAAAGGGTTAAGAGGAAGCTAGCCCACTGCTCCATGCGATGCAGTCTTGCATCGCCTCACTCACATGATGCAATCATGCACAGTAGAGACTGCCCGAATGCGGGTAGTCTCTACAGCGCATGACTGCATCGTGACGAACATCCTATCGAATTATTATATAGGATATCATAATTAACATGTAATATGGAAACATGTACATAAATATCTGTGCATTCAATGTATGTAAACCTTTCAAACATTTGAGGGGTTAAAAGCCCCTTTTAAATCCATAGGAATGTTTATTTGCTCCAGAACTGTATACGTGGCATTTAATGTATGCAAACACAAAACTCATGCAGTAAAAAGCATGCTTACAACCAGAAAATGACCAACACCTGCTCACCTTCACTCTCTAATTGTCCAAAAGATTATATAAAGAGTCAGTCCCAGGGGTGGCAATAGGTTTAATGAGTTAGAAAAGAGAGACAGGCGAAAGGTAATCTAAATAAGTTAATCAATAGTTACAACCATAAGCCTGACAAAAAAGTGTAAAGGAACCACACATTTTTTAAATGAAAATATATATGTTAAAAACATACCAGGACGACTTCTGTTTTAATATGTTCGAGTTAATTACTGGCTCTTGAGAGACAGAGGCTGATTCTCTGGCCTTGACGAGTTTCCAGGGTAACTTCTCCTACTTTTCATCCATTCTGCCTACTTCCCTGCCCTGTTCTGTTCTACTTACTTCTTAGCCATTCTTAAGTCAAATATCACCTTTTCTTCTCAATCCCACCCTCCTGATTAAGCCCCACCCACATCATTTAGCCCATCCTTTCCCAGTCCATGAGCCTTCTCTCGGGGTTCCAAAGAGAAAGCTCCCAGGTATATGCCTTTTCCTGCTGAGGAAAACAAGAGCACTTCCACTGCTATGAGATTTCTTGTTCACAAGTTATTGCAAACTTTTTTAATCAAACAGTTCCAATTGGTTTTAAGTTTTGTTTTTTTTTTAATAGTTTTTAATATTTGTTTTTTATTAGACTTGTTTTTTCCATAGTTAGTTATAAGATCAGCACCACCTGAAGACCACAACAGAAAACTGCATTTTAAAGTTTAAAGTCTGCTCCACATTGGGAGCACCTTTTATCACTTCACAGGGAAGACTTTGTAATATATCGTTTGCATTCATTGTATAGCTCCTTTAATGTTAGAGAGAAATATGCATGGAAATATGCTTACATATTTATATACCCATGTGCGTAGTTCTAGAGTCCCACCTGTGCCAGTACAAACCTATGGGCTGATTTTCTACCCACATGAAGGTAGGACCAAATTCTCTAGCAAATCAGATTTTAACATCACCTATAAGACATCCTGACTTCCTCTTTACAACAGTTGTCAGTACTGGTAGCTTAAAGGGATAGTAATGTTTCAAAATAAAAGCAGCTCCATTAATCTTCATAGTATTTGGGCCATGGAGAGTGTTATTTCAATACTGTCAGAGTTGTAGTTCAAGAGTAATTGAACGATAAAGTATCCCCCTCCCACCCCTTTTACGGATGTAACACTGCTCACCTCAGAACAGAAATGTGGTATCCAGATGGCTTGCAGAAAGGGACACTCTTCAATTAGCATAAGGGAAAAACTTGTCAAGGTGAGCAGGGTTTTTGTTGTTCTCACAGTAAGAAGATGGTACCTTGCTTTGAGCGGTCTGGTCTTAAGACCAGATTCCACATCTGAGGGGAGGTGGCTTACACTATGTAAATGGGGCAGGAGGGGGATACTTTATCATTCAATTACTCTTGAACTACAACTCTGTCAGTATTGAAATAACACTCTCCATGGCACAAATATTATGAAGATTAATTGGAGCGACTTTAATTTTGAAATATTACTATCCCTTTAAAGGAACATCAACGTCTGGCATTGATAATAATCACTTAAGTTAATCAGTACAGGAAATAGTAACCGCCCCATGAGTCAGTTCTCGGTGGACTGGCTGACAAAAATGTATCTGAATGACTGGGTATCATGTGTACAGAGTCAGATAAGATTTTTTTTTTTTTTTTTTTTTTTTTTTTTTGCAGGACTAAAAAGAAGAGTAAACTTTTTTTATGAAAAAATATAAATATATTGTAGTGCTATTCCTGTTGAATAAAATAAGGGTACTCCCACTGCTGAGAGATGCATATTACGACACTTTTTTTTTTTTACGTTAGCAGTGGCATCTACTGGTCAAATTCCAATTAGTTATTCTGTTACATTCTATTTGAGAAGAAAGTCAATGACAAACAGTTCTCCAAAGAATGTGATAGAAACTACCGAGTCTTGCTGTCAATTAGAACTGTCAGGAAATAAAAGCACAGTAAATTCACTTTCTGATTATTTGAACATATAACTATTGAATAAAACAACTGACAGCAGTGAGGGTGCCCTTGTTTTACTCAGCAGGAAAAGCTGTATAACCTAGGTTTTCATATTAAAAAAGTTTACTGCTCCTTTAAGGACCTGGAATACCTTCCATTGAAACCCTCCAAACAAACTTTCACTGGAAGCAGTTTGGAATCCTGCAGCAAAAAATAATGTCTGCCTCTATGGACATGATATCTAGCAATAATTAAAAATGAACAGCATTAACCCAGTCCACCCAGTACTGAAACATAGTGGCCATTAGGATTTTCTGCCCAAATTAAGGCAATTGGGGGTAATTATTAGGACGTATACATACTCCTTTAAGATCAAATTATTAGGCAAACATTTATCAGGTAAGCACTACATGTTATTTAGCTTTTTTTTTTTTTTTTTTTAACCCTTTGAGTGCACTGGCACTCAAATGGTTAATTTTATAACACATTTAACAAATAAAAAAAGGCACACTTTGAAACTTTGTCATTTCCACTGTTAATGAGAGAATCTCACACAGTGCCTGATACTCTAGCTTTGTTCTGCTGTCAGCCATTACTGAAATAATTTCCATAGACCTCCTGCACTAAATAAGGAAGCTTAAGGGTTCCACAGTGAACAGCTGGGCCCACTGCCTAGTAGAATAAAAGGTGAGAGATGCTCAACTAGGCTCATGCGCTAGCAATTACTTGCAAGAAGCTCACTGGGACTGTGTCCTCGCGCCCAGGGTACAATCTCTTTTAGCTCACCAGTGCCATATACAGAGGAAATCTTCTGAAGCATATCATACTGGTCCTGCCAAATAACAGTCCAGCTACTGTGAGAAAGGGGTCCATGTCTGGATTACCCTCATTACTCTTAGGGTGACCAACCCCAAGCACAATTTGCATATGTAGAACAACAAAAGAAGGCCGAAACGTACGTCTGGGGTTAGCTGTTTCCCTTGTTCAGGGAGGAGTTGTCTGGCATTTCGTGGCTGGACTGTCATTTGGCAGGAATAGTATGCTATGCTTCATAAGATTTCCTCTCTGTATATGGCACTGGTGAGCTAAAAGAGATTGCACCCTGGGCGCGAGGACCAGTCCCAGTGAGCTTTTTGCAAGTAATTGCTAGCTCATGAGCCTAGTTGAGCATCTCTCACCTTTTGTTCTACATATACAAATTGCTCTTGGGGTTGGTCACCCTAAGAGTAATGAAGGTAATCCAGACATGGACCCCTTGCTCACAGTGCCTAAAGGGATCAGCTGCACCTCACTGACAAGGCCCAAGAACGCCGAAACGTACGTCTGGGGTTAGCGGTTTCCCTTGTTCAGGGAGGAATTGTCTGGCATTTCGTGGCTGGACTGTCATTTGGCAGGACCGGTATGATACGCTTCAGAAGACGTCCTCTCTGTGTATGGCACTGGTGAGCTAAAAGAGATTGCACCCTGGGCGCGAGGACACAGTCCCAGTGAGCTTCTTGCAAGTATTTGCTAGCTCATGAGCCTAGTTGAGCATCTCTCACCTTTTCTTTCTACCCACTGCCTTGTACACACAGAGGCTGATTTACTATGAATAACTGGAACATTTATGCAGCATATCAACAGCACCATAGGGAACAAAGAACAACCATCTCTGATTTAAAGTTGTATTTTAACTCATTTAATGTTAGATATGTTTCTTATGCATTGTTTTGCAATGCTCTGGACACTTAGCTAGCATAAAAAATCCCAATAAATCAATATATTTTTTTTTTAATTTGTCCCCTACGGTGCAGTTGGTATACCCTGGAACTGTTCCAATTTGTCTTATTAAATCAGCCCCAAGGAGTTAATAAAGCAGGGAGGGAAGAACTCTCACAAAATATTCAGAAAGTGGGCAACTCCCATTTTAGCCACTAGGTGGTGCACACTCCATAATGTTCACCCACATTGCATCCCTGGGCTGCATATATTTACTGGAACTCCAACTGTATAATGAAATGTGGACATATACATTTAAAAGGGAATGCCTGGCCTACAACAGAATTAATTAGAGTACTGCAAAGGTTAATTAGCACAAAGCTCCACAATGTGGTACCAACATACGAAGTTTGATTTCTCAAAATGTATTTATTGTAAAGAAAAACTACTATTGCATCATATAAATATATTTGCATTTGTTTACAAAACAAATTAACTCTTCTTAGTGTGACAGGTAGCCAACACATTGTATACTACACCTCTGTTACTCAAAGTGTTAAAAGTGGAATTTGCACCAATATTCTACTAGCCCCACTTTGACATCTCCCCTCATTGCATCTCCATTACTCACCCTGCATTGTGCTTCATATTCCTTAATAATCTCTGCAAACCTTTCTTCCTGATTAAAGAACTCTGAACTATGAGGATCAGTCTGTAATATAAACAAATCAAGTAGATGGTGAGCAGTACAGAACAACATTAATCATTTCTTTTTCACTAAAGGGACACTGATAATTCTTAACCCCTTAAGGACCGGCACACACGCATATGGCCAGCATTTAAGGACCAAGGAGCATATTTTTTTTGCAATCAGATTCAAGGTGTTAAAGGGATAGTAAAGTTTCAATAATCGCTAATCTATGAGTCTTCTTTATAGTGTGTACTATTGCGCCGTTACGTTGTTAATGCTTAAATCGCTCTATTTCCTCAGAAATTATTTTATTAATTGGCCCCCTCCAGTCCCTTTTCAGGATACCAGGCCACCTACTCTCACATCTGAAATCCAGTCATCCGACCGAACAGATCACAACGAGGGTCATTCTTCTTTCATTCAGTACAAGGAGAACCTTGACAAAGGAGGGCAGGCGTTTCCTTATACTAAAAGAAAATTGTTCCTTGTCACAATCCTCCTTCAGTTCTAATTTATGAGGAAACTAGATGAAGAGCTTGTTACACGGGCCACAGTGCCACTGCCAGCCGGTCACGGGGCAGTCATGCGCAGTAGAGACTGCCTGCGCCGCGTCTGGTACAGAGCTGGACGCTCTGAAGGAGGGTCCAGCTCTTTATCAGCCGTGGCACGGGCAGTCTCTACTGCGCATGACTGCAACACGCTTACCAGTCTGTACTGCGCATGACTGCGTTGTTGCACACGTTTTAGGGAATTATTGTATAGGACAGAGCAATTTCAGCATTACCAACCTAACAGCTCAATAGTACACACTATAAGGAAGGATCATAGCTTAGCTGTCATTGAAACAGTACTAAACCTTTAATAAGTAGACTCCACTTATGTTACAATGACCAGTAAGTCCTAGTGGCCTCTGTTAACTTCCACCTGCTCACTGAGATAACCTTTTCAATCTGTTCAGGATGTCAAATCCACAGAGGCAGACATGACAGCTGCTAGCAGAGCTACTGGACTTCAGACTCTGCCCACTGGACCATCTCTTTTTTTTTTTTCAAGCTGAAGCAGGTAGAGAGAATGAGCCCACAGTAGGTTATTAAGTGCACTGGACAGAGCTGGAGGTCCAGTAATCCTGCTAGACACTTATCATATCCACTTCTATGGTCAAGACATCCAGTACTGATTGAAAAGGTTACCCATACCTCCCAAGTGTCCCTCTTTAGGTACAGTCCTTCTTTGAGACCCAAATCCCTCTCTGTCCCTCTAACCCACCCTGATGTCCCTCTTTTTAGGAGATAAGACTATGAGGTGTGTATATAAGTGTATCACATTGCTCCACAGCAATACAACTCCAATTAATGTCTGTGTAAACCTCAGTATATCTGTTTATACAATAGGCTGTGTAAATAAAATACTTTGGTATTGCTCTAAATCATTTATTCAGTTACACAAAGAGGTGAAAATAGGTCATAAAATAACCTAAAAATTCTCGTTAACGTGCCACCCACGCCCCCATCACCACCTAAAATACAAGTGCCCCTCTTTGGCTATTTGAAACGTTGGGCGGTATGGTTACCTACTGAACAAAGTTCAAGGGCAAAATTAATAGAGATCACAGGATTTTCTGGCTGTGTGTGTGACTATATAGGTGTACTAGTCTGATTCTGAAAAAAACAAAAACAAAACAAGGGTACTCCCACTTCAATACTATCTTCATATAAAATTATTATTATTTCTTTAAAGTAACATTTAATATGCAAATATATATTGTAGGGTTTATCCTCCTGAGTATAACAAGGGTACTCTCACTTCTGAGTGGTGTTTTATTCATAAGTTATTGCTGTTCAAACTTAACTTTTTTTAGGTGCAATATCTCAATAGCCTGAAAATCCACAGAGGCGCTGTTGCTACACTATCCTATGAACAGCTCTGGTCAGTGGACCATAAGCCTCCATAGGATGGTGTAGCAATAACTCCACTGTAAAATGTCAGGCCATTGAGATATTGCACCTAAGAATGACATGTTTAAGCTGGAATAACTTTTGAATAAAACACCTCTCAGCACTGTGAGTATCCTTGTTTTACTCAGTAGGATAAACCAAATATATATTTCATATTAAGTGTTACTATCTCTTTAGATCATTCTGTGATGATACATCACATCACAATAATTAAGAGATCATCAAACCCATGAGTATCCATAATTACATAGTATGGCTTTGTGAGATGGGCCAAAAATAGAGTTTCCAGGGGAAGAAATAATATTGGGCTATAGACCAGGCCAAATTCTGGTCTAGAGTTTCATCCTATCAAAAATGTCTACATTAGCCACACAAGTCACTTTTAGGTTGCCAACTAAGTGGAAAAAATACCATCCACCCTACTACTAGTATTTTGTTATTATTGGCATCAAGGGCCTTAACCCTTTCAGTGCCACATAGTTGTGCAATGAATTGTGGAGCAAAGTGTTGCACACCACTCTGGCACTGAAGGGGTTAAAGCAGAAACTCAAAGAGGTGCAATTCTGGAACTTCTCATTTGTTTTCTGCATTAGGCTTCAAGTCTTTTCCCCTCTGAGCATGCAATCTAATAATGTGTGCCTGATGCACTGGAATACAAGTGATGTTTATTAATATAAGAGGACTTTTGTGTAGTCCATGTGGAACCGAGGAGCCATGGGTAAAGTCTCCTACAGTCAAGAGGGCAAGGTATTTGCCTTAAATGGCTCTCTGGAGGCAGAGACTTCTTCCATATTCCACTTTACTTCTACTAGACATGCACAGTTTTATCGAACAGCAAAGACAGAAAAGAGAAGCGAGACAGGAAAGGGGGTCAACTGAACCAGTAAACTCAAAGGAACCCCCTGCCTGGACCCCAATCAACTCATTTTTCTCTGGAACAGAAAAGGTTTAATAGGCAAGTACACAAAAATCCCCTTTTCTCGTTCGTCCAATGCGGAACACAAGAACCATGGTGATATACCAAAGTTATCCACCAAGATCCCAGGAAGGGAGAGAAAAAAATCCTCAACAACACATCCATTCCAACAGAGAGGAACTGAAACAAATATGAACCTTGGGTATCAATGTACACATACACAATAAACTAAGTAGCAGGAAAAAACAGGTCACTGAAAATAAACATAAGATAGGTGCCTACATGGGCACAATGGTCTGTAGGACCTTCTGTTCAAAACTGGCTTCAGCTGAAGCCAGAACATTGGCATTGTAGTGTTTAACAAACCTGTAAATGGATAACCACGTTGCAGCCTTGCACAGCTGCTCCTCAGAGGTCTGGTTCTTATAGGTCCAGGAAGCACCCACTGTTCTGCTCAAATGAGCTGTGAGCTGTGACAATAAAGGACACAGTCTTTTTCTTGAGGATGTAGGTCTGGCAAGTGGCCACCTTAAAGCAGGAAGCTACTGCGAACTTAGATGCAGCTTGGCCCTCAAGAGGGCCCTTAGGAATGACAAAATGTATGTCTGATTTATGGAAAGATTGCATGTGATGAAAGTAGAACTTCAGATACCTAACTACAAACAAATAATGAAGATTCTGCTCCTGTCTGTTAGATGGAGCAGGACAAAGAGGGAAGAACAATTTCATGGTGAATGCGAAATTCAAATCGGCTTAGAGAGAAACCCTACAGGAGTTCTCAAAACCACCCTTTTAGAATGAAAGGACAAAGCTTCAAGTTCGGCAACTTGCGTAACAGACACAATCGCCAGCAGGAAAACTGCCATAAGAGTCAGGGACTGAAGGGAATCAGAATTCAAAGGCTCAAAGGGAGTCTTCTAAAGCACTTCTAGGATAAAGTTCAAGTTCCCCAGAGGAGTGGGATCATGTAAAACTGGGTAGGCAAGAGCCAGCCCCTGCATATCCAGTAATAAGGAAATACACCTCTGGAAAAAGTACAGATAGAGCAGAAATCTGTGTAATCGAGGTAAGATTAAGCCCTCTCTGAAAGCCATCCTGAAGAAAGGTTACAATAAGCGGAAGATGAAAAGAACGTGGCCGCATCCCCTTGTCATAATGCTACTCGTAAAAAAATGACTTCGATAACATTGGCTTGCTTGCAAGCCCTTATTATAGAGGCAATGACCGACTCACCAAACAGAAAAAAAAAACAACCTTTCTTCCTCAGGATGCTGACTTCAAGAGTCAAGCTGCCAAAGCACACTTCTCTACCTCTGGGTGACACAAAGGATCCAGAGTCAAGAGGTCTGCTACAGACAGACTGAGGAGATCAAAGAACCAGGCCAGGTGAGGCCAGAATAGGGCGATCAAAATTACATAAGCCTGCTCCATCCCCACTTTCCTCAACACCCTGGGAATCAGGGAGAAAGGAGGAACACACACACACCAGGGGAAACTGCCATGGAGCGACCATCGAATTCACAGCAAGAACAGGGTCCCGGGATCTAAACAAAACAGGGGAACCTTGCTTTTCAACAGAGAGGCCATAAGATCCATGGTCGGAAGACCCCACAGACTGGCAATGGAGTCAAACACCATCTGGTTGTGTTCCAAATTCATAGAATCTAGTGGTTAACGGCTGAGAAAAGTCATCACATCGTTGTCTATTACTGGAATGTGAACACTGGGAGAGTGTGTACACGAGTTTCCACCCAATCAAGAATCAACAGAACTTCTGACCACGGGGATGCACTCCTGGTCCCTCTGTGGCAGCTGATATAGCCTACCCAGGTTTCACTGTCAGACGGAATATGCACTGGCAAACCCCAGAGTACACAAAGTCCAGATGAATCATTGATGGACTGATGGAATGCCGCTGCAGTCCATCTGCGCTGAACCCCCAGGTGAACCAGACCCCAGCCGCCCAGGCTGGCGTCTGTCGTGACCAGAGTCCATTCTGGTAGCACAAATGGTTTTCTCAGTTCCAGGTTGCTCCTGAACAAATAAATACATGAAATTACCCAGCATCAGTAAAAGGAGCCAAAAAGGGCTCAGAGAAATCCTCTGTCTAGAGAGGCACAGGATTGGGACAATGTGGACCAAGGAGCTCAAATGGTTATCCATCAGTCTACTTTCTTCAGGTTACCATTAGAGCAGAGAACAAGCAGAGCCCCAGTAGACTCTGTTGGGAGGGAAACCTTGGCAGCAAGATGCCTCCACAGGGCTGAAAGGATCCACACAGCACCTGCAATCCACTCCAGGGGAAGACCAGTAATGGTAACCCCACCTAATGGGGGATTTGTGACAGCCCCATATCTATCAGAAAAACAATACAAAAAAAAAATCTAAAAACGAAGTGTCTCCGGCAATCCGATCTCACTGAATGACACATTCATTTTGGAGATCATAGGGTGGAGGAGGGTTGAGGTTGGAGGATGAGTAGGGAGCCTCCACTCACAAGACTTTTCCTTTTGAGATGTTTCCTACCCTCCAAAAGGAGGGACTCAACTCCCATGGCACCTGTGCTCCATATAGGACATAAGAGAAAGTATTTTTGATGATGCTAGTTTCTGCCAGCATTAGTGTTGCTAATAACACGTTAATTTTTATTATTACATATATTGCAAATTATACACAGTGCTATTATTTAACTCTTTATGTATCAGAGGGGTGTGAAATGAATTGTGTTACACACCCCTCTGATCCTTAAGGGGTTATCAGTGCTAACACTGCTCAGAAAAAGATCTAGTAACATTATTAATTGATAAAAACCCACTGTATTGACGCCACCCCTTTTATTGATGTAACACTACTCCCCTCAGACCAGCAAGACTGCCCAGATGGATCTCAGAGAGATACAATCTTCAATTAGAATAAGGGAAAAACCTGAAAAGCCTGTCAAGGGGGGCAGAGTTTTTCCTTATGCTCACAGTAAGGAGACTGTCCCCTGCTGTGAGCTGTCTAGTCTCAAGACCATTTTCCACATCTGAGGTTAGGTGGCTTACAGTAGGTAAAAGGGTCGGGAGGGGGATACTTTATCATTTATTCAGTTAATATTGAACTACAACTCTGACAGTATTGAAAAAACACTCTCTATGGCTCAAATACTATGAAGATTAATTGGAGCTGCTGTTTTTGTGAAAAATTACTATCCCTTTAAAACGTTGCTTCACATAAACATGAGAATGGTAACAATTTAGTAATACTTCGTTTTATCTTTAATTTATTTTATAGGCATTAAAAAAACATGAAGAACGATATAAATCTTATATCTCAAACCTTTATGGTTTGAGAGATATTCACAAGCAAAGGTTCCCCTCCCGCCCCTTTTACCTAGTGTAAGCCATCTCTTCTCAGATGTGGAATGCAGCCCACAGACCAGACAGATAACAGAAGGGGACAATCTTCTTCCTATGAGAACAATGAAAGCCCTGCCCCCCTTCACAAGTTTTTCAGGTTTTTCCCTTATCTTAATTGAAGATTGACCCTCTCTGCAATCTACCTGGGCACCTCCCTTCTTATCTGGCTGAACAGTGTTACATCAGTAAAAGGGGCGGGAGGGGGATAATTTGTCATTGAATTACTCTTGAACTACAACTCTGACAGAATTGAAATAACACTCTCCAAAGTCCAAATACTATGATGATTAATTAGAGCTGCTTTTATTATGAAACATTACTATCCCTTTAACATACTTGAAGGAACCCAACATGGAAAAAAAAATGTATCAAGGGATCAGCATTTCTCTTTCTTTGTCAGCATCTCCTCTCCTACTTCTACATATGCCTTCATTAAAAATAAAGAGCGAGAAGAAATGTTACCTTTTCTTTCAGCATGTTATCTAAACTGGTTTGTAGTTTCAACACCTGATTTTCGGAATCAGTCAGTTTCCCAACAATTTCAACCATTTCTTTTCGTAATCTACTATTTTCCTGTAAGGAGAATTAACAATGTAATTGCCTCTGTTGTGTTAACACCTACAAATATACAAAGAGAAGTATGCAACAACAAAATCCAACTTATAGCAAAATGTATTAAAATTCTGAAAATTGATAGAATGAACAAGTCACTGTATTCAGAAATACCCATCATCACTATATTGTTTAGCGTTTAACAACTGTATATATCAGACATAAGTTTCTCCATATACTTTAGTGGGAATCTGTTAGATCAAGCTAGTAAGAACACATACCAGCTGCAATGTAATCTAGGCTTAAATTGTTCAGTTTAGCCCCCTGAAGGCTAATACGGTCTCCAACACACTGCATTTACAATATGTTGGATACCACTTTAGCATTGAAGAGGATTAACCAATGCTTTACACACTCTTCTTGTCATTAAAGGGTTAATGTATTTACTGTCCCCCGGTTTGCCCCTTGAATACCTTTATTGATAAATTAAGTTTCTCTCTCAGATAAGCTTCCTCCATCTGGAAATTTGCCAGATCCGCCTCCAGTTTAGATCTGTGTTGGTCATTCTGCTGCATGAACTGCTCCTGCTCGCTCTCCAGCTCAGAGCGGATCGTAGACAGTCGCTGCCTATATTCCTGCTCCAGTTCCCTGCAAGGCAAAAGGCCACTGAACATTATCATGAAGGGATGCATAGTACAGCTTTCTCTGTGGTCACTGAGCATTAGGCCCATTACACATGGGCTACATAGTCACTGCAACAGAAATTTGTGAAAAAAACAAACAAAACATGAGTTGTGAATCACTGTATCCTGTGGAGACTTTCACACAGGCAACATGCTCTGCAATCGTCACGGACAGACAAAGAAAACTGCACCTTCCCTAAGCTACAAATTTGTAATATTGATATTTGGAATCTCAAAGTCACACAGCTACTGCAGGTAGCTGCGTTTTCCATGTAATGTTATCACTTAAACTCTACTGTGGGAATGGTATGCTGCTACACTAAAGCACTAAAAATGCACCAACATTTTCACTTGCTACAAAAAAAGGGAAAAGGAATACCTTTTTGGTGGGAGAAGAGGGGAACGGGTTCAACACCTATCCTACAGGTCAATTTCTTAATTTCACTACAGGAGGCCAAGTCAGTTTGGTACCTTTATTGGCTAACTAGGCAGATTTAGGATGCAAGCTTTCAAGACCTCTTAGGTCTCTTCATCAGGCTTACTTAGCCAATAAAGTTATCAACTTGACTATTTTTGCATCCTGTATTTCTATGGCTAACACGGTATCAACTCACATCTTTTACTTTCATTAAACAACAAATTGCACTTATCGCTTATTAGAACATTTCATAAGGAAATTAGGGTAAAATAGTCATGCCCAGCAGCCTACATACACAAATAATGACTATAAGAGATTTTAGGGTCCATACATCAAAAAAAAAAAAAAAGCGTTACAGTTACAGACTCTCAGTGTGAACTCTGGTATGCACAGGAAACCATAATGCAAAAGAATGCCTAAACATTTATTTCCATCTTTTTTCCTTAACACTTTCACGTCCCTGACCGATATCTTCCAGGCTGTTTTCCCAGACAGCATTCGGACAGGAACTGTGAAAGTAGGGATAGTGATACTACGTATGCTGTATACATTACACTGGAAGTGGACTTTACCACTGCAGTGACAGTGTTGCATTGTAATCGCTATTCCTGCTTTCAGAGTACCTGACAGAAAGCTCTCTGGAAACAGAAATTCGTGGAACTAAATGTCAAGGATATAAAAGGGTTAAAAAGAAACAAAATATAAAGGTAATTTGACTTTATATATGCACTTGCATCATATGTAAATTCAAAATGGAGGTTGACTGTCTCTTAAAAACAAAATCAAGTTTATTGCTTTCACAAATACATATAAAGCAGCATTACTAAGAAAACAATCATAGACATATGTTTGTGCGTGTGTGTGTATGTATGTATGTATATGTGCGTATGCATGTATGTATATGTTCATGTGTATGTGTGTGTGTGTGTGTTTGTGTGTGTGTGTGTATATGTATGCGTGTGTGTGTCCATGTGAGACTGTTTAACCTGTGATGGATAACGCAAAAAGGGAGTTAGATATGTATGCCAATCTAGCAAGCAGGGAAAAAAGGATTGCTAGTTCTTTAGTCCAGCTTACCTGATCTTGCTTTCATTGAGATGCTCCATAACACTGTTGTGGTCATCCACCTCATCGGCCAGTTGCAGGTTTCTCTTCTCTGCTTTCTCCAGGTCCTGTTTAACTTTGTCTCTCTCTCTGGTGACCTGGTCAATATGTCCACTGCAAATATAACAATACTCAAGCATTGTTCACTATCCCACAGGATTAAAACACCAAATGCGAATTCATTTACCCCACCCCCTGACTTTTTCTCCCAATTAAAGAGCTCAGTCCTGTAATACAAACAATTTAATCAGTGTGAAATAAAGATGATAATTCATTTGCATATTCATTAACCCTTTGCATTATAGAGATCTCTAGTGTAGAACCCAAGTGGTTAACCCTTTGTGTTGCTTTGTAATATGTTGCGTACCCCCTGTGGTTTTCAAAGGATTGAAACTGTATGTGCAAATTGATGGTGTGCATAGACCTGTATAGCACTGAGGAACTGCACTGTACTTTATAACAAAAATGTAAAAGACAATGGGGTTAGGGTGGCCATTCTGTGCTAAATCAGGGGGTGGAATCTGTTTTTTTTGTCTCTTCATCTGCCTAACCTTAATTTACTAAGCAAAGTATGTCAGAATTCCTCCCGTTAACACTGCTTGTGCCAAGTGGAACATAATGGGAACCCTGTGAGCATTTTGGGGCTGTGCTTTCCTGTACTTCTATCTGGTCCTTAACCCTGTGAGTGCCAGAGGGGTACACAAGACATTGCAAAGTAATGTGTTGCATACCCCTCTGGCACTCAAAGGGTTAAGGCGTTAAATATTAACATATTTTATACACATAGTTACCATTTAAAGGAATTCATCTTCAAAGTATTTGGGCCATGGAGAGTGTTTTTTCAATACTGTCCGAGTTGTATTTCAAGAGTAATGGAATGATTATATTGCAACCTCAATATAATGCTAATTGTAGCTTGCTGTAACGGTAGGAGCCGTTCACACCACACCGAAGTGAAACGTGAACGCGCTCACTGGGGCAGCTGGGAGGAGGCTGTAATAGTGGTGGGAAGTCCTGAGAGCTGTGCCAAAGATGCACTGTGCCGCTGAATGAGGAAGTGCTCGTCTTGGACATAAAATATCTTTAATGGTACGTAAAAATAAAGTCTAAGCATAATGTTTTCCTAATACTGCTTATGTGTTTGAACATATGGTAAAAATTTTTTTATCAGGTGATAGTTCCCCTTTAAGGACACTTGAAGGTCCTGTCACGTCATGGGCTGGCGAGTCATAAGGACCCATGACGTGACAGGACTGTCATGGATTTCAGGGCTCTATGTGCGGCTGCACGCCATTCAGGGATCCCTGAACCGGAATTTCAAATTTAAAAAAATGGTCCCAGTTCCTTACGTGTCGGCCGCATGCATGCGAGACCGGTCCTTAAAGGGATAGTAATACTTCAAAATTACTATCCCTTATATTAAACTGAGTTAAATGCCACCAGCGGCATCTCTCAAACCTTTATGGTTTGTGAGATAGCTGCTTTTAAACTTCGCTCCCCCCTGCCTCTCCGCTGACGTCAGTGGTTTTGCTGCAGCAGGGAAATCCGGTCCCGGGACCGGCGGAGGCTCTTTAGCACAGCAGAGATCTCATTATGGAAGACAAGATCCTTTACTAAAACGGTCTTCTACATGTGCTTGGTTACCAAGCACACGTAGAAGACCATTTTAGTAAAGGATTGTTTCTTCTATAACAAGATCTGGCTCTGCTGAACAGCCTCCTCTTGATTCAAAGAAGGGATTTCCCTGCTTCAGCAAAAAAGCTGACATCAGCGGAGAGGCAGGAGAGAGCGAAGTTTAAAAGCGGCTATCTCACAAACCATAAAGGGATAGTAATTTTGAAGTTTTGTCACCTTCTGAAAGTCTTGGGGCCTGCAGAGTGTGATAACATCATTACACAGTAAATTACACTACTGGACTATCATACTGGATCGAACAGACCTCTGCAACAGTCAAAGAAGCTGGGCAGGTTTGCAAAGACACTGACATCTTAAGGCGACATCTAAGACAGACCTGACTAATTTGTGTACTTAATGCAGTTGAATATTTATTTTCAACTTTTGAGTAATAGAAGGGCGTGCAACTGACTGCTTCAGATGGCGGTGTACATACCTTGTGTCCCCATAGGGTTCATGTGTGTGTGCAAATGCAAGCACATGAGTCTGCAAGTGGTATGAGAATGTGATATTGTGCAATTGCGAGTTTGCCAAGTGAATGGGCAAGCGCGGGCATGAGTGTGAGCATGAATATGAGTACATGTTGGAGTGCGTGAGTGTGTGTATGTGAATGTATATGTGGGTGTGATGGTCAGTCTATGTGCGGGTGTTCTAGCCTAAGTGCATCTCTCTCTGACAATGGTTGGAGTAACACATTGTGAGGACCCATGCAATGTTTTAGTCCACCTACTGACATCTCTGGGATTTGGCCAGCAGAAAGCCAGAAACAAACACACACACATTATATATAGATCAATAGATACACAAACTCTCTCAACTCTGGCAGTATCGGCATTATTAAACTTAGAGACTTCAGTGTCCAGATCCCCCTACCCCCACTCCCCAGGCTCCTTCCTAGAACTAGAGATGTGAATTCCAGAGAAGCAGCTGGCGGTTCTCTTGACATCACTACTACTTACATAGTCAAGAATGAGGCTGTCAATGGCAGCTTCAACACTTCTAGGAACAAGAATCATGGAGTGGGCCTGTAGAATTAGAGCTATATGTTTATAATGACATTACTCCCTGAGGTGAGAGAAGCAACTATTTCCTAGTCCTGCATTTTATTTTTTGTTCTCATGTTAACTGCCCTTTAATGTGTTGTTGTTAAACTAGGATTCAGTGATTCTCAGTCAACTATTGGCTGGCTGAGGGTGCTAAAAGTTGTAGTCCAACAACAACTGAAGAGCAGCATGTTGCCTCTCCCTTCTATGTGCTTTCAGTACTGCCAGGACAAATGCAGACATCTTACTGTTGGTAATACAGCTCATGCTTGTAGGAAGCCAATGCAGCGAGGTGGACTCTGTTCTTTGTAGCAATCAGCTCATTGTCCAAGGCTGTGGTAAGCTCCAGAAGGTTCACTTGCTCTTCCAAACTGAAGTCAAGGCTCTGCAGGCAAGGAAGAAATCAATCACTAAATCCAGATGCTGCTTACCTTACAGCACAATGCTTGGACTTTAAATCACACAGCTGAACATGAAACAATGACTTGAATCCAAACAAAACATCTCTGATGGAAAACGGACACAAGTATTCTGCAATATTGTGCATACAATTCTTTTAACACTTTGGATGCTAAAGACCTCTCCAACGCATGAAATTAGTTTATTATGACTGAAAACAGCCATAATAATAGTTCAAATAGCCCTTCTATGTTAAATACAGAATGCTTGCAACTTTTGAGTGATTTGATAAATAAAGCTAGAATTTGGAAGTTAGTCCCCAAAACTCTAAAAATTTGGTCTAGCTCTGGTAAGTAGCAAAAAAATGCAAGAGAAAAAGGCAATGGTGGCGGTAAATGGGTTGGGAGGTTAAGGAGGATAGGGGAGAAAGCAAATGCTGAGGGTGGATAAAAAAGTGTAGGATGCTGCAAATGTGTGCGGCTAGAAGGACAGAGAAGAAGGCAAATGGTGAGGGTGAATGGGTTGGGAGGGTAGAAGGATAGAGAAGAAGGCGATTGGTGAGGGTGAATGGGTTGGGAGGGTAGAAGGACAGAGAAGAAGGCGAATGGTGAGGGTGGGTGGAAGGTGTAGGATGCAGCAAATGTGAGGGAGTGTGTAGAGGTAAAAGGCGTGTGAAAGGCATAGGACAAGCGAATGTGAGGGAGGGTGTATAGGGACGTGGCGAATGGGAAGGAGTGTGTACAGGGAGGAGGTGGTGAAAGGTGTAGGATTTGGCGAATGGGAGCGAGTTTCTACAGGGAGGAGGTGTATGAAATGTGTAGGACGTGGCAAATGGTATGGATGGTGTACAGTGAGGAGGTGTGAAATGTGGTGGAGAGCAATGTCCTTGCAGAGATTTTTAAAGGAGTGGACAGGGGCAAAGCACCCATTGCTGGACCTATGGGAGCGGCATTATAAAGGACATTTGAATAACTCCTCCCCCCTTGACTAACATTACATGAGTTATCTCAGTTCAGGTGTATCTGTAGATACAAAGAACCGTGCCTTGTTTATAACAGACTCTAAGCTGTTCATCTGAAGAAATAGTAGACAAAGAATATAAAGTGAGACACACTAACAGAACTCTCACAGATACAACCAAGTTGAATACTTTTTTGTAGACTGCATGTAGAGTGGAAAACAGTGAAGAACTTAAGTAGCCGATTATAAGTTGGTACACAGAATTAAAAAAACAAAACAAGAGAAAAAGAAAGATATCTGATAAAATAAATGTAGATGAGCAAATAGAATAAAATAAAAAATTACTGTACCCTTTCCTTACTATGGCCAAAAAGCACTAAGGGCCAGTATAAACTTTGGCAGTCATCCTTGGTTCAATATCCTTATTAATCAGTCTTGTATGTCATGACAAACTCTGCCCACTGGAACTTGCATTATTTTCCCTTTAAACTGAACCAGGCAGAGAGTTAAAAGGACCGTCATAATTAAATTTTTTTTTTTTTTTTTTTTTAAACAAGGGTTTTCCACTACTGAAAAGTGCTTTATTAAGTTATTACGACTTGAATCTTTTAGATGAAGTATCACAGTGGCCTGAAATTGGACAGTGGCGCTGTTGCTACACCATCCTATGGAGATTCATGGTCAGTTAAGCAGGGCTGTCCATAGGATGGTGTTGCAACAGTGCCACTGACACACTGCACCTAAAACAAATCAAGCTTGAGCTGTAATAACTTTTGAATAAAACATCTCTCTCAGCAATAGCAGTACCCTTGTTTTACTCAGAAGAATAAATCCTACAATATATAAATATATTTTTAAATATTAACCCTTTAAAGTTAGATTTTTTTTTTTTTTGGTATAATTTAATCTTAGCAGAAGAAGTGAGTACTGTAGTAGGTGGCGTTTGGAGTCCTGCAGTCCTGACAAGAAGACTTATGGACCCGACATCCAGGACTTATTGAAGATGTTCTCTCTTCAACCAAGGCACAAGGACAAAATTCATAAGTGCCATTAGAATTTTCGGGCCATCATAAGATAAATCAGGGTTTATTATGAGGAGGTGTCAGTGTTCCATTAATACAAGTCTAAACCTATAGGAATAAGTGGTTCTTACTTTGTTTTGAGAACCAGAGGTTTATGTCATGTATTTTTCAAAGCAATGAATGGCACACACCTTAGGTCAGGGCTGTCCAAATTCAGCCCTGAAGGGCCACCAACAGGCCAGGATGTAAGGATTTCCCTGATTAAGCACATGTGAGTCAGTCAAAATGAATGATCCACAGATTAAGCACAGGTGAGTTAATCAGGGAAATCCTCACATCCTGGCCTGTTGGTGGCCCTTGAGGACTGGAGGACTGAACTTGGACAGCCCTGTCTTAGGTCAATGGATTAACAGGAGACTTAAAAAGGCAGACTTTCTTCATAGAGTAGACTGGTATTAATGAGGCTGATGTAGCTGATGCACTAAGAAATGGAGGAATTCTGGGGCAAACCAACAACACCATATGGGACAAATAAAATGTTTCATTGATTTAAATGAGGGTTAACCGCTTAAATGCCAGAAAGGTCTTTAAAGGGACAGTAATGTCCCATAAAAAATTATTCTTGTTTTGTAGATGAAAAAAAAAAAATTATTTCCAGCAAATCCCATCTCTCAAACCGCTATGGTCTGAGAGATATTCGCATTATAAATCCCCCCTTCCCTCCCCTTCTCCTGATGTCAGCTGTAAAGCTAACAGCAGGAGATTTGAGTTGTGCGACTCGAGGAGGCTCTTCAAGCCAGGCACACTTTGTAGACCTTTCCAATGAAGTTATTCTTTTTAAATAACGCAATCTCAGTTCTGCTGCAGAGCCGCAGACTGGTCCCCAGACCGGTATCTCCTGCTATCAGCACAGCGCCGACGTCAGGAGAAGGGATGGGGGGAGCTTTCAATGTGAATATCTCTCAAACCGCTAAAGGCATCTTTATCGGATGAGAGAATATTCAAATGCATTGCAAAAACGATGTGCTGGAGACCTTCCTAGCACCCAGGGGTTCATTTTACAAAATATGTGCAGTTGTTTTACCACAGAACTGCCCCAATTTGCCTTTATAGAAAAATATATCAAAAAGTTCCAAACAAATCTAGTTTCCAACCGTTAAAATGTCTTTACTGTCTTCTATTCCTTCCTCCTCCCAGATGATGATGATCTGCTCAGGACTTCCAAACCCGGTTCCATCGTCAATACTGGAGAAAAGGTGAAATCCCCCAAAACCTGACAGCAAAGAGGGTGTGGCTGTCCTGCGACTACTGTCATCTGCTGGCTGCAAGAAATATCAGACATAATGCCTCAATTTAAAACTTTTTAAATAATTTAAAGGGATAGTAATACTTTGTTTTAACTTTATTTATGGTTTAAGAGATATTCACAAGCAAAGTTTCCCCTCCCGCCCCTTTTACCTAGTGTAAGCCATCTCTTCTCAGATGTGGAATGCAGTCCATAGACCAGACAGATAACAGAAGGGGACAGTCTTCTTCCTATGAAAACAATGAAATCCCTGCCCCCCTTGACAAGCTTTTCAGGTTTTTCCCTTATCTTAATTGAAGATTGTCCCTCTCTGCAGTCTACCTGGGCACCTCCCTTCTGCTCTGTCTGATCAGTGTTACATCAGTAAAAGGGGCAGAAGGGGGACACTTTGTCATTGAATTACTCTTGAACTACAACTCTGACAGAATTGAAATAACACTCTCCAAAGTCCAAATACTATGATGATTAATTAGAGCTGCTTTTATTATGAAACATTACTATCCCTTTAAGGGTTTGAGAGATGCCGCTAGGGTCATTTTTCATCTTTATTGAAGGGCTTTAACATAGGGATTAGTCTTTTTTAAGTAATAATATCCCTTTAAATACCCTGTGTTCATTGCTAGCCTCTGTAAAAATTCTGTATTTGTTTTATGAGGCCTGCAATTTGCTGTTAAAGGGATAGTAATACTTCATTTTAACTTTATTTTATTTTGTAGGCATTAAAAAAACATGAAGAATGATATAAGTCTTATCTCTGAAACCTTTATGGTTTAAGAGATATTCACAAACAAAGTATCCCCCCCCTGTTCAACCAGATAAGAAGGGAGATGCCCAGGTAGACTGCAGAGAGGGACAATCTTCAATTAAGATAATGGAAAAAGCTGAAAAACTTTTCAAGGGGGGAAGGGCTTTCATTGTTTTCATACAAAGAAAATTGTCCCCTTCTGTTATCTGTACTGTCATACAACCAGACTCACATCTGAGAAGAGATGGCTTACACTAGGAAAAAGGGGCGGGGAGGGGAACTTTGCTTGTGAATATCTCATAAACCATAAAGGTTTGAGAGATAAGACTTATATCATTCTTCATGTTTTTTTAATGCCTACAAAATAAAATAAAGTTAAAACGAAGTGTTACTATCCCTTTAAATATGCTCTGAGGGGGCTCCCGTTTCCATTTTTGCCATGGCTCCAATTACCGTAATCTTAATAGGTGCGATTGTCCTGCATGGTATTTAAATGGACTGTGATAAGGTAACAACCGTTCTGAAGAGAAGTAGTGCATATGTTAATCTTATTACATTAACAGTATTATCTCCGTACAAACAATTAAACAAATTGTGTCTAGATTGGATGGCCTATAAATGCATTAAAAATGCAAGTTTAGGATTAGATTTTAGGGATCTAACATAAAATAACTACATTTTACAGATGCTAGATGGAAGCACATTATATTTAAACATTATATAACTAGCAGAAAGGTGAAAACAGTCACAATGGGTGAGCAAATATGGAGTCGTACATTGGCCCCATACTCATACCTGGGAACTTCCAGGTGAGGGCTACCCGGAGGGGAGTCCTCTGTTCAGCAGGGGGTGACAGAAATTATGCTAATCGCGAGTTGGGGTGGGTGCTTAACCCTTTGAGTGTCAGAGTGGTACAGAATGCATTGCAAAGCAATGCATTCAGTACCACTCTGGCACTCAAAGGGTTAAAAGGTGCCATACAGAAGGCTGGGGACGGAGGAACAGCGGGAGAAAGAGCAGATGTGGCAGAGTTTCAATAGAAACTCCCCACATCCGGAGGAATCAGCCTCTGCCCCGGAGACCCGGTAAAGATCTGACAGAACCGGAGTCTCCGGGCCAAATCCGGAGAGTTCCCAGGTATGCCCATACTTGCTCACCTACTTTAACACCACATACTGCTCACAATGCTTCCTATGCTAGTTACCTCAACAAAGTATGCAGATTAATCTATAAGGCGGCAGTTATTCAAAAGATATCGGGGCTTAAAAATTAATAAAATGTTATGAGGCACTCGGTGTTACTAAGAGCTCTCCCTGGTTAAAAGCTGTACACAGATTGGCTACAGCTAAGCAGGAAGCTTATTTAAAGGGATAGTAAAACTTAAAATGTAAAAAAAATATGTTGTAGGGTTTATCCCCCTGTGTAAAACAAGAGTACTCCCACTGCTGAAAGGTGTTTCATTCAAAAGTTATTAATTTTCAAAGTTGAATTTTTTTAGGTGCAATATCACAGTGGCCTGAAATTGTACAGTGGCGCTGTTGTTACACGATCCTATGGACAGCTCTGGTCCCGGGACCATAAATCTCCATAGGATGGTGTAGCAACAGCACCACTGTACAATTTCAGGCCACTGTGATATTGCACCTAAAAAAATTCAGATTTGAAAATTAATAACTTTTGAATGAAACACCTTTCAGCAGTGGGAGTACTCTTGTTTTACTCAGGGAGATAAACCCTACAACATATTTTTTTTTACATTTTAACCCCTAGAGTGCCAGCTACTTACGCCGTACGAGTGGACACAGCTGTACCTGCTGTGCCACGCTCGTACGGCGTAAGAGTGAAATGCGGTCACTGCATGAGCCGGTATAACCGGCATGCAGTGGCCGCATTAAAAAAAAAAAAAACCCTGGCACTCATGGGAAGGCATGAGGATCACTCCTCATGCCTCCCCAGTTATTGATCTCCCAGCCGATCGGGCTGGGAGATCAATAAAGAAAAAGGAGAAACAGAGTTTGTCCTTCCCCCTCTCTCCTACCCGAACTTCCGGGTAGGAGTGGGCGGGACCGGGGGAATCCTCCAAACGTCATCGGTGACATGGTCACCGATGACGTTAGGGAAGTTTCCCCGATCCTGTTCACTCCTACCGGTGGTAGGAGTGAAGGGCAGGAGAGCTCTTGCTCCTGATGGCCCCCCAACAAGCTCTGATTACAAAGTAATGATAAAAAAAAATTAACCCTCTGAGTGCCACAACGGTCCAATGCATTGCTTTGCAATGCGCTGGAGACCCCGGTGGCACTCACAGGGACACTTTTTTTGATAACTTTTTTTTTTTTTTTTGTAAGACCTCATTGGGGGGATCAGGGGGGTTTGTATACCCCTCAATGAGGTCTATAATAAAAAAAAGTAAATAAAAAAAAAATTAACCCTGTGTGTGCCACGGGGGGGGGGCAATGCAGCCCCCCCTTCTGCGGCACACACAGGGCTTTTATCATTACTTTGTTATCAGAGATTGTTGGGGGGGTCATCAGGATTGGTCCTGATGGCCCCCCAACAAGCTCTGATTACCAAGTAATGATAGAAAAAAAATTAACCCTCTGAGTGCCACAAGGATCCAATGCATTGCTTTGCAATGCGCTGGAGACCCTTGTGGCACTCACAGGGTCACTCCGTTTGTGGACATATATATATTTTTTTACTAAGACCTCATTGGGGAGGGATCAGGGGGTCCTGATGCCCCTCAATGAGGTATATAATAAAAAAAAATAAATTAAAAAAAAATTTAACCCTGTGTGTGCCACTGGGATAGGGGTTCAATGCAGACCCCCTTCCTGTGGCACACACACAGGACTTTTTATCATTACTTTGTGATCAGAGCTTGTTTGGTGGCCATCTGAATACAAAGTAACGATAAAAAAATTAACCCTTTGTGTGCTACAGGGGCCCAATGCATTGCTTTGCAATCCACTGGACACCCCTGTGGCACCCAAAGGATTATTTTGTTTTCCCCTTTTATTTTTTATTTAGACCTCATTGTATGGGTTCTGATGCCCCCAACGAGGTCTACACAAAAATATTGGGGGAAAAGCCCCAAAAAATGCACGTGCCACAGGGGGGGTCGGACGCAGTGCTTTGCAATACGTTGGACCCCCTGTAACACACACACACACACACTTTTTTTTTTTTTTATTATTCTGTTTTTAGACCTGGATGGGGGACACCAGGAATGTTCCTGACACCGCCTCCCCAACGAGGTATGAATACAAAATAATAATTAAAAAAAAACAACTCTTTGTGTGCAACAGAGGGTCCAACGCATTGCTTTGCAGTGCATTGGGCACCCTTGTGGCATGCACAAAAAATGCCTCCGATTCCCCCCCACACATACACATGTACCGTATTCCCCTGCCTGGTTCCACAGCCAACTGGCAGTCCCATTCCCCAGCCTGACCCCCAGCCTGTTTCCACTGCCTATTGGTAGACTCAAAGTACCAGTATGCACTAGATTCAGGCTGGGAATCAAACTTTGTATGAGGGGGACATACAGTGCACACTGGTAGTCACAGATCTCCCATACACACTCTCAGACACTGCCCCACCATCTCCACCATCCTTGCTCCTCTGCTCATACCCACACACACTGCCTAATCCCTCACCCTCCCACACTGTTACACTGGTAGTCACAGGTCCGCGCGTACACTGGCTGACGCCCTAGCTTCTTTCATCTGTTAGCCATAAAATCACACATACACTGTTTGCTTTCCCATTCCTATTTCACTGGTAGCTACACTCCTGTCACTCAAATTGGTATGTCAACCCACAGCAGTTGAGTACCATTTTTCTTAGGCTGGCAAGAAGTCCTCCTAGGAAATCCCACGCCATTGAACCATTTTAGTATCTTTGAAGTGACTGAAGTGTAAAAGAAATGTTTGTTTGTTTTCCTGTAGCACCACATTCTGGAAATAGTTGTGCCAACTAACTTAGGGGTAAAAGGGCAAGTGACCCCTCATTAGATGCGGCAGGTTGTCTTCTTTCCAAAATGGTATAGTTTATCTACCTTTTCTTCACTTCTGAAGGTGTTATAGCCATTTTCGTAGAGGCAAGTCAGGTTTGAGAAAATGTTAGAAACATCAGTTTGTAGTAGGTGTAGTTTTCTACTTCTAGCACTCCCTAAGGTAGTTCAGCTCATACCAATGGGGTGTCGTTTGACTCCTAAGAGCTTTAGCTAACGAATGCAGTTGAAAATTCCATGGTTTTCACAGAGCTCCATACATTTGAAGGGGCAGAAATGTAAGAAAATGCCTTTTTTTTCATTAGCGCCACCTCCTGGAAGCATTTGTGCATGCCAGCCTTTGGGTATGAAGGCAAGTGACCCCTCATTAGATGCGTCAGGTTGTTTTCTTTCCAAAATGGCATTGTTTTCTACCTTTCCTGCATATCTATTATGGTTATAACCATTTTAGTGCAAGCAGATAATTTAAGAAACAAAAGTGTCAGGTTTACGTACGTGTTCCTAGCACCCACATATTGTATGTTAAGCCACACAAATGGGCTACCATTTTTCTCATGTTGGTAGCAGGTACTGAATACAGCAGGAAATGTTATGGTTTTCAAAGATTTTAGTATCTTTGAAGTGGTGGAAATGTAAAAAAAACATGTATTTATTCCCATAGCGCCACCTTTTGGAAATATTTGTGCACTTCAGCCCAGGGGTAGAAAGGCAAGTGACCCCTCATTTGATGCGGGAGAATGTCTACTTTCCAAAATGGTATACCTTTTATACCTTTCCGTCATTTCTCTAACAGTTATGAACATTTTAGTACAAGCAGCCATTTTCAAAGAAGCAAACAGGTAGGTGTAGTTATGCTTTTCTGGCACCCCTAAGGTATGTCGATTCATTCCAATGGGGTGTCATTTTTCTCCTAAGAGCACTAGCTAATGAATACAGTTGGAAATTCCATGGTTTTCACAGATTTCCATACAGATGAAGGGGCAGAAATGTAAGAAAATGCCATTTTTTTCCTATAGTGCCACCTTCTGGAAGCATTTGGGCACAACAGGCTTGGGGTAAGAAGGCAATTCACCCCTCATTAGATACGCCAGGTTGTCTTCTTTCAAAAATGGTATGGTTTGTGTAGCCTTTCTTCACTTCTCTAGTTGTTATAACCATTTTTGTACAGACAAGTAATGTTTGAGAAAATGTTAGAAAAATAAGTGGTTGCAATAGGTGTAGTTTGGTACTTGTAGCGCCCACTAAGGTAGGGGAACTCATACCAATGAGGTGTCATTTTTCTCCTAAGAGCACTAGCTAATGAATACAGTTGGAAATTCCATGGTTTTCACAGATTTCCATACAGATGAAGGGGCAGAAATGTAAGAAAATGCCATTTTTTTCCTATAGTGCCAGCTTCTGGAAGCATTTGGGCACAACAGGCTTGGGGTAAGAAGGCAATTCACCCCTCATTAGATGCGGCAGGTTGTCTTCTTTCAAAAATGGTATAGTTTGTGTAGCCTTTCTTCACTTCTCTAGTTGTTATAACCATTTTTGTACAGACAAGTAATGTTTGAGAAAATGTTAGAAAAATTAGTGGTTGCAATAGGTGTAGTTTGGTACTTGTAGCGCCCACTAAGGTAGGGGAACTCATACCAATGAGGTGTCATTTTTCTCCTAAGAGCACTAGCTAATGAATACAGTTGGAAATTCCATGGTTTTCACAGATTTCCATACAGATGAAGGGGCAGAAATGTAAGAAAATGCCATTTTTTTCCTATAGTGCCACCTTCTGGAAGCATTTGGGCACAACAGGCTTGGGGTAAGAAGGCAATTCACCCCTCATTAGATGCGGCAGGTTGTCTTCTTTCAAAAATGGTATAGTTTGTGTAGCCTTTCTTCACTTCTCTAGTTGTTATAACCATTTTTGTACAGACAAGTAATGTTTGAGAAAATGTTAGAAAAATTAGTGGTTGCAATAGGTGTAGTTTGGTACTTGTAGCGCCCACTAAGGTAGGGGAACTCATACCAATGAGGTGTCATTTTTCTCCTAAGAGCACTAGCTAATGAATACAGTTGGAAATTCCATGGTTTTCACAGATTTCCATGCAGATGAAGGGGCAGAAATGTAAGAAAATGCCATTTTTTTCCTATAGTGCCACCTTCTGGAAGCATTTGGGCACAACAGGCTTGGGGTAAGAAGGCAATTCACCCTCATTAGATGCGCCAGGTTGTCTTCTTTCAAAAATGGTATGGTTTGTGTAGCCTTTCTTCACTTCTCTAGATGTTATAACCATTTTTGTATAGACAAGTAATGTTTGAAAAAATGTTAGAAAATTTAGAGGTTGTAGTAGGTGTCTTTTTGCACTTCTAGCATCCCCTGTGGTAGGTGAACCCATACCAATGGGGTGTCATTTTTCTCCCAAGAGCACTAGCTAATCAATATAGTTGTAAATTCCATGGTTTTCCCAGATTTCAGTACTGTTGAAGTGGCAGAAATGTAAGAAAATGCCATTTTTTTCCTATAGTGCCACCTTCTGGAAGCATTTGGGCACAACAGGCTTGGGGTAAGAAGGCAATTCACCCCTCATTAGTTGCGGCAGGTTGTCTTCTTTCCAAAATGGTATGGTTTGTGTAGCCTTTCTTTAATTCTCTAGTTGTTATAACCATTTTTGTATAGACAAGTAATGTTTGAGAAAATGTTAGAAAATTTAGAGGTTGTAGTAGGTGTCTTTTTGCACTTCTAGCATCCCCTGTGGTAGGTGAACCCAAACCAATGGGGTGTAATTTTTCTCCCAAGAGCACTAGCTAATGAATACAGTTGTAAATTCCATGGTTTTCACAGATTTCAGTACAGCTGAAGGGGCAGAAATGTAAGAAAATGCCATTTTTTTCCTATAGTGCCACCTTCTGGAAGCATTTGGGTACCACAGGCTTGGGGCAAGAAGGCAAGTTACCCCTCATTAGATGCGGCAGGTTGTCTACTTTTCAGAAATATATAGTTTTATATAGTTATTCCACTGTTTTAGGGTAGTTTTACCACAAAAACCCTAGAATGTGCATTTTAGTTTATAAAGTTGAAAATGTCATTTTGCGCTGCTGGTGATTAGGGCTCTACGCTAGCCTTGGACTTAAATAAAACTATACAAATTTGGTATTTTTTTACTCGGGGGACTCTGGGCTTTTTCAAATAATTGAAACTTTTTCAATCAAGGTAAATGTTTTTGATACATAGTATGTGATTTTAGCAAAATGAGTAAATTTTCACTTTTTTTTGTCATTATGACATCATAGCTTTTTGCACGATGTAAAATTCTCTTCATGTAAGGTATCACGAGAAAGCTCAATTCGTTCTGAAAAAAAACAATATATAGTTTTCCATATTTAACTAAAAATCCCCAGAGGAAATCAAGCCTAAACGGAAGGATAGCAAAAATGTTGAAAAAGCGTCTGGCCTGCAGGGTTCAGAAAATGGCCCGAGCCTCTGGCACTGAAGGGGTTAAGTATTACTATCCCTTTAACTCTCAGATCTGCCTCTGGCTGACCAGAATGCGTGATACCAGACTGCACTGGAGAGACCTACTCATAAGTAGCCAGAGAGTTACCTGTAATTCACAATGCACTTTCTGAAGACCCCTGGTTTACAGCCAATCACAGATCAGATAAAAGAGCACTGGGGGTCAATTTTCATATTATTACAATTATCCTTTATTTATCAAATGTCAACTTAATCTTTCATGCTACAAAACAGGGAATAGACAGGTACAGTACATAAAATACCAAAGGATCTGAGGGCCCTTGCTTATGAGAGCTTACATTCTAGAGCTCCCGCATTAATCTGTCATGGCTTGCAATGCAATCCTGGCTCCCTTGGTAGGTCTGCTCCCAGGGTTTCATAAGTATGATAGTTGCCCTTTAATATTTAGCCTCTTAATGACCAGAGGTTATTAAAGTGTTAAAATGCAAATAACCAAAACCACCACTGTATTCTAATCAAGCTGAAAACACAAGGATGGCACTCACTATCAGACTGGATTTTTCTTTTCTGAATTTGACCTACATTTAGATGGTTTCCACCACCCACCTGATAAAATGTCCATGGTCTTCTTTGTTTGAGCGGCGTGGAGGAGAGGGGCAATGGTGCATGGCTAAACAAGCCAACTTGGAACTCCTGAAAGCTCACTCTGCCATCACCATCCCTATCCAGCTTCTTGAACAAATCTTCAAGTTCCTACCAATAGAAAGCCAACTGATGAACTAGCCAAAACAAATGTGTAATCTAGTGACTGCAGTAATAAAGCCGTGTTCAAAAAGCAGCAATATTTCATTATGAAAAGAAAATAGGTAATATAGGGAGATCATTCAGTGATTATTATAGCTACTTTTTTTATAATAATCTGCAGGTCACCAGATAGGACTGTTGACTTCACTTTCTAAGGAAAGTTTTCCCTTAAGATGCCCACCCTACCCTCTGGGACCCTTAACAGATCAGGTCTTTAGGGTCCCATTACTTCTGCACAGGTTAAAAAAAATAACTGAGGCTCAAGGATTTCCCTGCTTGGGTACTGGGGAATTAAACATATGGTCTTTTAGTGATCACGAACAATAGGGCGGGGAACCACTACTCTATGACACAAGGTAGGTTATGCAGTAAAGTGTAATTTCAGCAATGTCACTGCAATAATGTCTATAGTGAAAATCCACTTAAAGGGATAGTAATGTTTCACAAAAACAGCAGCTCCAATTAATCTTCATAGTATTTGGGCCATGGAGAGTGTTATTTCAATACTGTCAGAGTTGTAATTCAAGAGTAATTGAAGGATAAAGTTTCCCCCTCCCACCCCTTTTACCTAGTGTAAGCCATCTCTTCTCAGATGTGGAATCTGGTTGTAAGACCAGACAGCTAACAGCAGGGGACAATCTTCTTCCTATGAGAACAATGAACGCCCTGCCCCTCCTTGACAAGTTTTTCAGGTTTTTCCCTTATCTTAATTGAAGATTGTCCCTCTCTGCAGTCTACCTGGGCACCTCCCTTCTGTTCTGGCTGAGCAGTGTTACATCAGTAAAATGGGTTCGGAGGGGGAGACTTTATCATTGAATTACTCTTGAACAACAACTCTGACAGAATTGAAATAACACACTCCAAGGTCCGAATACTATGATGATTAATTATAGCCGCTTTTACTATCCCTTTAAAAAATGAGGAGGCTAGATATAGGAAGATTTCATTTTAACCACTTAGATGTGTTTTTGCTCAATGCATTGGAGAGAACTAGAATCTAGTGAAAGTTACAGAAGATTGCAGACAGTGGGAGAGAGTTTACATACCTCCTTACTGAGATCTTTAAGCCCAATGTTCTTACACACTGTGTCAAGCTCTTGCTGATTGAGGTAACCATTGTGGCCGATGCCAAGTTCCTCCCAGATGTCCCGCACCTGGTTTTCTGTCATATCAGAGCACGGGCTTGAATTTCTTCTTGGTCTATCAAAGATATCTGTGTTCCATGTCCTCAGCTGACCTATGATAAGGAAATAGAACAGGAAGAGCAGTGGTCAACTAGCAAGAAAGGACAACAGGAAAAGGAAAACAAAGACTCTTCATATGTTTTTTTTTTTTTTTCATATTAAAGCAGAACTACCATCCGACAAAATCTTTAGCTTAACGAAGTCCCCATCTGGTGACTAGCTGCTTAGTAGCACAAGTTACAAGAATTATTACCTTATTTAATAGATTTCTACTTTCTTCTACGGCTGACAGTAGCACGGACCACAGACATCTTGCCATTGTGATGTCCGCGCGCCTGCTCTGTCAGTCCCAGCCGAAGCCAAATGGCTCCTAGCAATGCATCCTAGACCCAGCTAGGAATGACAGTGCAGGAGCTCGGACATCACAATGGCTAGATGTCCGCGCTCCGTGCTACTGTCAGACGTAGAAGAGAGTAGAAATCTATTAAATAAGGCAATAATTCCGGCAACTAGCGCTACTAAGCAGCTAGTTGCCAGATGGGGACTTAGTTAAGCTAAAGATTTTGTCGGTGGTAGTTCCGCTTTAATGCTCATCTATGGTTTACTTATCCAAAGAGATGGATTTATTCTACACTTTTTTTCTCCTACCAGTTTCTACATCTGTAGAACAGACTTTGCAATGATTTGTGTTTAACATTGGCAACGCACAATATCTTTCCAGAGCTGTACAGCACATTCAGATTTTAGCTAAAGAACAAACAAAGGGGGTCTGGAAACATCTTGCCATTGTTTTAATCGGAGTGCCAGCATGGTTTCAATGAATTATGAAGCAATTCATTGGATCCCCCTCTGGAACACAAAGTGTTAACCCCTTTCATGCAAGAAATGTCTCCAATGCATTTATCTCTAGCCTCCAAGTGGTTTAGATTTTGACTGAAAGAGTACGAACATATAAATAACTGAAAATTTAGAATGAAAGGAATTAAAGGAGCAGTAAACTTCTTTTATGAAAAAAATATATATTGTAGGGATTTTCCTACTGAATAAAATAAGGGTACTCCCACTGGCAAGAGATTCATATTTCCAGAGTTATTAAAGTTACACCCATTTTTTTACATTAGCATTGCCTTCTAGTGGTCAAATTCTAATTAGTTTTTCCTGTTACATTCTAATGAAGGGGAAAGTCAAGAAAGTCAGAGACATAGAGTCCTCCATATAATGTGATATAAACTGCCTGTCATTTCCTGTCCTGAACTATCAGGAAGTAAACACAGTAAATTCACTTCCTGGTTATTTAAACTGCTATAAATTTTGACTACAACATCTGACAGCAGTGGGAGTGACCTTGTTTTATTCAGCAGGAAAAGATCTATGAAATATGTGTTTTCATTAAAAAAAAAAGTTTACTGCTTCTTTAAGTATTTATACGATCCTGCATTAAAATAGGTGCTGAAAAACAATTTTTGTGTGATAAGCCTCATGTCAATTTACTACATTATTTACACAAAAAATGATACTCCTTACTCCACTAGGAAGCGTATTGGTGTTCTGTTCTTCTGTGGCTTGTTTTTCACTATGAACTAACAAGGAGAAAAGGAAATAGTCATAAATGAGTTCCTTCTCCAGTGTATGCTACAGAGGAAGCATGTAGGGATTTCTCACATTAAATTAAAATTGAGTGTGTGCACTAAACAGGTCATACTCTATCATATGGGTACTGGCATTTGATTTTTTTTTAATCTAAAATAAAAATTCAGAAAACAAACTATGCTGGCAGATTTATGCATTCCCTCTCTTGTAAGGCTGTCAGATCACCAATTTAAAACAAACATGAAAAATGCATGCTATAGGGTTACAATGGTCTCATAGCTGGGAACTTGACAAGTTTTACCTGGAGACTACAGATTTAGAGAACTGTCTCCAGGTCTTCGGATGAAACCCACAATTCTCTGGATATTTGCAGCATTTACTGCCATTGCACAGCTTAAAGGGATAGTAATACTTCACTGGGTGAGGGTCACATGTTTTGTTGTGGATATTGGCGGCCGAGGAATCTGATGCGATGCAGGCATCAGCTGCAAGGCCAGGGACTATCGCCGGTCATTCTATTAGTATATTTTTTTTACAACCATTTTAAAGGGATAGTAATACTTCGTTTTATCTTTATTTTATTTTGTAGGCATTAAAAAAACATGAAGAGCGATATAAGTCTCATCTCTCAAACCTTTATGGTTTAAGATATATTCACAAGCAAAGTTTCCCCTCCTTCCCTTTTACCTAGTGTAAACCATCTCTTCTCAGATGTGAATCTGGTTGTAAGACCAGACAGATAACAGAAGGGGACAATCTTCTTTGTATGAAAACAATGAAAGCCCTTCCCCCCTTGACAAGTTTTTCAGCTTTTTCCCTTATCTTAATTGAAGATTGTCCCTCTCTGCAGTCTACCTGGGCACCTCCCTCTTGATCTGGCTGCCCGGGGGGGGGGGGGGGATACTTTGCTTGTGAATATCTCTTAAGCCATAAAGGTTTGAGAGATAAGACTTATATTGTTCTTAATGTTTTTTTAATGTCTACAAAATAAAATAAAGATAAAACAAAGTATTAGTATCCCTTTAAAACGGTTGTAAAAAATATACTAATAGAATGACCGGCGATAGTCCCTGGCCTTGCAGCTGATGCCTGCATCGCATCAGATTCCTCGGCCGCCAATATCCACAACAAAACATGTGACTCTCACCCAGCTGATCTGATGAACAAGCCAATGTGATTTTTGCCACTGCTGAGGAGGAGCGATGCCAATGACAGTGTTATTACGTTGCTGCATCGGCGGTACAGGGCACATGAGCGGGAGAAGCAGAAAACATGCACTGGTCACCTCTTCAGTCCAGCCAGTGTTGGCTGGTAAGTCCATCATCTTTTTTAATAATGGCAGAGGCTAAGACCATTGATCATGGGGGAAGTGGAGGCTTTGATCAAGTTGGAGCTAGACAAGGGGACAAGTACTGAACTGTTCATTCTTCATCAGTGATGATGAACAGTTATCCTTATCAGTACTTTTGGTCCATTTTCTTTAGTTGCACAATAGATAACTAAATTATATTTATACCGACTTTAGACATGGTAGCAAAGGTGACTTTTTTTTTTAATCTCAAGGTGAGCTATTTCTGAAAGTTCCCAGGTATAGTTCCCATGTAGTATGTGCCTGTTTAAAAGGATTTTCTGACAACCCTACCATCCTGAGAAACAAGTAACCAGATTCACACCAAGGGGTGCATACATGTTCATGAAAAGGCTGCACATTATGGTAACAAGTTCTAGATAGGATTTGTCTAATCAACTAACCCCATGGATGCTAGAGAGGTAATTCAAGGCAATGAGTTGAAGACCTCCTTAGTACCCAAGGGGTTAATGTAGAAATGTGTAAGGAAGGTACATTATGCTGATTTTATGGGTGAATGTAGGTGTGAGTGAGCACAAGCACAACAGAGCATGTAAAGTGTGAGAATGAATGAGAGAGTATGTACAAGTGTGAGATTGTGTGAGTACATGTGTGTGATGCGTATGAGGGAAATCTCATCCCAGAGATATCCTTTCTTTGTGCTATCTTGATAGTGGTCTCAGAAGTTATGGTACAAAATAGTCTGAACTGTCAGAGATAAAAGAAAAACCTGAGGAGAAAAGAGGATGGGTACTAACTTCTGTATATTACCCATCTTAGATCATCGCACTCATTCTAGGTTTGCACAAATAAATGTAAAGTTATGAACATAAAGAGTAGGTGGTGTGATAGCTCAGTTGATTAATGCACCAGGTGTAGAATCTGTTACAAACCACAGGTTCTAGACCCAGCACAATCAATTCTGCCTTTTATCCTTGTGAGGGAGGTAAAATGAATTCCCAAGACATACATAAAAATGAGAGACATCTTTATGAATTCTTCTTGGTAAAAATAAAAAAAAGTCTACAAAAGAGGCAGGCAAACAGATTCACCCCAAGGGAGGCACGCATCGACTGTAGGTTCACATAGGGGTACAGCACATTATGGTGTAAAAATTCTACATAGGAGTTGCAAAAAAAAAAAAAAAAAACAAAACAGGTAGATTAAGATTAATCCACTGTATGCTGCAGAGATTTGTAAAGCATTGCTTCTCAATGCGTGGAGAACTTTCTAGCGACCAAGTTGAAATAATGCAAGGGTAAAGGAATGAGTATTCTGAGACAAAAGAAAAAAAAAAAAAAAAAAAGATGTGTGATATTTGGGGAGAATGTGATATATGGGAGTGACTAACTCTTCCTTTTCTGCGAGAAAACAGGATAAGCCGCTAAGGGCCAAGTGCAGCCCATTGGACACCTCTTGCCTTCAGCAAACAAGACATTTAACGGCTCCAGTATCTAGTAGACAGGTGTTATATACATTCATTGATTCATAGACTTGTGTCCTTTAGTGATACAACCATTCCATGCTAAAATAACTGCTGGTAATTGAGTATTTATTTGCTGGCCAATGGACTTTCCAATCCCATCAAGATAACAGCTTGACAAAACAATTATGACAGCACCAATCATATAGCGTCAAAACTCCATAGGGTACCTTTATCTCTTCTATGACTAACAAATCCTCCAGGGCTGTAGGTCGTGTTGAGGGCAACAAACACATTACAGTTTAGGAGGTAGTGTTATTGTTGAGCCGATCAACGCGTTTCGCATGTGGATAGCTTAATCATGATCCTTTGGTAAACACTCCACAGCTTCCTCTTAGTTAAAAAATGAGTGGCCAATTGGAAACAATGTATCATATACACATTCACCACATCCATTGCAACATGACCGATTGGCTCATCGATAACCCACAATACTGTTGGCTAAACTCCCTCTAAATTGGTTAGAAGAGATACTGCGGCTGGTTATTGTGGAAAACGTCCCCTGGAAATAGAGGGAGTTCAGCCAACAGTACTGCGGGTTATCAATGAGCCAATCAGTGATGTTGCAATGATGTGGGGGGGATGTGTATATCATAAATGTTTTCCAATTGGACACGCTGTTTTTAAATAAGCGGAAGTTGTGGAGTGTTGATCAAAGGATCATGATTAAACGTTCCACACGCAAAACGTGTTGATCGGATCAACGTTACCTCCTAAACTGTAATCTGGTTGTTGCCCTCAACATGACCTGCAGAACTGGAAGATTGTTATTATCGGAATAAAGGTATCATATGGTTGATTTTAATACTGTCTGGCGTTTTAATGCCACCCCTTGCCTACCACTGAGCTACACCTGCATTGGGAGAAAAAAAAAATTTAGATTGTAAAGATCTAGAATTAAATAAAATAATTTCTTAGATGACTTCTTTGAGTATGTTATTTCCTTTTTTTGTGTGTGTGTGAAAGTATTTTACCAGGAAGAATACAATGAGATTGTCTCTTGTTTTCATGTATGTCCTGAACTCATTTTATCTACCTCAGAAAGGTGAAAGGCTGAGTTGACCTTGCAGAGATTAGAACCTGCGACCTTGTAGCTTGAACAGAATCTACAGTGGTGCATTAACCAACTGAGCCATCTCACCGGCCCATTTAAAATGTAAATATATCCATTTTATTTTAGGTACTTGTGCTGCTTATAAAATAAATAGATAAATGCTGTGATGCATACAGGCTGCTGTCTATTAAGAAGAACTGGAGTAAATCAACTGCACCATTAGGGACAAATAACATTTCTCAAAATTCCAATTTATTTAAACGGGCCTTTTAAACTCATGAGTGCTAGTGAGTTCCCTAACTCATTGACACACAATCATTCGATACATCTCTAGCATTCAAAGGGTTAAAAGCCCCATTTAAAGCAATGAACATTTTTTTCCCTTCAGCACAGCTGGCTTGCCCCAATCTTACTCCAGTTTTTAGTATAACCTTATTGTGTTGCTCACCACTTTGGCAGTGAAAGGGTTAAATCTTCTTAACACTTTATGACCCAGACCAGAGGATACTACCCACCATCCTCAGGCCATGATTTTACAGTTCTCAAGCAGGAAATCCTAAAGATATGGCCTGACAGACAACGTCTGAGGACAGGAAGTTACTGATGTAGATGCTTAAAGATTTTCTTGGTTTATTTCTGACTAGTTGAAAAGCCCATTACACGGGCCACAGTGCCACTTCTAGCCGATCGCAGGGAAGTCATGCACAGTAGAGACTGTCCACTCCGCAGATGATACAGAGCCACGGCGCGGGCAGTCTCTACTGCGCATGACTGCGTCATTACACACGTTTTAGCAAATTATTATATAAAAAAGGATTAGCTTGCAAACTATGGCCCTCCAGCTGTCGGTGGACTGCAACCAATGGGAGTTGTAGTCCATCAACAGCTGGAGTGTCACTGCTTGCTATCCCCCAAATCTTGAATCTTACCTTGTGCCTCAAAGTTCTCGTTCTGGGGCTCCTTTCCGCTCTCTGCTTCTTCATCTGACTTCAGGCTCTGCAGAAATGAGCAAATGTAAAAAAGATGTGTGTGTAAATGATCCAAGATGGAAAGATGCATAAAAAGTGTGAATTTGCCAGGCAGGAATGCAAGAGGAGGGGGAAAAGGCCTTTGGTGGGTTTATGAATGTGTATGAACCTCCCAGCCAAACCTGCAGCCAAAGCAAATATACAAAAAAAACCTCATGGCTCATTCATTTTACACCACTTCATCTCAGTCCTAAATATCTCCAGCTAGCTTCCTCTGCTTCCAGCTGAAATGAAACACTAAGCTTAAGTATAACACTATTGCATTCTTCCCTTAAAGGGATAGTAATACTTTATTATTACTATCCCCCATATTGCAGGTATTTGTAAAATAATTTAATAGCCCCCAGGTTCATCTCTCAAACCTTTATGGTTTGAGAGGTAACCTAAGGCAAAGTTCCACCCTCCCCCCCTTCCCTGAAGTCAGCGTTGTACTGACTGCAGGGGAAGTCTGTCGTACAACAGGCTTGTGGCTCTGCAGCTGAGCCGAGATCCCGTTAGTGACAAAGAATTATTTCACTGAAATGGTCTTCTACATGTGCTTGGTTTGCAAGCACATGTAGAAGCCCGTTTCAGTGAAATAATTCTTTGTCACTAACGCGATCGAAGCTCTGCTGCATGATGAAAGTCAGACCGGATATCCCTGCAGTCAGCAGAACGTTGACTTCAGGGAAGGGGGAGGGAGGAGCTTTGCCTTCAGTTATCTCTCCAACCATAAAGATTTGAGAGATGATCCTGGGGGCTATTAAATTATTATACAAATACCTACAATATGAGGGATAGTAATAATAAAGGATTACTATCCCTTTAAAGAGGCATTAATGTTTTAACTGAATAATATTTATATCTCAAAGCAATGTCTCTCCATTTCATTCGGGGAGATTCACCAAGGTGTGATAAAGAGGTGATAAGGCAGAGAGAATTTCTCTAGTGATATCACTTCTCCAGCTCCTATGTTGTTCTATGGAGTCAGTGCACTACAATTTCTCCATAGAATAACATAGGAACTGGAGAAGTGATATCACTGGAGAAGTAATCTCTGCTTTATCACCTCTTTTTCACGCATTAGTGTATAACAGCAATTGTCTGGGGAGCTTTACAGTTAATGACAGAAATCCACCCCAGTTACTAAATGAAACTGCACCACCTAGTGGCTATTTCTGAAGGAAAATTTGAGTCTTAGGGGTGATGTATAAAAAGCCTTCTTAGTATATATTTAAAGGGATAGTAATACTTTGTTTTATCTTTATTTTATTTTGTAGGCATTAAAAAAACTTGAAGAATGATAGAAGTCTTATCTCTCAAAACTTTATGGTTTGAGAGATATTCACAAGCAAAGTTTCCCCTCCCGCCCCTTTTACCTAGTGTAAGCCATCTCTTCTCAGATGTGGAATGCAGTCCATAGACCAGACAGATAACAGAAGGGGACAATCTTCTTCCTATGAGAACAATGAAAACACTGCCCCCTTGACAAGTTTTTCAGGTTTTCCCTTATCTTAATTGAAGATTGTCCCTCTCTGCAGTCTACCTGGGCACCTCCCTTCTGCTCTGGCTGAGCAGCGTTACATCAGTAAAAGGGGTGGGAGGGGGAGACTTTGTCATTGAATTACTCTTGAACTACAACTCTGACAGAATTGAAATAACACTCTCCAAAGTCCAAATACTATGATGATTAATTAGAGCTGCTTTTATTATGAGACATTACTATTCCTTTAAGAATTGCTGCTAAAATTCACAACACCTGGCTATATTTATAAAGAAGTAGTCACTTTATAAATATGTCTGTCTGAGAATATTCACAGCTGCTAATATATTTTCATACATACAGTGGTATTATATACTTCCAATAAGAACAGGTTATAAAATTGGCTATATTTTTGGCGCAATTAGCGAATTTATTTATAAATACACTGGGACACAATTCTTATTTGGCCAAGGCCATTTCTACTCCACTTTTCAATATAGTCAACTGCAGTTCGCACTTGTTATACATATACTTATGTCGATCTGAGACACTTTTACAGACACTTTCTTTATAACTCCAGTTTTACACATCTCCCCTTTAGAGACTAAAGCTTTCCTTAGAAAGTAACAAACAATGCCACCTAGTGATCACAATACTGACTTGCAGTTAAAAAATTTTTAATCAGCAGGCAAAAGCCTTAGAATATATAGAACCCAATGCAAAGAAAGTGGAGTCATTCTAGGGTAAGCGGATTGTACCGTAGGGTACATGTCATGATCATATTTTAAATAGGGATTTTAACCGAAGGACCGTGTGATCAGGGGATCGGGTGCACTGGAGGTCCAGTGCACTTTTTTGGGGGGGGAGAAGGGCCGGCAGGTGGGGTGATCACAGTGCCAGGACTGTTGATGGTCCTTAAGGCACATCCACTGATGACAGCCCTGGCAAGTCATGAGGGTTAACCTAAGCTAAAGAGGGCTGCAACACATTGTAAGCAATGGGAATTTGTATTTGTCCCCATGGTGCTATTTGTTCAACCCAGAATGATTCCAGTTTTCTTTTGTGTATATGGACCACAGTTTTTAATAATAAAACATTACTGCTAGGGTGACCACACATCCTGGAATGCCCAGGACTGTCCCTTATTGGGGGTCTGTGTCCCGTGTCCCAGGTCACCCCCCACCGGGACAACAAAAAGTCCCGGAATAGAGCAACACTTGCCAGTCCAGCCAGCCAATGAAATGTATTGGCTATATGGCCCTCATTGGCTGGCTGGACTAGTACGTGTGAGACAGCTGGGGTGGAGCAGGTATGCTGGTGCTGCAAGTGAGACCTGCGGCTGAGGCTCCCGCCGGCGCTGACCATCTTTCTGAGGCTGTTCCAACTGGGAACTCTTACTCTGTGTCAGCCTCAGAAAGATGGTCAGCACCGGCGGGAGCCTCAGCCGTGGGACTAGTCCCGGAATGACAGAATGGAAGTGTGGTCACCCTGATTACTGCTCCATTTATTCTAATACATATTGAAGTCGATTGACTAGCTGCAGGTGTATCGTTACACGGATCCATGACCCCTCCAGCTAGATGCGGATTGGCTGGGAGGTGAGGTTACTGCATTGTGTGCCCTGTGTAACTCCACACTCCCAGCCAATGGAAGTGTGTATATGTACAGGGATGGCCATATAAAAGCCAATCCCCTTTTTAGTTTTCCCTCATTCTGGCTTGGGCAAAGGCAGGATGAGGTTAGGGGGTGTATGACGGGGGGAGTAGTTATTGTAGATGGAGGAGACTGTGGCGGTGTGCTAGTAGGGGTTTCTTTCTTATTCTTTTTTCTTTTTTTTAGGTTCAGATGCTGGAGGACCAAGGTGATGAGGACACCAGTGGACTTCCAATGTCAAGGTAAGTGTTATACTTGTGAATATGTGTAAGCATGTGATATTATTAATTAATTAAATAAATGCATGTGCATGAAAAAGTGTTGAATGTGTCTTTCGGGTTTCAGATATTTTGTGTTACATATCATTTGGTTCTTAATTAAATCTGAATGTCACGAAACAGAATATTCATTACATTTTTAATTCATTCAGAAAAAAATGCGTAAGTCTAACTTCCATTGAAAAGAAAGAGGAAATAAATCAGAGGAAGCATATGAACTGGAAAACATGAAAGATTCCTTTAAGAACAGAAAGGGAAAGAAAATATTATCAAAACAATATTAGATCAGCTCTGTGCAAATGTTGCCTTTTTGGCAGTTATTGAACTAATATTCCCATCTTTCTCATCTGGGAGGTACCCACTTGTGAATGATCACCACAGAACACCAACCACAGCTGGAGAGCCACAGTGTGTCCATTCATATGCTAACTAATACTTTCCCCATTCTGTTTTTCTGAGCTATGTATTTTCTCATTGGGACTTATGTTCAATGCAATAATTCTGGGGCAAACTAACTGCATCATAGGGGACAAACACAAAGTCCCAAAATCTCCATGGATATAAATTGGCTGTAACCCTTCAAGGACGAGAGAGGCATGTAACACAATCCTTGGCAATGCATTGTGCGCACCTCAGGTCCTTAACCCCTTAAGGACCACAGAGTATTATTTTTTTTCTGTTCAGCCGGTTCAGGGCTCCCTGAACGGCGTACAGCCCTACGAGAGCCCTGAAATCCATGAGCCGTCAGGACCGTCATTGGTCCTTTACGGAAGCTTTCCCATGATGGTCCTGGGTTTAAAGGGTTAACACCATAAAAGGACAGTAACACTTAAAATAAATATATATGTATTGGGGTTTATCCCCCTGAGTAAAATAAGGGTACTCCCACTGCTGAATGGTATTTTATTCAAAAGTTATTACAGTTCAAACTAGATTTTTCTAGGCGCAATATCTCAGTGGCCTGAAATTGTACAGTGGTGCAGTTGCTACACCATTCTATGGAGATTTACGGTCAACTGAGCAGAGCTGCCCATAGGATGGTGCAGCAACAGCGCCACTATACAATTTCTGGCAACTGATCTAACTTTTGAATAAAACACCCTTCAGTAGTGTTTTGCTCTTTAAGGACTAGAGAGGTCCCCAAGGCATTAAGAAGCAATGCCTTGAAGACCTCTAGCAGTCGAGGAGTTAAAACCTCCCTTTATCAATGCGAATGTTTATTTCTCCCATATAGTACAGTTTGTTTGCCCAGAAATACTACAGTTTTCTTTGAACACAAATCTCATTAATGTGTCACTAAATTAAGACCGTAAAACTGCCACAAAACTCACTGACATTGGCACTGAAACCTATATTGTTATTTCTAGGTAAGACATTAATTGAGTAAACTATTTAAAATATATTGCCTGATTTATACGTAAACAAGTTGGAACAAAGTATTTATTGAAATGACAAAAATGCAAAGAACATTCAAAGAGCAATTAAAAGCTGTCTTGCTCCACTGCTCAAACATGATCTGATTTCTAACTTCCATAGAAGAAAGGAAACTGACCAGTGATAATGGCTTGGAATTACTAAACCAAGGTAAGCAGATGTTCTCCAGCATTTCAGGACTACAAATTCCATCATTCCCAACCAGTCCTTGGCTGGTTGAGGATGATGGGAGTTGAAGTTTACAAAAACTGGTGATCCAATGGTTGTTTGCCCCATGAGCTGACCCTCTCTGGGCCCTTGCCTACCCCTAACTGAAGGCCTACTGAGTTTGCAGGTGGTTTTACAACTTCCCCTCCAGACTCCAAAAACTCAAATTGTGATTGATTGAGTTTAAATTGACAGCCTTTCACAGCTTAGCAGCTTGTAACTGAAAGCAACTAATCACAGGCTTCAATTGGGTCAGTATGTGATTGGCCGCTATCTTTTTTCATTCAAGTTCCTTGAAGAATTACTCTCAATGGAAGTGGGAATACATTTAAAAAAATACATGCTTCAAAACCAAAGGTAATATATGGCAATTTTAAGCATATGATGTCCCATCAAACCATAATTACTATAATATTATATAAATTACACACATACAAACACTAAAATAGCATAGTTTTTATTTAAAACTTCGATCAAGGTTGGGCAGCCTGAGGCCTACAAGTCCCATCATCCCAGGTCAGTTGATGGGAATTATAGTCATCAACAGCTGGAGGGCATCAAGCTGCTCTGCCTTCTCTGACTTGGATCCTAAAATCATCTCCTAAGCATTGCTTAGCAATGCGTTAGAGACATCGAATAGACACAAGGAATAGATTTTTGAATTGCTGCAAGTAGTGAGTGTTTAGAAGACTTTGCTGATTAAATCATTCCTACCTCAACACTTTCCAGTGACGATGACCTCCTCAGCTGACTCTTCCTTTTGCTTTTGACATTGTGCTGCTCTTGCAGAAACTTATTGGCCTCATTTTCCCCAGTGTCAAGTTCAGGCCGTGTTCTTCTACCATATCTCTTGGTGCCTTTCACAAACTTTGGTTTCACCTCGTCTGGAATCACTGGGTTAAAAACATAAAACATGACTTTTCAACCCCATCTTAATCTGAGAACAGGGCAATGCAATGATGAGCAGTGTTAGTGAGTGGGGAGGTAATATAGGACCAACCAAGACAGAAAATGCCTCCACGACATGCCTTAATTAGATTAATCTATGTATCGAACCTCAAAGAAGTTATCTAAATAAAAACAAAACTGCTAACATAGCATATAGTTGATTCTGAAAGCCAATTCAGAATCAAAGATGTTTTTAGGGGATAGTGTGCAATAAAGGCATACCAACACCTCCTAATAATAACCCCCATATACCTTGTATTTGACAAAAAAAAACAACCTAACGACATAAGAATTTTGCCCTTGCACCTTGGTTAAAGAAATAGGTTCTTCAATGACACTCAGTTTTTCATAATAGATAATAGCATCAGCTCCACCTGGCTGCAAAACATCTTGAACTCAATCATTCCAAAAATGAAAGTTTGCTTTTCAATCACTTTTGTCTGAGGCATCTCCCAGTAGCAACACCCCCTGGGGGAGTATCATGTAGTTACCCCAGTGGTGTGGGTAGTTTTTGTTTTCAATCAACATTTTGAAGGGTGGCACCTTCTATAATGCACCAGCGCTTAGGCTACAGGTGGGCAAATTGCAGACCTCAATCTGTTGTTGGAATACTGTTTCCAGCATCGTAAGCTGGCCAACAGCATTGCTGCTTTGAAGTAGGCTGTGTGAATGAGGCCATGCACATAGCTTTGATCTGCTGCAGATAACATGACCAATTACTTCATATTACAGAGTTTGTATAATAATGAGAGGTCTTACCTGGTTCAAGATAACTACTATCATCTTCAGAAATGCTAACGTCAATAGTAGAAGACAGCACAGCCACAAAGCCTTCCTTAAATTCCTCAAAATTTACCTGCAAATAAATAAATAAATATGAGGCCAATGTTTTACTTTTCTACTTGTTTAATCAACTTAATCACACTGAATACATTTCTGTTGCAATGTTATCCAGGGTAGGCTTTACTATTAGGCAGAATAGGCAACCATCAAGAGAACCAAATTGTGAAGGGCATCTCAGCTGTGCTAGCCATGCCCACATTATAGGTCATGGGTGTGGCCAGTGAAACCCCAGTGACTGCCGCAGACAACCAGTCCTGGTTCAACCCTTTGAGTGCCAGAGGGGTACGCAATACAATGCAAAGCAATACATTGCATACACCTCTGGCACTCATATGGTTAAGGGAGCTGGTTTATTTTACAATTTATGTAACCCTTCACTGGCTACTAGTTAACCTCTTGAATACTAGAAAGGTCTTTAGTGATTTGCTTGTGTTTTACAGTTTATGGGTATTTTTTATGCCAAGGAACAGGGGGTGTGGAGAGAGGTTTAGTAATGATATTAGTTGGGTGTAGCAATGGAAGGGATGAGGGGCATCTGATCTGCTTTACTTAGGGGTACAGAAATATATTGTACTAAAAAAATCACTACTGTGCGATTCAAGCTGCCCCTGTGAACAAAGGCCCAAGATTTCACAGCTGCAGGACCTTTAGGTCATAGACTTCAATTTGCTGGTATTTCCTTACATAATACTGGATTGGACATGGATATGTGTAAACCTGATAATGCAAGTCAACATTTGTAAATCATCTTCGGTTAATTAATAATCAAGAGAGCAGTCAAGCTGTCTTAGAGGACCTGGAAAAGTATGCAAACCAGTGGTCCAGAAAAGCAGAACATGAAATAAAAATGTTAACCATGAAACAGTACACATTACTTTAATAAATCTAACCCTTTGAGTGCCAGAGGGGTCTGCAACCCAGTAGTTCGCAAGACATTGGATACACTCTGACACTCAATTAGATCATGAATGTTTTAGTGTATTACCAGTCTGTATTATGTAGCAATGGAAAAACATGCCAACCTAATTTCTTCAGTAAATGCCACTTTAGTTTATAAATTTGTTAAAGTATGAAAACTTGAAAGCTTTCCCTTGCAGATCCCAATCAAATTAGGTAGTTGAGGGTAATTCATTTTCTGCCTTCATTTCCACATTCCCTTGCAAAGGCAGGAAATGACATCACTACCAATTTTCAGCTCAGAAGGTAACTACATAGAGTGTCCAATATTCAGGAGCACTTCAGCTACGCTGGCTGCACCCACTGTGCCGAGTTGCTTTTGCGGTCAATACAATCCCACACACAGGTGACAAATAAAATATTTTCAAAATCTACAGTGATTTAACACTTTAGTGCCAAAGGTGTGTTCAACGCATTGTTTTCCAATGCGTTGCACCCCCTTGTGGCACTCTGAGACGTAATGGATGATTTTAACCCCTAGAGTGCAGGATAAGTATTCAGTACATTTTAAAGCCCAATTTAAATCAATGCCATTTTTATTTGTCCCGTGTTGGTTTGAATCAAAATTGTTCTTTTTTCTTGATACATTTCACCTACCTGGGTCAGATTTCCCATTCGAAGAGTAGCCAACTGTCTAGAGCACCACCTTGAGATGCACTTGAACTGTGCTGGCCACACCCGTATTCTGAACTATGAAAGTGGCCAGAGAAATATCATTGTCCTGCACCAGTTTTATACCTCTTTAAAGGCTATATTTAACCCTTAGATGATATAGAGATCCCAACAAAGGGGTTGAAACTTTTTCTTATCCTTGCTTGTTATATGCCAAGGGTATTTTCTGTGACAAGAAACAGTGGCTGTGACTGTGGGGGTCATGTAAGAAGTGTAAGTGTGGCCATGTGTGGGACTAAAGTTACCCAGAGTGCCTTGCGTAGGGGCATCTTGGATGTAACTCCAGCCCTGTCAACCACAGTGTCTCTGTTTTGCAGATGTCTTCCTTTGTGTAACAGTTAAACAATGTACTGCTTTACACCACATGTTGATGTTGTTCATTTTACACACACACCAAAAAAAAAAAAAAAAATCAAACGAAAATATTACAAATCACAGGCAAAACAGACGTTAACAATAAAAGAACGGGAAGGAGAGTGTTTTAAATATAGAATAAACTATCCTATTTTTGGACGTCTCAATTCTTTCACAATATTTATATAGAAGTATTCTCTAGCAGTGTTCTCTAGCTCTTGCTAACCACATGTACTGAAAGCAGTGGCAGATAATCTGTCACTAGGAAATGGCCTTTATACACATGCCTGTGTAAAGATGTATCCTGGTACATTAAGGATTAGTAATGTTTTATAAGCTGGAGACCATTTCAAAAAAGAAGACTGAGAGAAGTGGTGGTTGCCATACATGGGTTAATGTAAAAACAAATTTTACTCTACCTAGTAGATATCTTACTCACTTGGCATGATGATCTGAAACTAGTTCATACTAATGAAGAAAGGTAAACACATTGAGTTTAATAAGCCCGCACCTCAAGGGTGTATCAACCTAAATGGTGCTCTGAAATTATTACAATGTATTTAAAATAATAAAAAGAGTCCCATAAAAAATATAAACATATATATATATATTAAATACTACAATTAAAACGCATAAAAATATGTTTACTGGCTCAATGATAAACCGTGGGCAAGATCTTTTTTCCCGAAGCAATCAAACAAAAGAACCTTAGATTCCCGGTGCCCATAACCAAAATGTTACATAGAAATGAGATAAGATATTTGAAATGAGAATGTTTGCCAGAAAGGAATTCAAGGTCTGAGAAAGGTATGAGATTACCCATGGATCCCATAAAGCTGCAGAGATGTGAATGTCAGAAAAATTATTGGGTGTCAAGTGCGAGTCTTTGTCTGTCTCTAAAGAGAATAAGTGAGAACTTGTTAAATACATTTTTGCATCTCGTGATATACAATTGTATGTAGGTTTTGAAAGGCTTGCAATCCAGCCCAGGCAGGAAGATGTTGTTGTGGAACAAGGGGGTCAATGGGGAGAGCAAGCGGATCAAACCAGATCTATGCTTTATCTGTTCCCAGAGAGTGAAAGAGTTCAAGATAGAGGAGCAGTCTGTCATGAGGTGGGATCTAATTTTTGGGGGTAACCAGCGAAAGTCTGAGAGGAGAAAGAGTGATGGCATTAGATCAAATTAAAGTTCCACCCAGTGCATAGTATGGTAAGAGGAATGAAGATGTGCAACATAACTCAAGAATGCAGCATAATAGTAATTTTGCAGACTGGGGAGCCCCAAACCACTCAGAAATATGGGGGAGTATACGTTATTGTGTGCTATCCTTGGTTGGTTATTTTGCCGATTTTAAAACATACAGCAGTACTGAAAGAATCTGAAAGAGGTAAAGCAGCTATGGTAAGAGATACTTCTTCACTGAGGTTATCCATCCTAGCCACGATATGGTATACTAACAAAGTGGAACACAGAGTTGCCAGTGTATGGTTGAGTGTGTGTCTATCTGTAAGTGAATTGTATGTTACAAAGTGCTTTGTATTTGCAGCGCACATTGTAGGTAGAAGTTGGGCATTACTGTTTCCCAGCCCCATAATGTGTGTGGGGCCCTACCAGTGTGCCATAAGCAGTGCACTATGAACATAAATATAAGGCTGCTACTGGAAGCTCGGTGTTGTAGAATGGGCACTCAGTATGTCCTATTAAGGCACAGTTATGTTAAAGTGTACCTTAGGGTGGGGAGAGGGGGGTAGGGGGCAAAAGTGGTCTCGGAATGGATTGGATGGACAGAAAGGCTGGCAGTAGGAAGGAAGTGACAAGCAGATCTGTGTAGTCAGGCTCCTAGTGTGCGGGAGGAAGGAGTGCAAAGTGGCAATGGGGCAGGCAGGAAAATGGAGGTATTCATCCAGGAGTTGGAACCACTCATGTCTTGTGGCCTTCCCACCTGGGTGGATGTCTTTTGTATGCCTCATGAAGCTGTGGTTAGGGAGGCAAGGGAGGAGAAAGACATGTACTGTAATTGAACTGCCTGACGGAGAATAGTGCCATTTGAGGTATTAATGCTTGTAAGCAAAATGTCAGGAAAGGTGAAGAGTAGTGAGATGAGATAGAGAGGGAGGGACAGTGGAGGCAGGGGTGGCAATGTAAACCAAAAAGCGGGGAGGTTGGGAGCAGATCTTTGCAGATATTTTCACAGGAGTGGCCAGGGTGGCTTCTCCACACTAGCCCTCCAATGAAAATCCATCCTCTAAGCAAGTTCTTGCACAAATTTTCCAACCACATGCCTACACGAATGGGAGAGGCAGTATGGAGGAGTTTTATATAACTATTCCTTAAGAGAAAGCATGAAGTTTGGTCAATACATGTGATAAGGATGTCAGGAGATGAGCGCAGTCATCTTAATAAGCAGCCAGTAAATACTCCTTCCACCCAATCCCAATGCCAGCAATACATAAATTATTATGGAGGGAAACCAGTAGTGGTTGTAAGGGAGAGAGTTGGCATCCCTGATATGTTCCTTTATAAACTGAGACAGTTGAAGGGGTCGATTCAAGGCAACAGGGCCGTTACAGATAGGAGACTGTAGAGGTATCTGATGGCCAACTGAATGGATGCCCCAAGACCCATAAATTCCAAGGTATGGAATAAGAAAGGCCAGGGGGCAAATGCTTTCTTTGTATCCAACTAAAATAAGAGGGAGTATTTATTTTATGCACCCACCCACCAGAGTTAATTACACCAATATATATTAATCACTGCCTGTATCGTTGGGATAAAGTCCACCTAATAAGAATGTATCAAGTAAGCAGGAAGAAAGAGTACCAGTCTACTGTCTAAGATTTTTGAAGAAAAAATATCTTCGTATCACAGTTGATTAAAAGATGTGTAATTAGTTATTAGGTGAAGTAGGGTCTCAACCCTGCTTGGGAATAAGAGTAATATAAGCTTGAAGTGTGTCTAACAGGAAAGGGCGACCACTCAGAGTGTCATTAAAGGAAGCCAACAGTGGTTTTGCGATGCAGTTTGCCATAAGCAATGCACTGGAGACCTCTCTAGTATTATAGGGGCTAAAAACCTTGTTGAAATCAATCAGCATTTTATTTGACCCCCCCATAGTGCACTTGGTTTGCTACAGAATTGCTCTAATGGTTCTTAGTGCATTAACCTTGCAGAATCCCATTGAGCCTTTGCTAATAAAGTCGAATTGCATGTTCTTTTTAATTTTTATATTATTTTAATTTACTTTGTTATTTTTTTATATACTGGAATAAACCTTTATCCTAAGTAAAACAGCACCCATGCCCACATGTATTTTTTATTAAGAGGCCCCTATAATAAAGATGTTATTGTTGTGGCCCACCCTATTGCCAAATGGGGAAGTCTCTGGAATTCAGGTTGAAAGTGCAAGATTCATTGTGGAGAACCTGTGTTTCCTGTGGAGAACCTGTACCAACCAAAGACGGAGAGAGTTGGCAGAGAGGTAAAACCGTCCTGGGGTTTGTGCCAGGGATGCGGCAGTTCTAACATCTCAAACGAGTGGGTGAATTTCTTTTGGAGCACATGGTAGAGGTGATGGTGATCCTGTACTGAGAATACTACACTCAGAGGAACTTCTTCTGCAATGTTTTGTTTTTCGTCTGTTGGTGCAGTATTGAAGCTCTTTTTACTGACTACAGGTAGAGGGCTCTCATCACTGACAGATGAAGCCAAGAAATAACATGTCCCTGATTGAGCTCCCTGGATCTGTTTTCAGGGAGCTTACTGCCAGGAACTGTGAAAGAAGGTATAGTGATATAATGTAAACAAAAAAAATGCAATGTAAAAAAAGATAGTATACAGAACAATCAGTTCTACAGAAAGTGCTGCACTGTATCACTGGCCTGCTTTGATGGCTGACTAACCCAAAAAACTCTCTGGAAACAAGGAATCAAGGAGCTTAAAGGGATAGTAATACTTCATTTTATCTTTATTCTATTTTGTAGGTATTAAAAAAACAGGAAGAACAATATAAGTCTTATCTCTCAAACCTTTATGGTTTGAGAGATATTCACAAGCAAAGTTTCCCTCCCGCCCCTTATACCTAGTGTAAGCCATCTCTTCTCAGATGTGGAATGCAGTCCATAGACCAGACAGATAACAGCAGGGGACAATAGTCTTCCTATGAGAACAATGAAAGCCCTGTCCCCCATGACAAGTTTTTCAGGTTTTTCCCTTATCTTAATTGAAGATTGTCCCTCTCTGTAGTCTACCTGAGCACCTCCCTCCTGCTCTGGCTGAGCAGTGTTACATCAGTAAAAGGGGCGGGAGGGGGATACTTTATCATTCAATTACTCTTGAACTACAACTCTGACAGAATTGAAATAACACTCTCCAAAGTCCAAATACTATGATGATTAATTGGAGCTGCTTTTATTATGAAACATTACTATCCCTTTGTCAAGGACAAACAGTGAAAAGGAAAAAAAATAAAATTATAGGCACTCTGACTTTACATATTATGCTCTTGCAAAATAGGTAAAGCCAAAATAAAAGCTTACTAGCCCATTAAAGACAAAGTCAGCATGTAAAATAAATTTATATACTACCAAAATAAGAAAACTTAATGCATTACTATTCAAAACATTTTCTGAGACTGCAGATGTTTCTTTATCACGCAAGATAGATCTTCCCAACCTTTCTAACCTCACTGATGCTCATTGTAAATAGTTTGTTGGAAACACAGTTAGAATCCATGATTTCAGGACATGCTTTTTTACTTTACATATTCTGCAAATGAGTAATATTTAAAGTCAAACTGCAAGTACTTTTTTTTTTTTTTAATAAACACTTATGTCCTTGACAGCAAGCTCAATAAATTTGGGTTTCCAGAAAGCTCTCTCATGGAGGGGGGGGGAGGGGAGAGAGAAAGTGAAAGAAGGGTTTTTTATACAATGTTGTACTCTCCCTGCATTTTGCAGAGGCAGGCTATTTTTTCCTTTCTCAAGGAGCTATATGTTCTCCAGAGAAGAAACCACATCTAAGAACAGAAGTCCCAGCACTGAATCGCAAGGGACTCTTGACAAAAAAAAAAAGGAATGGAGGAGGATGGGATTTGACATCCATGGGATACCCTTATAAAATCACCAGTAAAGTCAACATGTCTACAACAAAAAGACTACACCTACTGTGAAAGAAACATAACTTAGATGACCTCTGAGCACCTAAAGAGGACCAGACCCCTGAATGTCATGACAATGTAGATTGTCATCTGGGAGCTCTTGGGCAGGCTTCTTGCCTGCTTGGGTCAGTTTGGGTTATGGGGAAAAAAGGAGCACTTGAAGGTAACCTAAGGCAGCCAAGCCCTCTTGCCCAGTAGCATAATTAATAACTTTCTGTAATGCTGTGCTAAAACTATTGCAAACCAAAAAATGGAGGAAAGACCAAGGACTTCTCAAAAGACCAATCAATTTATAATTATATAGGTATGATGAGCAGCAAAAAGGCGCACTAAGGTCCTCTCATGAGAGTAGCAGAGTCATAAGCCTCTTCAGTAAAATACGCAGTAACCTCAAGAATATTTGAAACAGCAAGACCAACATCCTCTCCAGGGGCAAATGCATGAATTGACCCTAAGAGTCGTTCCTCCAAACAGCAATGGCTCTTGTAACTCAAGCAACATCAAAACAGCAGAATAAAAGGCTGCAAAATTCACCTCAAGAAGGGAATTCAGCCACTTATCCGTCTGATCCTTAAGATCCATTGTATGCTTTGAAAGTTGATAAATCTGGGAGTCTAGTGTGTGTGGGGAGTATCCCACTGCTGTAGAGCAGAAGAGAAGGGTTGTAAGAGAAGATATCATCTGGGAATAAATAGTCCTTAGCAGAATTCCACTCCTCAAAAGAAGAATCCCCCCCCCACACAAAATGACTACATGGTCATATGGGGGGGGGGGGGAGAGAGACACAGGTCCTGTTCCAAGACAGAAGAACCCAATGTATAAAGAAAGGAAGATTATACGTATTAGAAATGTTTGAAGCCATGCAGACTCCTGTGCAGGAGAAGAGGGGTCCGGTTGTATAGGTGACACAGAGCAGAGGGACATAATGTATCAGAAAAGTCCATAAAACGACCAGTCTGACATTACGAACAAAGGGTTAAAAAGGGAAACACCTTAAGCCCTTGTGGTCTTAGACCCCCAAATAAATCCAGGCAAAAAAATGAAGAGAAAATACCTATCTGCCTGAAAGCAGTTAAAGATAGTCCATCAGATGGGAGATTTCAGACCCCAGAAGAGAGCTGTAATCAGGTGATCCCTGTGAGTTGCACGTTGCAGGAAGAGGTGGAGAGGCATAGTACCTCTCCTTCCTCTTCTCTGTGGCCCAGGAAAAAAAAAAGCATAATGGCTCTTCAGCCACTGTGACCATTCACCACCCCAGAAGCAGGGGGGAGGGTCCCCTGAGGGTGTCCTCTACATAACAGTAAAAAGATAGAAGTATAAGCCATCTCTTGCCAACCGGAGCCCACCTGGTGAAGCAGGAACCTTGACTTTGCTGTTGAAGCCCCAGCCTATATCGTGCAGCAAGCGCCCATTTTCTTAAAGTCACCAGTGGCCCATACAGATACAGAGATTAAATAAAGTAAACTAATGAAAGAGGCCACCTCTGATAAGGAGGGGAAGTGGAATGGGGCTGATAAAAACAAATAGATGAGTTCCCTTTTTCTTGTTTCAGAAATATGGGGGCCCTAGCCATATTCCTAAATAAACTGGTAAATAAATTCCCATCAGCCCAAGCAAGTCATTGGCTGGCTCTGAATGGTGGGATCTATAGTCCTGAACAACAGGAGGGACTCAGGATGTTATATACATACCTGGGAACTCTCAGTGTTTTGACCCCAATCTCAGGGTCTCAGGGTGAAGAGCCAAATTCTCAAGGTGAGGCAGTCCAGTTCTACCTATTATCAAATCTGCTCCAATTAACTGCTTCATAGGGCCCTAAACTGGTACCACTTATACTAGGAAGGCAGAGGGATGAGTTCTGTTTGTCTCGTGTGTGTCCAAGCAGTGATATATCTAATTTGTTGCATGACAGCGGTTCCTTGAGGACCAGGTGGAGCCCCTCTCCTTTAGAGCGAGTAGGAGCATTTCACCAAGAACCTATGTTGAGGGGAACTTTGAGGGTTAATATCTATAAACTCTCAGGGTCAGCTAATTTTGAAAGTTTCCAGGGATGGTTATATACCCTGAGTAATGAAAAATCTGGTCCAGCCAATGGTGCCAATTTTAGCTAAAATGAAAGTTACAAATGCACCATGAATGATAGAGAAACTGACTGAGATAAATCAGTCCTTGCATTGGCTGCCAGTTTTGTTGCTGTTATTCCTCCTGATTTTCAAGATCAAAAAATACCTATATTCTTCATGTAACACGTGAAGTTCCATATTGCCAGGCTGTTGTTTGACAACATTTATTTAGATACGCGCAGTAAAAGAAACCAGTTGTGCAATGTATTTCTTGAAAGAATGTCAAGCCTCAAGTTTGCTTTGTGGTTATAAACAAACGTTTACTTTTCTTTGTTTAGTAGGTAAACTGAAATGTTGTGCAAGATACTGCCGACATATCACACAGGTATGCATAGATCAGATAAATGGCTGCATTTACCATACGCACCCATAGCTTCACCCACCCCCCCTCATCTTCAAGACCCTGCCCCAGTCAGCTACATGCATTATCCTTGCTTATAACATGAACAGATAAAAAAAATCCTTTGGTTCCTAAGGAGGTCTCCAAATCATTGCTTTACAATGCATTGCAGACCTCTCTATCATCCAAGGAGTTAAATAATGACCAGTATAGACTTAAGTAAACTGATACATAGACTGGCCAAACCCAGAATCTAGAGTAAGGGTGTGGCTACCACAGGGCAGAAAATCCTAATAACCACTATGAATCAATTTTGTATGTGTGAATTGGTTAACCAAAAATAATCTTTAATTGGTAATAGATATCATATTCATGGAGGCAGCCATGATTCTTTGTTGCTGGACTCTGGGACCCCAGATTCCCTCAAAAGATGTGTTCTTCGGAAAGAAGAATTTGGGTGGAGGAGTTTAAGGTCCTGTAATCCAACCATAAAGAATCACATATGCCTCAGTAGACAGGATATTTGGTATTAAGGATTCATTCTGTGGAATCAATTCATATATAACCGATTCATGGTGGCCCTCTTTCCCTTAGCAATTCCCTCTTTCCTTTCTACATTTTCCTCTACTACCTTTTCTTCTTTCTTTCATCTTTTCCACCTTTGCATTCAGAGCTGAATTATCAATTATGGCAACCTAGGCTATGGTTTAGGGCTCAAAGCATTATGTGGGGCCCTGGCTACAAGTGATGGGTCACTGACAGAGGCCCTACTGTTGCTGCCACTAACATCTTATGCCAGTAGCTCTCACTTCCATTAGAGCCACAATGGCAGTTCCTGCTAGTAACCCTGTGTGTCAAAAAGCACCGGATCACGGGCTCTATGGAGCCTTAATCCATCTCTTTTTGAAATCGAATTATGAGATTTTTCATCCTCTTATGACTATGTGGAAAAAGTGCCAGTGATTTAAAGGAGCAGTTTTCCCCTGCATCAGTCCACCACATCATTTAGTGTTCTTTTATCTACTTTTTACAGTTATTATTTTCTAGTGGTAACGTCTATATTTAAAATTATTGTTGCGTAAGGTTATGATTTGATACTCTGAGACCCTTTGTCTGTCCTATTTTATATTACTGGTAAATCCCATGCTATACCTAACTCCCTCTTTTATATTTCAAGTCAGAGAACTTGATTTTATCCTATCCCCTGCGGAAGGAGGATGAGTTAATGCGGGTCATTACGCTAGCCAAACAGCTTATGTGCTGTGATACATCATAATGCTACTAATAGCTAACATGCTATCCTCATGTCACTGCGCTAGGTTGACGGGCCAACCACATTTATGTGAGACTAAACCATAGAAATCATTTAGATGGAGGTATGCCAATAATTTGTCTATGATCAACCACTATACGTGCTGAAAAAACGAGGCCAAGTAGACTGTCTTGTGTCCAGTTTTTTCCTCAGTAAAGCTGTCTTTTTACTTAGTGTCATTTTGTCAATCCATCTGAGTGCTGTCTCTCTCCTTGCCTGAATGACTTCATCTGGACAGTAACCCCTAGTGATGTTGAAATGATGAGAAGACTACTATGGTGGGGAGTGCCAATTCTCATTTAATAATCGGTGGATACTGTGCATGTGGATCAGTGCCAATTGTTCCTATTTCTTATGGACAATAGGATATTTTGCCCAAATTAAGGTAAAACAAAGGGATTATTATAAATTGTTCAAGTTATTTTAAAATGTTGAGGTCCAAGCAATGAACTTATGTGCCTAAAAGGAAATCTGGCCCTAATTAAAAAAAAAGTAGCACAGTATGCTCATTTAGTATACAAAATCAAAAGTGATACACCATAAAATATCTTATCATTGGCTAAAATCCTAGAGAAACGTGTCCATGTGCAACTAAATAAGTATTACCGGCTGACCATTTTTTTCTCCCCCCTTCAATCAGGATTTCGTTCAAACCACTCTACAATCACTGCCCTCCTAAAAGTAAACAATGATATCCAGACTTGTATGGAAAATGGTGACATCACTGGTGCTATTGTCATAAATTTTGCAAAGGCCTTTGATACAGTAGACCATAGTATTCTGGTAAGTAAACTCCAAAGTTCAGGACTGGATAATCATTCTCTAAATTTGTTCCAATCCTATTAATCAGACAGAATGTAATGTGTGTCTATTACTGACAATACCTCCCTTCCGCTCAAAGTTACAAGTGGGGTTCCCCAAGGATCCATCCTTGCCCTCTTCTATTTTCTCTATTTATAAATGATCTTCCCATGGTGTTAGGGACCAGGAACCAGACAGGACACAAAAAGGTAAAATGTTATACACCTTTATTAGTGCAACAAAAACAGAAGCATGATCCAAGAGCATAAACCAAAAGAAACGCCAGAGTCAGGAACCAAGAGAGGTAGTGAGCTGAGCCGGAGTCAGGAAACCAAAAGTCTGAGATGTCAGGAACAAGTTGAGGGTCAGAAGCACATAAGTCTGAGAAGTCTGGAACAAGCCAAGGGGTCTGGAACACAGCAAACAGGAATGCAGGAAAATCCACAGCAGCAACAGGTCAGCAAACAAACACAAGGACAATGAGGAAGTGAGCCAAGCTGCTTTAAATACCCTGGGAGGGTTGGCTGATAACAGTCAGGTGAGCAATCAGAGAGGTCCCACTGATCAGCCTGAGCCAGAAACTCAGAAGACAGCAGCAGTGGATAGCAGAGCACTGGATTAGCTCAGACAGCAGAATCAATAGGCAGAATAGAGCTGCTCAGCAAAACCTTGACACTTGGTTTGCAAAACATCTTTAGTACACATGTATGCAGATGACACTATAATATATGCAAAAAATTCAAACGTATCACAACTGGAGGGCGTACTACAGCATGACTTCTATGAAGTTGAAAGATGGATAGGAAAGAACAAACTTTTCCTAAACACTGACAAAACAGTCACAATGTTATTTGGTACAAAGCATAAACTGTGTAATCTCTGCAATACCAATCTATCCATTGTAACAGAGTCTAATTGTAAATTGGCCACAGTGGACTCCTACAAATATCTTGGTATGTGGCTTGACCCCAACCTAACTTTTGGTCTTCATATTGATAAATTAACATCCAAACGTTATCCCAAAATAGGTGCTTTGTTTAGAAACAAATCCTGTTTAAATCCCCTGGTATGAAGATGTATTGTACAACAGATAATGCCAATCATAGATTATAGGGTCGTAGTATATACTTCTGCACCACAAATCCAGCTTGCTAAAACTGACACACTGTATAACTCATTATGCCGCTTTATCCTTCAGTGCAATTACACAACCCATCATTGTGATATGTATGAAGAAAGAAACTGGCTGTTACACAACCCATCATTGTGATATGTATGAAGAACTAAATTGGCTAACACTCAAATCTAGACGTGCCCTTCACCTTTCTTGCATGGTTCATAACCACTTCTCAAGAAAACTACCAGACTACCTGAGCAGTACGATTACTCCAGCTTTCCATACAAACTATAACCTCCACTCCACTTCTTTTTTTTTTTTTTTTTTTTTTTTTCTTTTCAAAACTTTATTTGGTTAAAGAAACAATTACAGAGTAAATAGAATCGTATAACATACATCTGGGTATTGACATAAGGCATACTCTGAAATAGCACTGAAAATAAAATGATGCATGTAGCTAATACAAAGAAATCTGTACAGTACAGAGTATTACAAATAGAAACTGGAATCAGCTGAATGCAAGCAAGATATGGGTACTATAGAGGTTCGTGATAAATTGCAACAGTAGCGCTAAGAAGAATCACCTTCACATTGAAGAGACAATGCCCATAAAAGGGAGTCTAATTTTAGAAATACAGCTTGAGAAATGGTCCCAGTAAATAATTATAATAACAGAGTAAATAAAATCGTATAACATCTAGGCATTGACATGAAGCATACTCTTAAATAGTACTGAAAATAAAATGATTCATGAAGTTAAAATAAATTAGGAAATTTGTTCAGTAAAGAGTATTACAAATATAAACTGGAGTCAGCTTAATGGAAGCAAAAAATGGGTACTATAGAAATTGGTGATAAATTGCACTAGTAGTATCAAGCAGTAGCACCTGCTCATTGGAGAAACAATGCCCATGAAAGGGAGGCTGAATTTAGAAATACAGCTTGAGAAATAGTCCTAATATATAAGAAGAGCGTGGATGTCAGGGGAGTATACCCCGCACTTTAACACGCAAGAGCCTTCTAGAGGTCCTGGTGGTGGTGGGGGGGGGGGGGGGGGGAGTACATAAAACCACATACGTGGAATTGGAAGCCACAATAGTCAGAAACACATTTCAGGGCTTCTAAGAAGCGTTAAAGTAGCAATGCCAGACATAGTATAAAATAAAGCATAAATAACATTTTACAACCGTCTCAAGTACTCAAGAGAGAGTATGGTCCAGTGGCCGACCCTACGCAATAAAGTGAATAAGTACTCAGGGCAAGTATATGAAACATATAATATTCAAAACAGGTAACTCAGGGAGCTAAGCACAGATAATACTGTATTCCACGACTGCAAATATGCCCGTGCCAGACGGTCAGGCAGCCCAGCGACAGCCAGCAGCAGAACAAGAATAACAGTAGATGTGTTATACATAATATCATTAATGAGCGTGACCCATATTCGAGGTATTAACAAAACTTAACAGTCTAACTAATCACGACCCCTCTATTCCTTAGCTCAGTCATAGTAGACCTAAATAATTCAAAACAAAGGAACATGGCTAATCCCCCCGGGCCCTAAGGGGATCACCCATTAAAGTGATGAGCAGAAAGTCAGACTGTGCTATAGAGGGGCACAAAAGAGTTAAGGGTCCGCATGTAGAGAAGTACATTACCAAACACTCTATACTATTAATGCCGCCAAGCGAACAGTCGTCGGTTCTAATAGCTGGGTTAGCACAACAGTACGGAAGGACAAAGTCCCCTTGACATCCATCGAAGGGTGGTCAAGATTCCCGGATCCCACTTAAAGACACCTCCAAATAACAGCAGGATGTCCAAGGTAGGTAAGAGATGTATGTGAGCCCCAGGAGTGCCTCCGGGCTCCAACAGAAACAACATGCTGGACACCAGGCATTGTAGAGGGACATCTAGAGCGGGCCTGTGCTGCAGCGAAGACAAATACAGGGTAGCCGACACCGGTCTCTCAAACCGAATGCAGGGTAAGTTAAGAGTGTGTTCGATATCACGCCAGCTCCAGTCTCCCTGTTCGTTGTCGTGGTCGCAATGGTGATCGAGGGTCTCATCATGATAAGCCACAGTAGATTCAGAGTGCATCTGCACCACGATCCAAGATATAAAGTCTCCGGCCCAGTCCTCCAGAGTCAGAGCCCGAATCCACCAATGCCTCTCGTATTGAAGCTCTGATGCCATCCAGGAAGATCTTCAGATCAGTTTTTGTCAGTAGGTGTAGCAAGTCCTCCTTCGCCAGTGGCAGAACAGGCGCCATGCTCTGTCAGACGCGGAGCACAGGCTATGTGGCGCACAATCAGAAGCAGGTAAACTCTTGACTCTCCGTCTAAACTATTATAACTTTGTGCGTTCCAGAGATGCCCAGAGCGTCTCAAAGAAAAAAGTTCGCCCCGTAAAGCACCAATAGTAAGTATTTGAATCAGCTATGTCGACAAAAAAGAGTACTCGGCCTAGGAGCTATTGTAAATGCGTCTGTCTCCGTTGACGGTTCGCTCCGCCCCTCCACTCCACTTCTAACAACTCACTGAGTATACCACATTTCAAGAAAGTAGCCGGTCGATCTGTATTTTCCTTCAGAGCTCAGAAAGTCTGGAATAACCTACCTGAAAAAATTCAGATCTTCTTCCAGTGTAAAATCCTTAAAAATAACTGCTTCTTTTTCTCTAAAAACAGCATACAACTGTATGTAACATTTTTAGTATGTGTGTGTGTGTATACATATGTAGTTATACCTATTTTGTCTCTGTATTCAGGGCCGGCGCCACCTACAGGCGAGGTAAGCGCCGGCCTAGGGCGCACATTCTCTGAGGGCGCATCAGCCCCCCCTGCCGCTCACCACAAAAAAAAAAAAACGTAAGTTTCGGTGCTCTCCCTTAGCTGGCTATTTTTTTAAATGTAGCACGGCGATACCTATTTCTCTCTCCCCCTCCGCTCCTTCAATCCTGAACCAGAAGAAGCGGAGGGGGAGAGAGAAACGGGCATCGCTGTGCTACATTAACCCTTTCAGTGCCAGAGGGGTACGCAACGCATAGCTTTTCAATGTGTTGTATACCCTTCTGGCACTGAAAATGTTAAAAAAAATAGCCAGCCAAGGAAGAGCACCTTAACGTACTCACTAGGGGAGAGAGAGACGTGCACTGGAAACAGTAAGTGGAACAGGGGTCAAGTGAGGGGATAAACAGTCAGACTGGGAGAGAGAGAGAAAGTCAAAGGGGAGATCAGCAGTCAAGAGGGGGATCAATAGTCAGGGAGAGAGAGAGATTCAAAGGGGGGAGCAAGAGTCAGATGGGGGAGAGAGAGAGTCAAAGGGGGGATCAGCAGTCAAGAGGGGGGATCAAGAGTCAGATGGGGAGGGAGAAAGTCAAAGGAGGGTCAACAGTCAAGAGGGGGAGAGAGTCAAAGGGGTTGAGAGTCACATATAGAGAACATGCACTCTGTCACACTGATACACATATAGAGAAGCACACACATACTTACACACTGATATCCTTACAGAGACTCACACACACTGACACACTTATATACATACAGGGAACACACACTGACACACTTATATCCATACAGGGAACACATACACATATAGAGAACACACACACAAACTGACACATATAGGGAACACACTGACACTTAAACACTTACAGAGGCGGGGCATAAATGGGTAGGGCACAAGGGGTGGAGCCAAGGGGCGGCAAAATTAGGTTTTGCCTAGGGTGGCAAAAATCCTTGCACCAGCCCTGTCTGTATTGGTGCAAATATGCAATTCTTGCTGTAAACTCTCCAGGACATACTTGAAAACAAGAGAAATCTCAATGTATTCTTCCTCGTAAAACAATTTCTAAATAAAAATAAATAAATCTTACCCTAGCAAAGTGGTCATTTCCCAGTAGGGTCTGTAGAAGCAGTGGGAGTTGGGCATCCAGGTGGAGCTTGTGACAGAGGTCTGTCAGCTCTTCTTTGTCCAAGTATCCAGTGCCAGTTGTGTCACAGCTGCTGAAAACCTCCTGCAGCTGGGATACATATTTGTTCTCCTCTTCCTGGTCCATCCCATAGCAAACCCCAATGGCCCTGCAATAAAACAGAATGGAAAATAAGTAGAAAAATTCAAAAGCATTTGCAAAAGTACAAAGGCAGGCATCATTATATGTATTTGAGAGATGCAAACACTGCAGGCTTTATAGGATATTGGGCTATTAATTTCCTGAATCATAATAACTTGTTTTAAAGATCGTTATGGATCCTCAATGACTAAACATATGTGAATAGAAACATACACCCTTTTGGCCATTTGGAAATAGAAAGTAAATTCAACAGGATATAGAATTATTTGAATATCCTTTACATTGTTTTAGATCTCCCAATCCCATGTCAAGTTAACATAAAAGTGGAGGAGCATATGAGGGACAAGCAAGTGAGTGAGCATGTGCGGGAGGGACAAATGAGCATATGAGAGGGGTATAAGCGAGTGAGCAGACATGTCGTAGGACAAGCAAGAAAGCACACATGGGTTGGGACAAGCAAGTGAGCATGTGAGAGGTGGAAGAGTGTGTGAACGAGCGAGAAGACAGAAGGGGAGGGGGACGGACGAACGAGCAGATGGAAGGAGACGGACGAGCGAGCAGACGGAGGGGGACAAACGAGCGAGCAGAAGGAGGGGGACAAACGAGCGAGCAGAAGGAGGGGGACAAACGAGCGAGCAGAAGGAGGGGGAAGGGGACAAATGAGCGAGCAGACAGAGGGGGAGGGGGACAAATGAGCGAGCAGACAGAGGGGGAAAGGGACAAATGATCGAGCAGACGGAGTGGAAGGGGGACAAATGAGCAAGCAGACAGAGGGGGAGGGGGACAAATGAGCAAGCAGACTGAGGGGGAGGGGGACAAACAAGCAAGCAGACGGAGGGGGAGGGGTCAAACGAGCAAGCAGACGGAGGGGGAGGGGTCAAATGAGCGAGGAGACTGAGGGGGAGGGGGACAAACGATCGAGCAGACTGAGGGGGAGGGGGACAAACGAGCAAGCAGATGGAGGGGGAGGGGGACAAACAAACAAGCAGACGGAGGGGGAGGGGGACAAATGAGCAAGCAGACTGAGGGGGACAAACCAGCAAGCAGGTGGAGGGGGGACAAACGAGTGAGCAGATGGAGGGGGGACAAACGAGTGAGCAGATGGAGGGGGGACAAACGAGTGAGCAGATGGAGGGGGGACAAACGAGTGAGCAGATGGAGGGGGACAAACGAGCGAGCAGATGGAGGGGAACGAATAAGCAAGTAGATGGAGGGGGATGAACAAGAGTGAACAGATGAGGGGGGATGAACGAGCAAGCAGTTGAGGGGACAAGAACAAGAAAATGAGAGAAAGCAAGGATAGAAGAGAATGACAAAAGGATGAAAGAGCAAAAAAGAGAGAGCACAAGAGAACCAGAATGAGAGAGGGAGAAAGTAAAGAATGAGAGTTCAAAAGCTAGTGTGGGGAAACAGAAAGAACTAAAAGAGGGCAAGTGAGCAAGAACTAGAGAGGGCAACAAGAGAATAAACAAGGTCAAGATTGTGCAGACAACAGCAAGAAGGAGAGTGGTATGTTTATGTAGTCCAGTAAGGAAGGACAGCAGCACTTTATTATGGACTGCTTTTAGGAAGAACAGTGGAACATTTTATGGTGTGCAGTAAAGAAGAAGAGTGGAATTATTGTTGAGTTCAGTAATGGAGTGACACATTTTTTAGGGTAAAGGAAGGAGTTTGGAATTTATGGGATTTAGTAAGAAAGAGTGAAACATTTTATGAGTTCCAGTTATGAAGTGTGGAACATTTTATAGGGTTCAGAAGGTAAGGTCAGCTTAATGTTTCTGGGATAAAGTAAGGAAGGAAACTGGAACTTTATTATGGGGTGCTTTTAGGAGGGAGAGTGGAATATTTTAAATTGTGCAGTAAGAAGAGTGGAATTTTTATTGAGTTCAGTAATGGAGAGTGACATTTTCTAGGGTGAAGGAGAGTGGAATTTATCGGATTTAGTAAGAAAGAAGAGTGGAACAATTCATTAGGTTCAGTTAAAAAGGAGTGTTGAAAATTTGTGGGGTTCAGAAAGGAAGGAGAGTGGAACATTCTATGGGTTTCGGGAAGGAGCGTAAGTAAATCTTTTTTTTTTGTGGTCAATAAGGAAGGAGAGTAGAACATTTTATGTGGTGGATAGGAAGGAGAGTAGACGTTTTTAGGAAGTTCAGTAATTAGTTCACCCTTACTCAAGCAAGGAAATTCTAAAGAGATGGCCAGAGAGGGTTCCCTGAGGATAGGGTTGGGAACATCTGCTTTATGGGATCCAGTAAAGAATGTGAGTGGAACATTTTATGGGTTTCAGTAGGGAAGGAGAATTATACTTTATGGACTAAATGGGGAAATGGCATTTTTTATGGGATGCCTTAAGAAAAGAGTAGATCCTTTTATGGAGTGAATGCAGAAAGGAATGAGAGTAACATTGTATGGGGAAGGATAGTGGAAAGTTTATGTTGTTCAGTAAGGACGGAGTGTGGAACATTGTATGGGGTTCCGAATGGAATTAAATAGCAAAGATTTTGGGGGTGTAATAAGCAACAAAAACACAACTGTATAGTAAGGAGAAATAGTAGAACATGTTGCGGGGTTCAGAAAGGAATGTGAGTGGAACATTTTATGGGGGAAGTACAGGAGAAACATTTTATGAACATTTTATAGGATGCCGTGGGAAGAAGAATTACAAATTTAAGGACATGGGTGGTCTACTTTTGAACGTCCAACTGCTGGAGACTACAACTCCTAACATCACCACTAACCATGCAATAGTTGTAGGTCCAACAATTAACTAAAATAGCTTTAGGGGTTTAGTAACAAATAGGTGGAACATTTTATGGTGTGCAGTAAGAAATGAAAGTACAATAGATTATTGGATTCTGTAAAGAAGAAGAGTAACATATTGTGGGGTTCAATAAAGATGGAGGGGGGCATGGGTCTATCTAGTCTGCATCTTCCTTGGACATTAACGTGGTAAGGTATGTAAAGAATAGAAATAAATAAATTGTACCTCTATAATGGCATTCACATTGCAATGCACAGAAGACCTCTCTAGCATATTACATACGAATACAACAACCTATATTTTAAACATTAACTTCTCTGTTCTTTAACTTTAAAAGCATCCTCACTTTTAACTCAAGAATAAATGTCAGTATCTCACTTAAGCATCTAGTATTACAACTAGTATATTCTTTGTTTCACACTGATAGAATAATAAACTTGTCAGGGAAAAAAAAAAGTCTTGTAATTACAGAATATGAATGATATATACATGTTGAGGCTCATTTTATCCTTAATTAAAAAATAAAGAATACAAGATTCTTAAGAACATGTCCAAACAAGCACAATTACAAAGAAATCTAATAATCTGAGCAAAAAGTAGTAAAAAACAGAGTACTGATCTCCAGTCTCGCCACGTGGACAACTTGTCAAGACTGGATTAGACATATAGCACAGTAACATGATCTCAGATTAATGTTTTTTCTTCTAGCATAACACATTCAGGGGAAAAAGCAGGATTTTTAGAAATGTGCTGCTGCAGCCCTACAGGGTGACACACTAAGGGGCTCCCCATCTTAAGTGAACAGAAGACTTAAGCAGGAATATATGATGGAATGTTGTTGCTCTCATCTCTAATTATCTCCATTTCTCTTCCCCAGGTATGACATTAACCCTTAGCATCACAATATCATCTGTCTCTCTGCTCTCCTGCTAACTACATCTAAACTCCTGTTTACTGGGTATGACATTAACCCTTAGCATCCCATATCTGTTTGTCTGCAACTATTGTTATTAATCTCATTTCTGTTTGATCAACCCCCTTCCCCTTTCATCCTGTGTTCCTACTGAGATCTGATTTTGGTCCTTTCTTTCACATAGGTGTGAAATAACTTGCTTATCAGCTCTGACAGTCATTTGGTCAGCCTTTGATTGTTAATTAAGCCAAATAAGCCTCATGTGTATAAGACTGCTATATAATACCTTCAGTATAGGGTGACAGCCCTACAGGGTGACACACTAAGGGGCTCCCCATCTGAAGCGACCCATCTTAAGTGAACAGAAGACTTAAGCAGGACTTATAAGCGACCCATCTTAAGTGAACAGAAGACTTAAGCAGGACTTATAAGCGACCCATCTTAAGTGAACAGAAGACTTAAGCAGGACTTGAGCAGGAGTGGAGCACGAGACAGAACTGATTACACTGGAAAAAGAACAACTCCCTAAACAAAGCTACAAAGGACGTGAAGCAAACACCTAAATGGAAGTTCTGTAATTCTACTAAACTTCAAGATTCTCTGTACAACACCAGCTTGTGGACAAAAACAAACTCTTCCATCATGAGAAGGTGCACTCGGCCCATTTGGACTGTTTCAACACTATGCCCTCTGCAAACAGTATCTAAATACCTAATATTCCTTCTCTCCATAGCTGCAGTTCTCACTAAAATATCTGGTTCCTTCTACCCTCCACCATCTCCTCCACCCTATGTTTATATCTCTCCTTCACTTCTACCATCCACACTCACCTCTACACACCAACTCCTTACTCTTCTCCGCTCCAACACTCCTCCACACCACACAATCCAAAAACCAAATACACACAAATCACTCTCTCATCTCCTGTCTCTCTCTCTTCTTCTTTTAATGGCAGCTGGAGTTATCTCTTCAAACCCTGGCCCCATCTCCATTCACAAACATTCTACCTCCAGTCAGCATAGGAATAATTCAAATCTAATCACCATTCCCTGCCTTCAGCCTCAATTTCTTCCCTTTTCCTGTGCTTTGTGGAATGCTCGCTCCATTACTAACAAATATAACACAGTGCATGATCTCTTTTTCTCTCGCTCCCTCAGTTTACTTGCTATTACTGAAACTTGGCTCTCTCAGTCTGACACTGCTTTAGAGGCAGCAATCTCCTATGGTGGTCTCTCCTTCTCTCACACTCCAGGCTCAGCTGGACGTGGGGGAGGTGTGGGTTTGCTGCTCTCCGAACATTGTCATTAGAAACCAATTTCTCCCCCATCTTCACTCCGTTTCTCCTCTTTTGAACTGCATGCTGTTCGTATCTTTGCTCCAGTCTCTCTACAAGTTGCAGTCATCTATCGCCCACCTACCACTACACCTTCAGACTTCCTTTCTGACTTTGAATCATGGCTCTCCTCCTTCCTCTCATCAGACACACCTTCACTTCGTCTGGGGGACTTCAACTGTCATGTGGATGATCCCTCCATCTCCTGGGCATCCCATTTTCCCTCTTTAACATCTGCATTTGGACTAACCCAGTGGACGAATGCTAGTACTCACAAGGACAGTCACATCCTAGACCTTGTGTTTACTAGAAGCTGTGCACTCTCGGATTTTAATATCTCTCCTCTTCCACTATCAGATCACCGTCTTCTGACTTTCAGCACTACTTATACACCTTCCGCAATCCCTGCTTCCTCTCCCCGTTTCACACGTAACCTCAAATCCCTTAATCTCACGGCTCTCCAGTCCTCCCTGGCCACTGGGCTTTCATCTATTCCCATTATTCCTGACACTAACAGCCTTGTCAAAACATACAACTCAGTCCTATCCTCCTCTTTGAACCTGCATGCGCCTCCGTCTCTCCGATCGGCTCGCAGAACTAACCCGCGGCCATGGCTTAATAAAGACACCAGCTTCCTCCGCTCCTGTACCCGTTCAGCTGAACGACTGTGGAGAAAGTCTGGCTCTCTGGCAGACTTTCTCCACTACAGGTTCCTCCTTTCCTGCTTTAACTCTGCTCTGTCCCTTGCAAAAAAACATTACTTCTCACAACTAATCAACACTCATAAATCCAACCCCCAACGACTTTTCTCTTCCTTTGACTCCCTCCTTCGCCCTCCATCTGCTTCTCCCGCTAACTCCATACAGCCACAAGACTTTGCTGACTACTTCAAAGCCAAGGCGGACTCCATCCGGGATAATATACCATCTTGTATATCTCCTCCTAGCCTCCCTCGTTCCCCTCCTGACACTCTGGACTCTTTCTCACTAGTCACGGAGGAGGAACGGACTAACCTACTATCCTCCACTCCGTCCACTACATGCGCACTTGATCCGCTCCCCTCTCACCTCATCCAATCCCTCTCCCCCACACTAATCCCTATCCTATTACAAATCTTTAACTCCTCCTTTGCCATGGCTACCTTTCCTGATGACTTCAAACATGCCTTATTAAAACCTATCCTTAAGAACAACTCTTCTGACAGTAACACACCCTCTAGCTATCGACCAGTTTCTCTTCTGCCTTTTGCCTCTAAACTCTTGGAACGCTTAGCCTACTCACGCCTGCTTGACTTCCTCAATGCATACAACCTGCTTGACCCTTTACAATCTGGATTTCATAATGCTCACTCCACTGAAACTGCTCTTACAAGAGTTGTCAATGATCTTCACATTGCCAAATCTCAAGGTCACTATTCAGTTCTTATCCTGCTGGATCTCTCAGCAGCTTTTGATACTGTTGATCATGCACTCCTCCACCGCATTCTTCACTCTTTAGGAATCCGCAACACAGCACTGGACTGGCTCTCCTCTTATCTATCTAACAGATCCTGCTGTGTCTCCTCTGCCACTTCTTCATCCTCCCCCATCCAACTCTCTGTTGGGGTTCCTCAAGGTTCTGTTCTAGGACCACTTCTGTTTTCTCTTTACACAATAACACTTGGTGATCTTATTAACTCATTTGGTCTCAAATATCACCTCTATGCAGATGACACCCAGACTTCCTTATCTGTACCTCAACTCACTTCTGATATCCAGGCTAAAGTCACAGATTGCCTCTCGGCTATCTCAGACTGGATGGCTCATAGGCACCTCAAACTCAATATGTCCAAAACTGAGCTGCTCCTCATTCCACCTAGACCTGGCCCTGTAGCGCCCTTCCAGGTGACTGTAAATGGCACTACCATAAATCCAGTATCAGAAGCATGGTGTCTAGGGGTGATAATTGACAACTCTCTCTCATTTTCCTCTCATATTAATGCCATTACTAAATCCAGTCGCTTTCTTTTGCGTAACATTGCAAAAATCCGTCCCTTCCTCTGTTCCTCCACAGCTAAAATTCTTATACATATAATCATCCTCTCCCGCATGGACTATTGCAACATTCTTCTGTCTGGCATTCCTGCTTCCCATCTCCAACCACTTCAATCTATACAGAATGCTGCAGCACGAATTACTCTTCTGTCACCTAGGTTTGTCCCTGCCCCACTCCTCAAAACTCTCCAATGGCTGCCTATCAAACTCCGGATATCTTACAAAATCTTACTTCTCTCTTTCAAGACACTTCTCTCCTTTACTCCTTCTTACATTTCCACTCTGATCTCCCGTTATACCCCATCCTGCCACTTACGTTCAGCCAATGGCTGTCTTCTCTCAGCTCTTTTTGTCTCTACAGCTCTGTCACGTATCAAACCTTTTTCCCATATTGCTCCGTATCTATGGAATGCTCTACCATCCAACCTGCGCCACTGCACCTCTCTGATAACCTTCAAATCTCACTTGAAAATGCACCTCATGGATAAAATCTCAACATGCTAGAAGGCACTGATGTTGTACAATGAACGCTCTTATAAATTACTTTACTGATGTCCTCTATTATCATGAAAACTAGCACTGTATTCAGCACTTGACCCTAATGTACTCTGTATATCTCCCTTTACCACTTTAGATTGTAAGCTTTCGGCCAGGGAACTCGCACCCAATGTTTCACTCTACAAAGCACCTGTAACTCTGTATTGTTTAAACCCTGAAATTGTAAAGCGCTGCGTACACTTGTGCCACTATATAAATAAACATATTCATTCAAATGTGTTTTCAAATAAAATAAATAAATAAAAAGTATACAGTTACATTACCTAGAATTAATTTTCGGTGATTTTGCATATAAAAGACATTACAACTACCTGAGACTAGATCAGAAGTGGGAACCTGTGGCTCTCATCCAGCTGTTGGTGAACTACAATTCCAATATTTCTCGGCTATCTATTGGCCAGCTATTATAATAATAGAAGCTATAATTTAACAAAAGCTGGAAAACTGCAGGTTTCCCACAAACCATACCCCCAACAGCATCAAAAATTGTCATTATCAGTGTTTTTAACTTGTAGTCCCTATTTAGCCTGATAGGAGCAAAAGACTGTAAGGGAGGGTTTCAGGGCAATTACAAACCCTTCACTCGGTTTGCCCTTGAAATGTATTAAGAAGGTCAAAAGGAACATTCATCTTCCTTTTGCCCTTTTCCTGGGGCATGAGCTGAGAGATATGGGTGGGATTTGAGAATCTTACATCACCAGAATAAGAGAAACTTAAAGCAAAGACTCTACCCATTGTCATGGCAACCTGACAAGCGTGATGATTTTTTAAAAATATTTTTATGTGATTAAGCGATATAAGGATGAAAAAAAAAGTAAAAAGATTGATTTATTTTCTCCACTTATAATGCTACTGTATTTATTGAAGTTTTCGTCCAAAGAGGTACTACGCCTTCACAATATTATGGACGCCTAGTCAGCATTTTTTAAACATTTTCAAAATCTTTCAAAACATAGATGAATTGTGTCTACAGTTCCTACATTTGTTATCAAGCTGGTTGAAAAACTGCTAAAAACATGAACAGAATTGTTGTGAGACTTAGACCTCTTTCACATAGGCAACACCCACCATGATGCCACCAGTGGGAAATACTCTATGTTGGGTTATGGTGCTTTCATAAGGGTGACTATAGCCTATTATAGGGAACCATGAAAATGAAAAATTAAGTTTACTACACCAAGGTGCTCCGTACCTTTAGTTGTGCCAGTTCTGCTGATTTTATGCAGATTTTGGAGAAAAAAAATAAATAAAAAAAGTCTTCAATTTAGATTCCTTGGCTAGGTTCCAGTCAGCATATTCTCTTCAATATTCTCTACCTGAAATAAATAGAAAGAGATTATTTTTTTAGCTACATACTTTTTCTTAAGGCCTCCATGGCACAAGTCTGTCGGAGGAGATCATCAAATAGATGAGAATACATTTTTGTCTGTAGAACAGGGTTTCCAGCTTCAGTCCTCAAGAGCATTTAACAGGTTAGGATTTAAGAATATCAGGAATTGATGAAGGGATCAGTTACTCAGACAGACACAGCTGTGTTCAAACAGAGATATCCTTTAATTTCAGGTCAGTAGGGTTACAGGAGTTGGACACCTCCGGCTCTAGAGCAGCAGTTCCCAAAACTGAACTAACAGGCCATGACTTAAAGGGATAGTAATACTTCGTTTTAATGTTATTTTATTTTGAGGGCATTAAAAAACATGAAGAACGATTTATAAGTCTTATCTCTCAAACCTTTATGGTTTATGAGATATGCACAAGCAAAGTTTCCCCTCCCGCCCCTTTTACCTAGTGTAAGCCATCTCTTCTCAGATGTGGAATGCAGTCTATAGACCAGACAGATAACAGAAGGGGACACTCTTATTCCTATGAAAACAATGAAATCCCTGCCCCCCTTGACAAGTTTTTCAGGTTTTTCCCTTATCTTAATTGAAGATTGTTCCTCTCTGCAGTCTACCTGGGCACCTCCCTTCTGCTTTGGCTGAACAGTGTGACATCAGTAAAAGGGGCAGGAGGGGGACACTTTGTCATTGAATTACTCTGGAACTACAACTCTGACAGAATTGAAATAACACTCTCCAAAGTCCAAATACTATGATGATTAATTAGAGCTGCTTTTATTATGAAACATTACTATCCCTTTAATCAGAGGCTTAGTAGTTTCAATCAGAATGTCTTTGCTTTGAGCACATGCAATTAAAAGTCCTGGCCTTGCACTTGGATCAGTTGATTCGATAGCACTCATTAACACAAACTGAAAGAGAGCTACTTGGAAAATAGTTACCAGAGATTTTTCTAGTCAGTAAACTGCGAAAGCAGCATGTAATACAATGTTACAGTCCTTATGCAGCATTAAGCGCTCTGTGTTGTCTTGGTTACATTTTATCTGGTTTGCATTGCATTTCTATTGTTTTAACCCTCTGATTGCCAGAGGGGTAGACAATGCACTGGAAAGCAATGCATTGTGTACCCCTCTGGCACTCAAAAGGTTAAGCAAAGGCTCAGTTATTTTAATTACCTCCTCACCTATGCTGAAGCAGAGAAATCATGAAAGTGGCTTGATCATGGTCCATGAGGGCAGGTTTGAGAACACAGAGGCCTAACTGTTATTAACCCCTTGAGGACCAGAGGGTTTATATGTCATAGAACAATCAACCCTCTCTGTGCCATATGAACAAAGAAAGCTACATTTTTTTGGGGGGCGGGGGAATCCAATTTCACCATATGGAAGAAATAAACATTTCCATTAGTTTAAAAGGACTTTCAACCCTTTGAGGTAGGCTGACCAGACCTCACCTTTAACCGGGGACGCATAGGAAAAATGCGTACTGCAGGACTGCTTTGATTTCAGTGAAGTACTGAAAAGTGGTTATTTCCTATGTGTCCCTGGTTAAAGGTGAGATCTGATCAGCCTATTTTGAGTGCCAGAGTCTCCAATCCATTGTAAAGCAATTGATGTTTTAGCAGTAGATATTTCTAATAGGCATTCATTAGGTTTAAAGAAAAAAAGAAACATCTCAATGGGAAATGTAGAAATATTTGTTACCGCTAATACAGTTGGTTTGGTCCAGAATTACTATGCTTTTGTTTTATGCATTTAGTGCACAAGATTTATACTTTGGCGATATTCATTAAATATTGCGTAAGTTACATTTCTGTGATTCAGATTTAATACAAAATACTATAACTCATAAGGCTAGAATTTATTACCTGAGAAAGGGGTACAAACAACACTACAATTCAGGGCTGTTTAAGCCCCCTGTTTACTCATCTCCGATCTCCTGTTATCCCCCCCCCCCCAGGTTCCTCTCGCACTGGGGGAAGGTATGACAGGGTTCAACGTGTGTGTGTGTGTGTGTGTGTGTGTGTGTGTGTGTGTGTGTGTGTGTGTGTGTGTGTGTGTGTGTGTGTGTGTGTGTGTGTGTGTGTGTGTGTGTTTCTGTTGACCGGCTATTGAAGGTTGCAAAGGGCATCCCAACCTCCAATATCACCATTTTGAATGATCTGCATGGTGACCCAGATGTTGCAATTTGGATGCATTCTGTTTTTAACAAACCAAATTTGCAGCATATTATGTCTGACACTTTCGGCGTAGGAATAATCATCCCTGTATTACAAAAAATATTTTTTTTCCCCACTGGTTTTATCTCCTTATTCCCTCAAAGATAATAACAGGAATTTGAAATACCAATCAAATGACCATATTTTTACAGCTGATAAAATCCAGTTTATAAAGTTTTATTTTAACTCATTCATTAGAATAGGATGAATTATTATTATACCTGGGAACTCTCCAGACCTGTCCCAGAGACTCCAGTTTTTGAGTTAATTACCAGGTCTCCATGGATAGAGACTGACTGACTCTCCAGTGGTGGTTCCCTCTGAAACTCTGCCCACTTCTCCTCCTCCTCGCCCTGTTCCCCCCACTTCTTGCCAACTTCTCTTCCTTCCCACCCTGTGCAAGCATTTAAGATGTTAAAATCCCCACTTAAATCAATGGAAAATATTGGAATTCTCACTCTCTCCTACGGCACACTTTGGTTTGCCCCAGAATTACTTCACTTTTCTTTTGTAAAGTACACTTTCACTGACACCACCCTAGGTTGAAGTGCCCAAATATTTCCATAATGTTCTGCTATAGGAAACAACTGAGCTATTTTACATGTCTACCTCTTCAAAAGATACAGATAGCTGTGAAAAACATGCAGTTTATGACTACTAGCTACTACTGTTTCAAGAAAAATTACACTCTTTTGTATACTGTAGGGCTGCCAGAAGCATCGCCAACTACAATCTATAATTTTTCAACTATGACTTGCCTGAACTAAAATTGCTATAACAACACTAGAAATGAAGAAAATATAGATAAAGTATACCATTTTGGAAAGCAGGAAACTAGCCACATCAAATGATGGGGCACTAGTCTTTCTACCCCTAAGTTAGTGTGCACAAATATTTCCAGAATATGTCGCTATAGATAAAAATACATACTTTTTTTTCACATCAATCAGTTCAAAGACGCTAAAATACTTTGCCTATTGCAGGACTCTCCAAATTCAGTCCTCAAGGGCCACCCTGTTGGTGGATTTCCCAGATTACCCACAGGTGAGCCAGTTACAATGAATGAGCCACTGATTAACTCACTTGTGCTTAATCAAGGAGATCCTGGCCTGTTGGTAGCTTTTTGAGGACTGAACTTGAACAATCCTTTCCTAATGTATTCAGAAGCTGCTGCCAACCTAAGAAAAATGGTTTTCCACTGGCATGAGTTGACATACCATATTGGGTGACTGGAGCGTGGTTACCAGTAGAACAGGGATGAGAAGCAAAGAATGTACATGTGATTCTAAGGCTACCAGCTAAAACAGTTTAGGGGGGCAGCCAGTGTATGCATGGACCTGTGACTGCCAGTGTAACAAGAAGCGGGGGGGGGGGGGGGAGGGGGTCAGGCAGTTTATGTGGGTATGTCAGACTATCAGGGGGTAGCAGAACAAGGCTGAGGGTTTGGGACTACCAATGTGCAGTGTGTACTGAAATGAGGCTGGGAATCAATGTATGTTCCCCACATATACTGTTTGATTCCCAGCCTGATTCCAGTGCACACTGGTAGTCTATATCTACCAGTGGGACCAGGCTGGGAGGGGGAGCAGACTTGATGACTGCCAGTGGGCTGTGGAACCTGGGGGGCGGGGTTGCTGGGGTACATGGGAGGGGGGGATTAAAGGCAGTTACTGTGTATGCCACAGGGGTGTCCAACACATTGCACAGCAATGAGTTGGACCCATCTGTGGCACACACAGAGTTAAATCATAAGAAAACTGCAGTTATATTTTGAACTGCAATACATTTTGAATCTTCCAACAGTGCACATACCCTTCTTTTATGCGGTAAAACATTACTATTTCTTTAAAGTGAAACAATAGGAGTATGGAGAGAGGCATGTTGTGGAAAAAATGAGAGGGAATATTTGGATGAACACAAGATGGGAATGCATAAAAAAAGGTTCTAGGGCCCCTGGAGACCACAGGGTAAGACGTTTCCCACCACATTTTAACCCTTTGAGTGCCAGGAGTAAGCAATGCGTTGCATACCCCTATGGCACTCAAAGGGTTAAAGAACATAAACGTCCTACAGACAGCATTCTTATAATGATGAAACTTTTAGGATTTTAGAACGTCATATAAACAAGACCATAATAAAAGAATTAACATTTGAACACCACACTCATGCTCCAAGTGTTAAACCCACAGCTACTTTAACTGGTATGCCCTGAATACTGTGTCAGCAGATTTTTGTCTCTGTGCACTACCAAATCTTTACCCAACCTACTAGATGAAAACCACAAGTAATATAATATATTCTCCTTCAGCATCACTATGTGGGGGTTGGGAGGCTGGCTATAAGCAGATCTGCCTTTGCCAAAAATACACATATGCAAGTTATAAAAGCCCTGCCCATTTCTGGTTTCTGAAATACCTCTACATATATTGTTGGCATTGCAAAGTATGTGGGAAATGCATAAAAACTGTATCAGGAAAATAAAAAGAGGATGTATAAAGGATCAGCAGCAAACATAGTAACGGCTTTATGACACTTGTGAGATGTTGGCACATTCCATAGAAGGTGAGACTAGCGGGGGCATTGCTAGGTAACGGTTAAATGAGCAAATGCAACAGGTCGCATGGTTAAAGCCCGGTTCTTTATGGTAGCATGGAACATGTAATGGTGCTATTCTCCCTCCTAGTAATGATCAAATCGGGCTTGACAGTGCACTAATAAGGAACAAATCAAACTCCCAGGAGATTAGTGATTAGTCAATCAGTGGACAGTCTTCCTATCACAGACAAATAGCTAGTTAGGTGGGACCTACTCATAACACTCACAGTCCTCACATGACCCTTCCCCCTGCCCTAACTACTGCTGACTAGTACAAACAACTTTTAAGTGGAACCAATAATTCTATAATGACTTGGGTGATTTTGAAAGATTTCAAAATGACGTTAGTCATTCCTCATTTAAAAACTACAGTGTAAGAGATATTAAGATATTATTAAGATATTAAAATATTATTTGTCGGTCTATGCAAATTAGGCAGTACTGGATGGCACAACCTGGTGTGTCAGATACTAACATTCACTCTCCGTCTAAACCAGAAAGTACTGGCTATTTTGCATAAACTGACAACTAAACCTAAACCTCTCTTAACAGATAACTTGAAATGCTCTTTCATTAAAAAGTGCTAAATCTAATTATCAACAGGTTACAAAAAAAAAATTGCCCCAATCTGGCTGCTTTCCCCTCAAACAAGGTGGGGAAAAAGGTAATACCAATGCTAAATTTAAGATAATCCTAAAAAAAGTGTTTCTCGGTCGTCCAATACAGGTTACTTGTAACTTTGGGTAGGTGATCAGCCCCATTAAGTAGGCAGGAACAATTCTGAGAAGTGACTGGTGGGTGGAGCCTACTTCCTCTCCTTAGCTTGCAGCTTGCCAATCCCCATCCAGTAAGATTTGTTCCTTGGTCAAGACACAAGGCAAGAGAACAGTTCTGCTATAGTTGTAGCATTTTTATTATTTTTCTGTTAGATATGGCTGGTGGGGTACTTTATCAGTGAAACTACAATTCCCATGAGCACTCGCTTTGCAAGCTCGCTTCTGATTGGCTCCCGATGCAGCAGCCATTTTGTGCCTTCGATGATCAAGTATCCAACGCAGGGCTTGGACTCCTTCTCTCCTCAGCAGTTTAACCCTTCGTCTACCAGATAAGTCTACTTTAGTGTTTCTGGGGTGATTTTTTTTTTATCATAAAAACTATTTTGTGGGTGTTTCTGATACTTTGACCATTTGACTCTGTGAGAATGTCTACTCCATTAGACCTTGGGGCTAGGCCTAAGACTAAGGATACTGGGGCGTCTGCGTCCCCCATTGCTCCTCATGTCGCTCAGGGTTACCTAGAGAACACTCAGGTCATGATTGTCCAGCATGCACTGCTGCCCCTGATTCCCCTGCAGGGGCCTCCAGCCATGCACTAGAGCCAGTTTGGATGCAAGAGTTTAAGGCTACTACCAGGGACCTCCGGTCCACCTCACAACTCCTTCCATCCACCTTGCAAAGGGTCTTCCACTCGTGGCAGACCCCCATCCCTATCAGATCTTCCCTGCCTAAACCACCGGGTTTACCTAATGTGTCTGATTCCTCTGAGCAGGAATTATTGGTGGACTCTGATGATGAAGACTGTTCTGCTGTCCCTTCCTCACAGTTTTTTGGGGATCCCTTTGAGGCTGATCTTGTAACTTCAGCTGAGGGCCTGATCATGGCTGTGGTGAACACCCTGAACATTCCCTTGGTACATGAGGTTTATTCTGATCCCTCCAATGTGTTCCAGGAACCTGTTAGGCCCCACACTTGTTTTCCACCTAACCCCACCCTGGACCACTTGGTGTCTGAGGAGTAAAAGTTCCCAGGAAGGAAACAGTCTGTCTCTAGGAAATTTGCTAAGCTTTATCCATTCTCTGAAGTGGCCCTAGCTGTATCCAGGCTTTCCAAGTTCACTGCCTTGCCTGTGGCTGATGCATCTGCTCTGAAAGACTGGAATGACAAATAGCTTGAGACCTCTCTCAAGGGCATTTTTGTGATGGCTGGTTCTGCCTTGCTCCCCGCATTTGCTCCGGCATGGTTGAATAGAGCCATGGCTATTTGGACTGAGCAGCTCACTTCAGCTGTCCGTCAGGGAGCTCCTACTACTGACATGTTGCGGCTGCTCGCCAACATCTCTGAGGCTCAGCATTATGTTTCTGCTGCCCTGTTTGACGCTGTGCACATGGTAGCCAGGGCATCAACTATGTCCGTGGTAGCCAGACGTGCTTTTTTGGTTCAAGATCTGGTCTGCTGACACAGCCTCCAAGAGGGCTCTCATGTCCTTGCCCTTTCAGGGCACCTAACTGTAAGCTGATCAGTGAAGCCACTGGAGAGAAGGGAACTCACCTGCCAGTGGTCCAGAGGAAGAAGGTGCCTGTCAAAAGGAATAGACTTTTTCTTCACTTTCAGGCTAACTCGTGCCAGGTGACCCAAGCAGTGCCTCAGGCTCCACGCTCCTCATCCAAGCCCAAGCAACAATGGAGGTCCAAGTCCTCCAATAAGCCAAAGGCTTCCAAACCTCCTTCTGCATAGACTTGCTGAATACGGGTCCCCACCCGCAGGTAGTTGGCCGCTTAAGCCACTACCTCTCGGCCTGGAAGGCTTCTGTGGCGGACCCGTGGGTTTTGCGGGTGGTGGCTATGGGGTACAGGATCCCCTTCACCTCCCTTCCTCCTTCTCGGATCTTCTCTTCTCTCTCTCCTCTGGGAGGGGAAAAGCGCCACCTTTTCGAGGAAGCCATTCAGGCCCTTCTGGACAAGGTGGTCTTGGAACCTGTTCCTCCTCAGGAATGGGGATTGTGGTACTACTCCAATCTCTTTGTTGTTGCCAAGAAAGATGGCGGCTGCCATCCCATTTTGGATTTGAAGGATCTAAACTCCTTTGTGGCCAGGTCCCAATTCCACCAGGAGTCACTCCACATGGTGATAGCTGCCATGTCCCCTGGGTAATTTCTGGCCTCCATGGATCTTCAGGATGCTTATTTGCACATCACCATTCATCCAGAGAGTCTGCAATTTCTTCGCTTTGCCTGCGACCGAGGGCATTTCCAGTTTTCAGCCCTCCCATTTGGCCTTACCACGGTTCTTCAAGTCTTCAACAGAGTCCTGGGAGCATAGATTTCCGCTTTCGATTGGGACGGCATCAGAGTCACCCCATACATGGACGACCTCCTTCTGAAGGCATCTTCTCCGGAACTCATTCATCAGCAGGTGCAGGATTGCATTCATCTTCTGTCCCATCATGGGTGGATCATCAATCTGGACAAGTTGGACCATGTTCCTTCACAGAGGATGGTGTTTCTGGGCCTCCTTTTCGACACCGAGAGAGGGATGGTGTTTCTCATGGATGAAGTGGCTCATCAAATAGTACTGAAGGTCCAAACTGTCCTGTCTCAGGATCTGGTTCCAGACAAGAAGTTGTCATCCTTGGTGGGGAAGTTCGCTTCCACCATAGAAGCGGTTCCGTTTGCCATGGCTCATACCAGGGAACTTCAGAGGTTTCTAATCCTGGCATGCAGGGGTCGACCGGATCTCCTGGAGAGATCCTTATCTCTTCCATTTCACGCGGAGATAAGCCTCTCATGGTGGCTCAACCCGAACAAGCTCTTGAAAGGCAGGCCCTTCCTGGTGCCATTCTGGACAACAATAACAATAGTCGCCAGCCTCTCCGTATGGGGAGCGGCCCGGGGCACTTGAATGCCAAGATGAATCTCTCCTTCCCATCAATGTCCTGGAGCGTTGGGCGATTTTTTATGCCCTGTGACATTGGACAAGACAGCTGGAGGATTGCCCGGTCAGGGTACAGTCGGACAACTCCATAACAGTAGCCTACATCAACAAGCAAGGCGGCACAAGAAGTCTCGCAGCTTGGCTAGAGGTCAAGGCTATTTTGTCCTGGGCAGAGGAGCATGTCCCTGCCATTTCCGCAGTTCATATTCCTGGTGTAGACAACGTTCTGGCAGACTTCCTCAGTCAACACACAGTGGACGTTGGAGAGTGGGAACTGCAACAAGAGGCGTTTGACCTCATTATCCAGTTGTGGAGTCTTCCGTGCATCAACCTGGGGGCAACAAGACATAACACATAGATTCCAATGTTCTGCTCTCCCTGGGTGGATCCCCTGGCTCTAGCAGTGGATGCCTTGTCAATCCCGTGGAATTTCCCTCCTGCATACATCTTTCCTCACATTCCCCTGTTGCACAGGGTGATACGGAAGCTGCGACTGGAGTGCCGCCCAGTCATTCTGATTGCTCTGTACTGGACTAGGCAGGCTTGGTTTCTGGAACTTCTGGATCTCTCAGTGGCGGAACCTCTTCGGCATCCCTCCTGTCTGGATCTTCTTCTACAGGGTTACCTGTGGAAGGAGGATGTTCATAGTCTGGCTTTGATGGCATGGAGATTGAATCCTCAATTTTGAAGAAAAAGGGATTTTCTTCCGGGGTGGTGGCTACTTTGCTTAGTGCCCGTAAGCCAGTTTCCTCTAAGGCCTACCATCGAGTTTGGTCTACCTTTCTATCTTGGTGTGCCGATAGGGACCTGTTTCAGGATTTTGATCTTCCAACAGTTATTTGCTTTCTCTAGGATGGTGTGGATAAGGGTCTCAGTCTGAGTTCTCTAAAGGTTCAGACTTCTGTTCTCTCTGTTTTCTTTCAGAGGCGCCTTGCTATTCTTCATGATGTCAAGGTTTTCTTCCAAGGCGTTGCTCATACCCGTCCTGTGTTTAAGACTCCCGCTCCTCAGTGGGACCTTAACTTGGTTTTGGCCGTCCTTCAGCTCCCTCCCTTTGAGTCCTTGGCCACTATTCCTTTGCATCTGCTGACATGGAAGATGGCCTTTCTCCTGGCAATTGTGTCTGTTCGCCATGTTGCGGAGCTGCATGCCCTGTCTCGTAGGCCACCCTTTTTGGTGTTTCAGAAGGACAAGGCAGTGCTTCGCACTTTGCAAGAGTTCCACATTAATCAGGAGATTGTGGTTCCTTCTTTCTGCTCTAACCCTACTTCTGACAAGGAGAAGGATCTTCACCTGTTGGATGTTGTGCGTTGTCTCAAGTTCTATGTGCATTGCACTGAGCCAGTGAGGTAGTCTGACACTCTTTTTGTCATTCCTGAGGGTCCCAGGGCAGGGAAGCCTGCTTACAAGGTAACCATTGCTTCTTGGATCAAGTTCATTATTCATAAGGCTTACAAACTTAGGAAGAAGCCTGTTCCCTTTCGAGTCACGGCTCATTCTACGAGGTCTATTGGGGCATATTGAACCTACAAGAATCAGGCTTCAGCTGCTCAGTTGTGCAAGGCAGCCACTTGGTCGTCTGTGCATACCTTCTCGAAACACTATTGTGTGTATGTCCTGGCATCGGCTGATGTCAGTTTTGGGAGGAAGATCCTGGAGGCAGCCTTGCCTGTCTTGGATCTCCTTTGTCTCTTCAGTACTCTTTCACTTTTGAGCCCTGTTGGCTCTAGTTCAGTGTGCTGTGTGTCAGTTCCTGGAGTCTGTTTTACCCCTGTTTGGTGTCCGTTGACACCTTGCGATTATTGTTGAGCTATTCATGATCTGTTGGTTCACTGGTGCTCTGGTGACTTTGGGGGCCTGTGCCTGGTCCTTGCGTTTCTTCTCACCCTGGGGAAATTAATGGTTGGACATCCCAAAGTTACCAGTAACCTATACTGGACAACAGAGAAAGAGAGGATTTTAGTCTTACCTATTAAATCCTTTTCTCTTAGTCCATACAGGTTACTGGTCTCCCACCCTGTCAAGGGACCATGCTTGGCTCTCCTGTGGCAGAACGTGGGGGTCCTTTCAGGTTCATGCTCACAGGAGTCTTCCTTTACTTTCTTACTACCTAGTCAATAGTTAGTTTCAAATCTTACTGGATGGGGATTGGCTAGCTGCAAGCTAAGGAGAGGGGGAAGGGGCTAATCACCTACCCAAAGTTAACAGGAACCTGTATGGACCAAGAGAAAAAGATTTAACAAGTAAGACTAAAATCCTCTTCTAGTGAACTTCTCGTTAAATCCTTTTCTCTTAGTCCATGTGGAACACGGGATCCATGTGGTAATATTCCCCTCCTCTGGGTGGCAAGACACATAAAAAAGTAAGGTCTCTGAGACTCCTATCTTCCCTCCACTTTACCCTACCTACAGCCAGATGGACCATATAGCAAAGCCTAGATAAAGAAGTAGTTAGAGGAAAGAAGGGAATCCCCTGTACAGAGAAGCCAAAAGGACCCAAAAGGACCCCTCTCCATCGGGACTCAAACCAGTGTTTTGTTCTTCCGGATGGGAGTCCTGTGTTCCACATGCACTAAGAGAAAAGGGTTTAATGGCAAGCCAAAGTGGAACATATGAACCATGAGGATATACCCTTAACTAGTGACTAGTTTCCACAGGACTAGAGGATCTCCTTAACCGCTGACCAAGCTGACATGCTTGTGGCTCCTCCTTGACAGCTGATGTAAGAAACCACAGTTGCATTGTCTGATTGAATCCTCACCAGAGACCCTGACAGGGGATGAGACCAGTGATGTAATGCAAGATGGATCACCCTTAGCTCCAGAACACTGCATGCTAGAAGACTCTCCTCTCTGGTTCAGATGCCCTGGGCTGTCAAAGGACAGAGTAGCACCCCAACCCAATAGGCTGGCATTTGTGGTGATCACAACCCACTCTGGGATAACAAAACATATGCCTCAATGACAGATGTGAATGTTGAGCTACCAGAGAAGGTCTTCCTTTGTCAGTGGAGACAAGGACATGACATGAGACAGATGAGATTGTTGTCTACACCATTTCCTCAGAATGTCCAATTGTTATTCCCTTGTGTGGAACTAAGAAAAGGGAACTGCCACCAGGGCAGAGATTAGGTAGCCCAGTACGCTCATGTATCCCCATAACGTTGCCAATGACCAGGATATTGCTCAAGACACCTGAAGGGTCTAGGATTGGATCATGTCTTTGGGGATAAACACCCTCCCTTGGAAGGTATTGAACTTCATGCCTAAGAAATTATGGATCTAGGAAGGAACCAGAGGATTTCTTGAGATTGAGCACCCAACTGTGCTGCTCAAAAATATTGAAATTGAACACAGAGGCACATCTAAAGGAGCCTTAAGTAAACTGAACTGGAAAAGCCTGCCCTAAAAGTCAAAGAGTGGAAAACATTAATAATCCAGATTAATTGGAATGTGTGTCCTGGAGGTCTAGGGAGCCAAGGAACTCCCTGGGACACATAGATGTGATTACAGAGTGCAAAAACTCTATTCAGAACAGCAGAACTAGCAGAAAGTGATTTTAATCACTTTAATTCAAAAGGCAGCCACAATTTTTTTTTTTGGGGGGGGGAATAGTTAGCACAGCTATGCCACCCCACATAATTAGAAGCCCTAGGTGGCAGACTAACCTGCCTAATGGGAAAATCCAGCAGTGAGTGCAGCTGTCAGACCCATAAGTGTCAAGCACTGATCTCCCATACAACACCAACAAATCTAATAAGTGGGCTTCCTTGGCTGAACTTAGCACAGTCTTCCCCTAGCACAATTTTTGCACATCTCTTCCACTGGAAAACAAGCTATTCCAAATAATACAACCCACACACATACACACACACACACACATACATTACAATAATGACACGCATGAATTTTGCCTTTTTAAAGAGAACATATATTTAATCAGTCTAGGATGTTATGACTATGGAGACAAACATGACAGTTACTTGCAGGACAACAAGACCAAAACTCTGCTCACTGTGAAGAATTTAAACCTTCAAGACCAGAGAGATATGCAACATTGCTTCACAATGCCTGCATGCATCAGTCTGAGACAATTGCCAGCAACTGCCATGTTTGCCTTGGTGGTCATAAACAATAAGTCCCTGCACTTCAATTTAAGCCACCATGATACAAGTGGTCAGAATGCTGCTGGGTTGTGGGTACAAAGCTACATGCCTGTAAGCACCATGGTTTTAATTCGCCAGTTTTAATGGTTTTATCATTATTTAATTTCTCTTTCCAGAGATTTCTATTAGGGACTGTAAAAGCAGAGATAGTTGTACACTGCTGTACTATCCCTGCAGCTCTGAATGCTATGGAGGAAGCAGGCTTTTTCTGTTGCAGGTTTAGTGCAAAACTGTATTACTATACCTGCTTCCACAGAGCCCGACATTAACTTCGCTAAAAATAGAAAGTCAGATTTGCAAGCTACGGTGCTCTGATTGTGCTCCACGTATCTGTCCTTTTCCCTCTTTCCTTCTCTTCCCCTCCTCTCTTCCTTTTCTAGCTTTGAGCTCTTTGCCAATCTTCTACTTTTTCTGCTGATCTCATCTTCTAAGATACTATCTTTGCTTTTCTCACTCATGGAGTATGGTGTATGGACACATTATGATACTCACATAATGTTATGCATGTACTATGTTGGCTGCTATGAACTTCTCCTATAGTTTAAAGCACTAAGCAGAATAGACAAGCAGCATTTATTTGTGAATCAATAGTTTATCCTATTGCCGTTGTATGCAAAGTACTTGTTCTGTACATCTTTTGATTTCTTTGACATTCAATAAAGCTTTTAAAACAGAAAAAAAAAATAGAAAGTCAGGGAGCTCCCTGTCAAACATATAAGTGCTGTTGGAGCAAGGCACTGCACACCCCTCTGGTCCATAAAGGGTTAAAACATAATAAACCATGTAGCAGGAAAACAACCTGATGTTCACAAATGGCACCCGAGGGAGTATGTGTGACGGCAAGGAAAATGACTACCAGGTAGTGCACTCACTGGATGCCTGACAACCAACAAGGTAACAAGAACTGTAGTTAAACAAATACCATAAAGGTCCCAGGTGACCTCTCTATTCTAGTCTAGATATAGTTTTATACAGATAATTGGTATGATTATATTGCAAACTCACATGGTAACCAAAAGGGTTAAAACATGTCAGGACTTATTACTGAAATCACGTGATTCTTTCAACAAAGCAGCAAAAAAGCCAAATACAAATTTTATTCCGTTTTAACCCTTTGAATTCCAGATAGGGATCCAAAGCATTGAAACACAAGGAAGATTATGCCCTAAGGCATGATGAAAAGGTGATAAAGTGGAGATGACTTCTCTAGTGATATCACTTCTCTAGTTCTTATGTTATTCTATGGAGTCTATACACTAAGATATCCAAAGCTGGAGAAACCATAGTGCATTGGCTCCACAGAATAACATAGGACTTGGAGAAGTGAAATCACTGGAGAAGTTTATCAACTCTTTTTCACACCTTAGATAATCTCCCTCAAAGTGTTGGACACCCCTCGGACATTCAAAGGTTTAAAGTTCCAACAACAATACAATAACTTGTTTCTTTTGTATGTAGACGTGCTATTGCCATAACACCAGCATACATTATGCCTGTTGACCTGAAACAAGCAACTTACCCTTTAACCATAAACTTTTTTTGCAGACATGGCATCAGTTGGCAGCAATCACCCACATCCAGCACTGAAGTGCCTCTCACACATGTTGCCAGTGACATAAACGGACATATAGCAGTAACGTAGAACCAGTTAACGTAAGGGTGTTCCAATTTCTGTCCTTGGGACACCTTAGAAGTCCAGGATTTAACCCCCTTAACGACCGGCCGATCGTCGCGGTGATGCGACTGAACACCCGTGGGGCTTTTTTTTTTTTTTTTCTGGTTCCGGACTCCACAAACGGCGTGCAGCCACGGGGGGAGCCCAGAACTCTATCACAGTCATAGTACGTCATGGGTCGTTCAGTCAGATTGACCCTTGATGTACTATGACCATCAAGGGTCGTTAAGGGGTTAAAGATAATCCTGCCAAAACATTAGAGTTAATTATGGGCTCAGTCATATTGACTGACTCTCCTTTGCTAACCAATAACATGGGACTGTTCTAAATGCCCTGCTTCAAAATGAATGAACCCTGAGGGATTTGAAGTGACATCTGGGGAGAAAGCAAGAACCTTCATCTAAATCAAACTATGCAGCCCAAACAGTGTGCCAACTAAAGCAGGGAGGCAGCGTGAGGAACCCAGCGAATCACTACCCTGGCCACTCCTATCAAAAACCTCTGCAGCAAGACTCGCAGGGGTGGTGATTTTCATGGTATTGGCCAGCAGGACTCACCTCCATCAATGTCCAAGGTTCCCTGACGTGCCTGGAGTGCTGAATCCAACTGGCAATGACTTGTGGTATTTAATAGTCCCATACAAAAATATGTTCAGCCTTCCCAAAATGCAAAAGTGACCATTCTCCAAAACATAACTTTAGGCTAGAAAGCTCCCTCCAACTTCCTTTCAAACAATGCGCTATTTAGAAGTCTATGGTTATACTACTAAAATAATTCTTTATAGGCCACCTAACTTTCTAAATCACTAGAGTTATTTGCAATTTCCACAGACATTTGAAATACAAAGTTAACTTTCCAGTTACAGCTATGTTCACGGAGGTGACATCAATGCAGCAATGTCTGCACAATAATCACACAGTGCCCAATCTCACTGCTCACATGGTCTACTGCCATCATCTGTGAAAGCAGTATGTTGCAACTTGGCAAAGCTAGAGTAGAATGAAGGCAAGTTACACAGTAACATAGCTGATAACAATGAAAAAATAAAAAAGACATGGGTGCATTACTGTGCTGATGTCCTCCTTAGCAATGTGCTATGAATTTTTTCCCTCACCTGGTACTGCCTATGGATATCCTTGGATGGAACCTTCTTCAAAGTGTTATGTTATGTTTACATTGGGCAGGAAATGTCAACACAGAAACACCATGATGAAAAATGACAGACAAATAAAACGGAGATGGCAAGCATTTGGAAAACTTAGTAGTACAGGCTTTAAGACAAATTTAACACCGCCTCAAGAGAAAGGTTTTTGACAGATGTGCCCTCCCAATACTTTTGTATGACTCGGAAACATGGACACTAAATGCCAAAGCCATATAAAAACTTATGGTTACACAGACATATGGAACGTCAAATTCTGAACATAACAAAAGGACTGAAAAATGTGTGCATGGATTCATTAGCAAACAGATGTTTATGACATCACTGAAAGAGTACAGCATCTATAATGGAAGCGGGCAGGCCACAAAGAAGGGAGACCTGACAGTAGATGTGCCAAAAGAATTTTGGAATGGATTGCACTCTATACTAAACGCCCAAGAAGAAGACCAACTATAAGATGGGTAGATGAAATGACCATACATGTTTGTACTCGGCAACAAAAAGCACAGGACAGAAGTTATTGGAGGCTTGCTGAGGAGGCCTTCATCTTGCAGTGGACTGACAAAGGATGATGATGATGGCGTCACAGTTTGTAAGCAAAACAGGAGTCAGACGGTATAGTAATCACCTTTATTAGCAGTGGTAATAAACAGCAAAATATAACAGTAGGTCTTGAGGAAGGAGCAGAGGGTAATCAAAGGGGCAAAGCCTCTATCAGAAATAGAAGGCTGCTTCCAAGTTCCCAACCTGCAGAAACAAGGCCGAAGCCAATGGTAATCTCATATGCCAGATAGGCACTGCGGAGAACCAGACGGTCTCCCCAAGGATGATGTGGAAAGGAGACTGACTCACTCCTGCTATCAATAATGTGAAGGCCATCTCTCCCAATGGAAGGAAGGCTACTGACTCACGCCTGCAGTCAGTAAAGCAGAGTCTACCAGAGCCACAGGTCAGCACCAGGTTGGATATCTGACTCAAACGGAAGACCAATGGTGGGATAGTCAGAGCCACAGGTACAGCACAAGAATGGATGGTCCGACGAGTCAAAGGTCAAAACACAATGGGTAGTCAGCCAGAGCCGCAGGTCTGCACCAGATTGGTTATCAGACTACGCCAGGATCAAACAAGGAGCGGTTTGTCAGACAGAGCCACAGGTCAGCACCAGAACGGATAGTCAGACAAACCAGGTAAATCCACGGAGTAACAAGGCTAATGAACTGCACTGGACACCAACGAAAGGGCAAAAGAGCCCTGTGTCCAGGCAGTTTTTAAAGACTTGCCCCAAGGAGGGAGGAGCACAAAATCGGTCAATATCACTTTAAATGGTGCGAACGTCCGATTTTGACGTCAGCCGGCAGCGGCCGGACCACCGAAAGCAGGAGAGGCTGGAGCCGCGAAGACTACAGAACGCGGCTGAGCCATGAGGGGCAAGGATGCGACCAATGCCAACAGAGGTAAGGATGTGGCCGGTTCGAGCAGCCACCGTCAGCACACTGTGACAGATAGTTATATATACTGTGACGGAGTCCCAGGAATAGTGAAGGAGGGTGTATCTCACAGATCCTGCAGGGTATCTACCCTGATTAGCCCCAGGGAAATATAATGTATAGGTAAACTTTTGTACATTGCAGATCTGTGTATTTTGAGTCAGTGCTCCACTCTACAGTTTCATAGTAAATGACATGTGCCAGGTGAGGAATCCACACCAGGAGTTCTATCAATTCCTACTGTAACAGAAGCTGGAAGGCACTGTGTCGTCCTCAGCCGTCGTTCAGGGTCTCTCCTTCTCGAACGTGGATTACACTGCTTGAATCCTATCGGATGAAGTTTGGTAGCATCGTTGACTTTGTGTCATAGTCAGAAGAGATCCAGACGAAAAGGAAAAGGGTAGAAGGGACTCATAGCCAGAGTCGGGTCGCAGACTGGTACCACGGGCCGTGAGGCTTCTAGTCCCGGTTGAAAGGTAGCTGGAGGATGTCGCAGGAAACACAAGGATGTCGAACGGAGTCCACATCGATGCCTGACAGCATATGGAGGCCCAAAGCCCCAACTCGGAATCAGATCCGCAGATAGCTGGCAGCAGACGGCCAACGGTACAGGATACTCAGCTCAGATGGGCATCAGGGGGGATACTTTAAACCACAAGAGCATAAAGACACCAGGACTCCTTGTTCTCTTCAAGATAACAGACACTTCATTAAACCAAACCACAACATATTTATACAGTTTACTTAAATTGACACTATATGAGCAGACAGGATACAATAGGAGAGTTACTATCAAAACACCTAAGACAAATGACCAACAACAAATGGTCCAGGCAGATACAATGAGACAGACGTGATTGCATTATACAGACAAAAAGGTTTGATTAAGTCAGATACTGTACACAAAGAACTGTGGGGTGTGAATACACATTCAAGGGTCAATGGCCAGGGGTTGAAGTACGTACTCGACTAGTTTGAATATTCCTCTTCAACCCTGGCCAATCAAGTCATACAGTGAGTCCGCTGGTCAACCAATCCCCAAGCCACCTACTTTTTTTCATGTTAGGTCTATGGAAGACTTTTAAACCTCCTGCTCAGGGCTTCGACCAATCCGATGTCGACTCACTGCCCCCGGCTCCCTGTGCTCTACTCGGTATCGACAATTGTGTGTAAATCCTTGAACCCGACAATACATTAAAACACAGACTATTTGTTAATCTCCCCTCTAACCCAGGGCAGTTCTGTGTTTGAAGTTCTGTTCGACACAGCTGCCTATTCACATAAGGTCTAGCCAGAGTTCTTTAGTTCGTAATAAGGGCTTGAGGTGTCGTATGACTGGGCACAAAGGGGTGTCTAGTAGGACAAAATGTCCATAGTTCATTGAGTCCTGGGCTGATAAGCCTGCTGCCCAGACAAGGGCTCCAGTAACGGAGTAGGATCCGTTACACCTACACACACACACACAAATACTTGTGTTACGTTAAGGGAGAACACTCCATGAGCTGATAATCCCCATGTTATTGCCAAAAAGAGGGTGGATTTTGTAAACAGACCGATTTTCAGGTATTGAATTCTAACATATCTATTACAGTTATTATTATGTATGTTATAATTAAGGAGTCAGCTAAGTTTCATTACAAAAAAATATATATTTTATATTGAAGCACCTTCCCTGCTAAGTTAAACAAGGGTATTACTACTACTACTACTGCTGCTGCTACTACTACTACTACTGGCAGTTACTTCATTCAAACGCTATTACAATTCAAATTCACAAAGTGAAAAGTGCTACAAAGTACACTTATTCATATTAATTTACTGCTCCTTTAGTGGTATGATTTGTTCTTTACGCTAGGAGAGACAATGTTTATAGGAGGATATTTTACATCTATATGTGTAAATTGTATGTATAGTATAGATCTGTGTTATCCAAGTGAGACTTTGGGCAGGAAAGATTATTTGTGAGCCAACAGTTATTCATAAATATATAAAAATAGGGTAATGAAAGCTTGAGTTCCCAGCCAAGACTCTAAAGTCATTGTGAGTCACTATATAAATAACCCTGCTGTAGATGATAGCTAGGGTTAAAATTATTTATTTTTCATTGACCTAGTTTAGATGATACAAATAACAGTGACCTACAGACATATTAACACTACAAGAACCCTACCCATCTGTTATATCTAGCTAAGCAGATCTGATTAGCATATAAATCAGGGGTCACATGGGAATACAAACAGATAAAGGCTACGTCTGATATTTTACCACTGAATACGATAGATTACATTGATGCAGACCATCTGCATGTACCATTTTACTAGGTCTGTAAGCAACAATTAATACTAAAAGGATAAGTTGTCATCATATATGTATTTAGCTTATTAAAGGGTAATTACCTTAGAAATATGTGGCACTTCATTTAAAGAGTTAGTAATGCCCAAAATAAAGTTAATGCAATATGTTAGATTTTACAGAAATAACGTATTTAGAAAAACGTCCTCCGTTAAAGTTGCTGTCTCCTTCCTCTTCTCCTGACGTCAGCTGTAAGCTGACAGCAGGAGTTCCTGGTTCGGGGACCAATAGGCAGCTCTTCAGCAGAGCTGCAATAGCGCGATTTAAAAAGAAATACTTATTTGGAATGGTCTACAAAGTGTGCCTGTTGTACAATCACACTTTTTAGACAGTTCCAAAGTAGTAATTATTTTTAAATCGAGCTATTGCGGCTCTGCTAAAAGCATCCTCATGTCGGTCTACACAGATCTCATTCTGGACATCAGGAGAAGGGGATCTTTAGCGGAGGATATCTTCAAACCATAAAGGTTTGAGAGATAGGGCTTTTCCCAAATACGTTATTTTTGTAAAATCTAACATATAGCATCAACCTTATTATGGGCATTACTAACCCTTCAACAAAATGGGGAGATGCACTAATAGAGAACCCCAGGTTTGGTCTTACCCAGGACAAACTTGACATTTTGCGATGTCTAGAGCAACTTTACTCATCCCCAACTGTCTGATCACAATATTTATTTTGTTTACAGGTTGAAATATTCACTCCAATTTTACATGAACTATAATTCCACAACATCAATTTTGAAGAAAAAAAAAAAAAAATTTTGAACATGAAAAAAAAATAAAAAAAAAAGCCAGTTCCGAATAACCAAAAATCAATAACTGAAAATCCTCAGAATTTGGTGACAGAATGATGGGGACATTTATTGAATACTAAATACAGTGATAGAGGTATAATAGAGATATTTTGTCCCTCTCAAGGGTCTTTTTCAAGCCCTTTAACCCTTTGAGTGCCAGGGAGGTATCCAAGACATTTCACTGCAATTTGTTGGATACCTCCCTGACACTCAAAGGGTTAAGAGAGACCTTTCACCTTTTCAAAACCACCCCCCACTGACTAGAAACCTACATCTTGAAAGGATTTGCATGATTATTCCTCTCCATTCATTTATTTCATCCTCCAGATGGAAACAAACTGCTTATATCAGCCTAAAAAGGCAGACACAAGTGATTCTCTGGACATGTGAGTAATTAATTACACAGACTTTACCTGGCCAGGTCAGAGAACAAAGCTCTGATGAGAATAGAGTCTCCAAAAAATAAATAAAAAATATCTACAACTGAATTCAGATATCTTGAATAATAGTAAGTCCCTTTTCACATTGGAGCTGCTGCATTAGTTAGCTGCCTGTCTTAAAATGTACTACGAAGGCCTATAGTGCCTTTCACAGATTCATCTACTCTCTTGTGTGAATACAACACAGTCCAACATACTACATCTTTTTGCATTCAGAGAGCAACACAGTAAAGATGAAGTAGCAGGGCATGATACTGATGTCATCAGGGCCGGATTTGTAATAAGGCAGAGTAGGCACCTGCCTACAGGCGCATCCCACAGAGGGGCGGCTGTCATTGCTGGGATCGTTTTTTTTTTTTTTGTTTGTTTTTTTATTAGCCTCGCCAGTCACCCCTGCCCCCCACTTGGCGCCCGCAACAACATGGAGAGATCTCAGAGGAGAGGTCTGTGCCTTCTTCGGCACAGACATGTAGAGCTGCTGAGCTCCCTCGTCACCCTTGGCTCTTTGGTAATAATGCAGAGCGCTGGGAGATGGTATCATCTCCCAGCGCTCTGTATTACAGACCGTGCAGGAGCTCCAGCATGCAGCAGCTACAGCTCTATGCCAAAGGAGGCACATACCTCTCCTCTCCAGCGAGGTAGGCAAAGGGGGGGGGGGCAATGTGACATGCGAGAGGCAATACTGAGATGATGGGGGCAATGTGAGGGGGCAATATTGAGATGATGGGGGCAATGTAACATGTGAGGGGCAATACTGAGATGATGGGGGCAATGTGAGGAGGATATGGAGATGATGGGGGCAAGTTGGAGCTGATGGGGGAAATGTGAGGGGTAATATGGAGCTGATGGGGGCAATGTCAGGGCAATATGGAGATGATGGGGGCAATATGGAGCTTATGAGCCTTGTGTAGGTGTCCAATGGAGATGGCAAATCGGGGGGGGGGTTTCAGATTTCTGTGCCTACAGGCTCCTCAGATTTAAATCCAGCCCTGGACATCACAATGGTGTTATTCTCACCCACAGAAAAGCGTTCAGCGTGCCATGAGCCAAATCACCTGGAGATGGCAGGGCTAGATAAATTACCAGCCCTGCAGTTGTTTAAGTCTCCTAGTTCAGTCATACCTGAATCCGGGAGTTTGGCTCTCATTAGGTGACATAATACGACATGATACAACTTCACGTACAGCTGCAGCTCTGTGCATTGCTCAGGCATCTGCAACCACTCAAAAGGCAAGCTGCTTGGCAGAATACTGCGAGTTGAACAGCTCAACCAAATGTATAGAGCAACTTCTTCAATAAAAACAACACATACATCAATAACTTAAGGGTGGGTGCACAAGATTTAAAAATTCTACAAAAATGGAAAATGGGAAAAAAAACAAAACAAAAAAACAACCTTTACAGAGACACTCTCCTATACTCAACATATTTAATTCCCAGCATCGTATAGAAAAATAATACATACAGACAAGAAACAATTAAAAGCATTCCTATATGCATGCCCCCACATGACAAGGAAATAAAGAAAGCCAAGTATCTTGTATTTGTTAGTTTGCTTATGTAAAACTATAGATTACAGGTTATTTTAAAGCTCTTTCAGAATAACACAAGTTGTTCCACTATGAAAGTTCAACTTTTAGCTAGTCCACTAAAAGGTATCACTAGCTAAAATCAACTTGATTGTATCCAGGACTAATACAACTGTTTGTAGTTCTGTCAACACAGGAACACAGTGGGACATACACATGATCTTTTTGTTGTGCTACAAAACAAATGCAGTGATAAAATTACAACCTCAGTTATGCAACCATGAGGAAATGTTTAAAAATATTTATTAACACAATGTCAATCATTATTATGCTTATTAGATATATGAAAGACGGGCCAGGTGCCCAAACAGCAAACAGGCTTAAACTTGTCCAGCAATTTATATTAAAAGACATTTTCTTCATCCTCTCCAAGGTACTTAGCTTGTCACAGTTGTCACACTTCTATAACTACAATAGTTACCTATTAAGTGCTGCTCCATTTGCCATATAAGGCTCTTGAAATGGTAGTTCTTCACTTATTGTTTGCTGAATTTATTAGAACAGTGAATCTGATCTATTATCTGTGATCCAACACATCTGCAAGAGAGGGAGATAAGTGCTGTATTCAATAACCTAAGGAGGTGCAATTCTAGAGCAAGCCCTCTGCTTTATAGAGAAGAAACGAAGTCCTATTGATATAATGCAAAATTTTAACCCCACTGAATGCTAGAGAGGTCTCCAAACCCATTGATTTAAATCAAGTGGAAATTGTGAAGAGTTATTTGTCCTCTTTGGTGCAGTCATTTTACCCTAGGATAGCATTTCTTTGGCTTACTAAATACGGCCCTATGCATTAAAGGGATAGTAATACTTGCAAATTACTAATACCCATATTGTAGCTTTGTTAAAAAGAAACTTATTGCCCCCAGTGTTATCTCTTAAACCCTTATGGTTGGAGAGATGATAGAGCTCAAAGTTTCCCCCCTCCCTCCCCCTTCCCTGACTGAACGCTGACTGCAGGGGAACCTGTCGTACGACAGTCTTATGTGCATCCGGCGGCGCTGCAGCATTGCCGAGATCACGTTTATAAAAAAGAAATCTTTCACTAAAATTGTCTTCTACGTGTGCTTGCAAACCAAGCACACGTAGAAGATCATTTCAGTGAAAATTATTTTTTATAAATGTGATCTCGGCTCAGCTGCAGAGCCGCCTGATGCACATAAGACTGTCGTACGACAGCTTCCCCTGCAGTCAGCGTTCAGTCAGGGAAGGGGGAGGGAGGGGGGAACCTTGAGCGCTATCATCTCTCAGACCATAAGGGTTTGAGAGATGACACTGGGGGCAATAAGTTTCTTTTTAACAAAGCTACAATATGGGGATTAGTAAATTGAAAGTATTACTATCCCTTTAAAGTCTCAAAGCAAAACAGAAGAGCTGAATTGGAAGATAAAGAGATAGTAGTGTAAAAAATGTATATATAATAGTTCAATGTAACCTTTTATAATGCATATCATATTTAAACAAAAACAAAGCTTAGACCCAATTGTAATAGTTATAAAACACAAAACATGGGGCCAATGTACCACTTGATCTCAGGATAGACAAAATAATAATACAGGGTTTAAAGTTATCCTTGAGATGCAGGCTCCAGATATATTTAACCCTTTGAGTGCCAGAGGGGTACGGAACGCATTGCTTTGCAATGCGTTCCGTACCTCTCTGGCACTCAAGGGGTTAATATCAGAGGTGCATTAAAGTCCTCATATACAGAGAAATTTGGTCTCTTCAAAAAACGTATATGACATCATGCTGAATCATTACAGTGGCCAAGATTAATTTGATAAAACACCAGACCAGTTAGACAATTTCACCTGAGCACTTTGTGCCAGGAAATTATAAAATGTAACTAAAATGTAATAATGATTTAAATGAGTACAAATGTTCAAATATAATTAGTGTTGAGTCCCTTTAATAATGTATTCATTATACCCACTATTCATAAAAAGACCAGCAATCTGGTATAGCAACGAGACTACAAAGAAGGCAATTTGGGTGTTTTATTTGAAAAGGCCAATGCTGCAGCTGGAAAGAATGCATCCAATTAAAAGAAAATCAAACTGAGAAAATAAAGTATGACGTATCAGAAACCTCACTGGTCATACATCGGCCGATGAAGGTCCTGGCGCATCATCGGTCACTAAGGTGTTAAATGGAAGGAGAAACTGCGAATAGAAATTACTGACTGCTGTCTTAAGGACACATACTTTGGTAGGCAAGTTCTTCTGATGAACAGTTTAAGAGCCCCTTATTCTTAGGGTATAGTTCCCGTATAAGGCCAAAATTACATCTACACTGGACTAACCAAGAGTCATCATTCAGCACTCAGGCGTGAAAATCTCTGGGGAACCATAGCTGAAAGGACTGGCCTTGTATCTGGGCTATGTGTTTCGTATGCCTCTGGCACTCAAAGGGTTAATATGTTAATGCAAAAGTAAAAAAATATGTTGGTTTGTGCTACAATCACAAACAAAATATATGCATTAATATACAAGATAACTGAGCATGTAAATGGTTATATTCCACACAGTCCATATTAATCAAGTTTAGGCCACATATGTCTACAATGACTAACAGGGGAGGGGATTTGAATGGAAGATGTAGACACCACTGTTGCTCATTTTAGAGAAGGTGAAAGGAGAAGAGGAGACAAGGAAATATAAATGGATGTGGGAGAGGATGAACAAAAGCACCCCACATTAATCTAGGCATATAAAACCTAATAACAGCTACTCTAACCACTTATTCTTTTACGTCATGATAGACAAATATAAAAGTTAACAAGTGCTTCTGGCACATGCATCCTTTCATTTGGAGCTGTGGTTCTCTCAGAACTGCTCTGTTTCATAAAGCAAAAAACCACACATCCCAATTATAAATGATCTTAAACTTGACTCTATGCCCAGAATATGAAGATACATTTTAGCTATATCACAAATATGCCAAACTGTTAGTGGAGCACCTGCAGCTCTAATAACAGACTAAAACAGTGGCAGGTGATATGTGACCCTCCAGCTATTGTATTTATATTCCCACCATCCTCAAACAGAAACATACAGGAGACAAGACACAGAAAGAAACAGAGCACTCACAAGACAGAACTCACAGAAGAGAACGTATACAAGAGATAACTAGAAAAAACACTCAAGGCAGAGGGCTTGCACAAAAGCAATATAGAGCATGAATGAAAGTGTAGAAAGAGCACATGCAAGAAAGAATGCACACAAGAGAGCAAGCATGAACATGCAAGACTGAGGGCACATGTAAGAGTGCACTCAAAGAATGCACTCACAACAATGAACATATGAGGAAGCCCAAACAGACAACATAAAGGAGATGGTGACTGCAGGACAGCAATAGTAAAAGGAAGGGAGAAACTGAGAGACTTACGACAGCAATAGAGCAAAAGCCAGAGTGTTACAAAGACAACTTGTGAATGCAGGCTAGAATTTACATAGGGGTATACAATACTGTGCATATTACATACCCTGGGCAAGGCCAGGCCATTATTACACTGGTCTATAAATAAATACTTGTTTACAAGGGAGGGGTGGCTGTTAAAGGAGCAGTAAACTTTTTTTTATGAAAACACATTTTATAGAGCATTTCCTGCTAAATAAAACAAGGGTATTCTCAGCGCTGTCAGATGTTTTATTCAAAATTTATAGCAGTTTAAATAACCAGAAAGTGAATTTACTGTGTTTACTTCCTGATAGCTCTAACTGACTGGAAGTGGAGAACTGTATGTCTCTGACTTTCCTCTCCATTACAATCTAACAGGAAAGCTAATTAGACTTTGACCACTAGAGGGCACTGCTAATGTAAAAAACATGGGTTTAAACTGTAATAACTCTGGAAATATAAATCTCTCGGTAGTGGGAGTACCCTTATTTTACTCAATAAGAAAATTCCTACAATATATATTTTTTCATAAAAAAAAGTTTTCTGCTCCTTTAAACTTCACAGACCCAGGAACACTGAACTGACTCCTTCCCCTGGGATCACTTGCTCTTTAGCTCCACCCCCTCCAGCCAGTATTCTCCTGACTCTAGACAGTTTCTGGTTCTCTGTCGGCAAAGTTATGCAAAACTCCCCCTTCTGCGCCCCCTATAGGATGGCAGAGGGTAGTGAGTTTGCACACTGCTCTTTCACAGTCTCAGAGGCCATGAGGACCAAATAACACTAAACAATGTATGGGCCATAAGTAACACTAACACAAACTCACTGCTGGGGAGTTGCAACGCGTTGCACACCTCTTTGGACCTGAGAGGGTTAAGCATTAAAAATTCAACAAGCCAGTCATTAAAAATATTGCCTCCGTCCTGGATTCGGCTCAATGTCACGGGAAAAAAAGTCCTATACATAAATACATTTAATATTTTAACCCTTTTAGTGCCAGACATGTCTCCAGTGCAGGCCTTATGGCTACACTAGTTGAAGAGTCCATTACACGGGCCACAGTGCTACTGCCAACCGGTTGCGGGGCAGTCATACGTAGTAGAGACTGCCTGCGCCGCGGCTGATACAGAGCTGGACGCTCCTTCGGAGCGTCCAGCTCTGTATCAGCCGCGGCGCGGGCAATCTCTACTGTGCATGACTGCAGCACGCGCAGCAGTCTCTGTTGGGCATGACTGCTCCGTTACACACGTTTTAGCGAATTATTATATAGGATGTCCTCCTCAGTCTTTCAACCGTAAAATATTTTACACGTTCAAATAAATAAAAGAAGCCTGGACTGCTTCATTCTATGGAAACTAAAACAGGGCTCGACAATCATCAGGTGCCAAGTCGGTATATATATGTGTGTGAGCGCGCGCCTGTGTGTATGAGGGTGTGTGCCTGTTTTAGAGTTTGAAGCCTACTTTACATAAAGCAGAACTTTCACACAGTATAGATTTGCCCTCCAATAATTAAACATATGGCAACTAGCTTCATGATACTTCAATCACCTCTCAAAATTGCCAGATTGTAAAGAAATCCTTAATCTTCGGAGACTGGAAACCAGGCATTAGCACAGACATTGTCTGCGCACATGCGCTGTCAGTTCCGGTCTCCTCTAAGAAGCATCACACCATGCTACAAGGTAACCGGAAGGGACTGATGGCACAGGTGGCACTAACCTGGCCGTCAGTCTCTGAAGATTAAGGATTTCTTTAGAATCTGGCACTTCTGAGAGGTAATAGACATATTATGTAGCTAGTTGCCATATGTTTAATTATTGGAGGGCGACTTTATAGTATGTGAAAGTTTCGCTTTAGGGGGTGTTAAACGTGTGATTCTGAAGGAGCTATTGGATTGCAACTACCACAATTTTAAAGATAATTGGAGTTGGAGTGCCACAGCAGTTAGTGAAGACACAAGTTGAGCTTTGCTAGGAGCAAAAATGACTGTGCAAGAATATAATCTTAAAGAGGCTCACCTGACCCAGACAACAAGTGTGCACTAGGAATCAAGGGGTGGTGTGATCCCAAATCTCTCAAGCCCTGAATCGGAAAATAACTGAGAAAGAAGAGATTTTTTTGCTACTGCACAGCAAGCTGCCCATATTGATCCTGCTTACAATACATCCTGTGCAGCATCCTGTTTTATATGGAAGAATGAAAAAACTGGTCAATATTTACTAAGCAGAGCTGCTCCATCAGTCACATTCTAGAATAGAAGCTATTCATATGCTCAGGTTGCACAATTGTTTCCAGCATAACATTATATGGGACTTTAAAGGGATGGTATCTGTCATGCCAAGGCATGAGTTGGCCCTTGCAGGGCCCTGGTATGTAATAATTTATTTATTTTGTGTATTTTATTGTACCTTTTAAAGCAGTGGTTCTCAGCCCGTGCCCTCAGTGGCTACTGACAGGTCTAATTGAGTGGGCTGTAAACGGTCAGGCCAGACCCCTGACCCTCCCAGGTAACATCCAGGGGGTCTGGACTCTTAGAAGCAGCTGTGGACTCCTATTTAATATGGGTTTTTGGATAAAAACAGTGAATTTCTTTGTAACAACTGAAGGGAGTTATACCATCAGAAGTTCTCAAGGACTCTTAAAATATCGGTAATTGTATTTAAGGATTTCTTGTGTTTCTCCCATTTTATTTTATGGACTGTTTTGCCAATGTATAATCTTTATTTCCGTATGTTCTTTATTTCTGTACTTGTGTAACCAGCATTGTGAAGCCTTTTTTCAGATTAAATGTTCAATTAATCAGCTCTCGTCTCTGTTCTCTAATATGAACTCACTACTCTGAAGGAAGCTCAGTTAGAACACGCTACTAAAGGGTTAAGTCTAAATGTTTGATTATTAAGGTGATTTGGTAAGGTTATTTTGGTTGGAGCTAGGAAAATTTAGAAAAAAAAAACAAAACAAAAAAAACAGCTGATTGCCTACTGAGAAAAAGTCAGAATACAAGTAAGCGGAGTTTGCTGTAACAATACACCACAGAAATCCAGCTACGAAGGAGGGGCAGCTGGGAAGTCCTGAGACGGTACAGGGTCCCATAGAACAGGAAGTGCCCGAATTTGAAGGGCTAATATCTCCACTTCTAAGCAATTTAAAAATAAAATATACATAGCTCTTATGCTGGGTTAAACATTAAAACCCACAGTAAAACTTTGATTTCTGGTGATAGTATCCCTTAAAGTGGAACTACAACAAACATGGCAGCATCCTATATCTGAGATCTGTAATGTCATTCAGTCCTTTTAGATTACATTGCACACTACAGATACAATTGTATCTATTTATGAGTTGGTAAATTTACAAATAAAGTATTACGTATTTCCTACAAAATTTTATATAAATTATAAAATCTCCTCCGTATACGGTCACATTTTTAACTGCATATTTCATGTGGGTTTTACATGCAAAGCTTTTTTTCTCCTGCCATTCCTTAACCTCAATATAAACAGCTGATTATAACAGACTGAAAATGCAGCTACATGCATGGTCAATTCCACTGATATTCATTTGAAACCCATATTACAAATTTGTAGCTGCATAGCACTTTCAGACAAAGTGGTAGCAAGTGATGATCAATTTCTCCATGTGAAACACTGCCAAACTAACCCCAAGTATATCTGTATCAAACTTGGAAGAGTTACAATAAAATTCTTTGTCCTAAAGTAACATTGGTGCATGTGAACTTTCAAAAGAAAAAATACAGTAAGTAACATTTCCTCATCACGGTAATTAAAGGGATAGTAAAACTTGCAAATTACTAATCCCCATATTGTAGCTCTGTTAAAAAGAAATTTATTGCCCCCAGTGTCATCTCTCAAACCCTTATGGTTTGAGAGATGATAGCGCTCAAGGTTCCCCCCTCCGTCCCCCTTCCCTGACTGAACACTGACTGCAGGGGAAGCGGTCGTACGACAGTCTTATATGCATCAGGTGGCTCTGCAACTGAGCCGAGACCTCGTTTATAAAAAAATTATTCTTTCACTGAGACGGTCTTCTACGTGTGCTTGGTTTGCAAGCACACATAGAAGACAGTTTTAGTGAAAGATTTATTTTTTATAAACGTGATCTCGGCAATGCTGCAGAGCCGCCTGATGCAAGTAATACTGGATATCCCCGCAGTCAGCGTTCAGTCAGGGAAGTGGGAGGGAGGGGGGAACTTTGAGCGCTATCATCTCTCAAACTAGAAGGGTTTGAGAGATAACGCTGGGGGCAATAAGTTTCTTTTTAACAAAGCTACAATATGGGGATTAGTAATTTGCAAGTATTACTATCCCTTTAAAGGAACACCGGCATCTAAATATGAACAGGGATTAGATATACACTTAAAACACCTATACTTTATGGTAGCATTTGTAAACTGTTTTTGAGGCATAAAAAAAAAAAAGTTTACATATGCTCTGAGGGAGCAGGCATTCCTGCCTTTTCCAGGGCTCTCATTGACTGTCTAGGATTGTGTCTGAAATAACAGACTTTTTGAATACAAGGGCAGTAAGCATTAATCACAATCAATTAATGATCATTGTTCTTACTGTGCAATACAAACAGAATTAAATAAATCTCTCTGGAGCGAACAATTTAAAACATGAACTGGAAAGTAAGTTTAGGATTATTTTTTAGTGATGTAACATGAACACAACATTGTTTCATATGCTAGCTATAAATTTGATATTTGAAGATATATCCTGCCATTTCATTTTGGTGTCAGCATTCCTTTAAGACTTTCCTCTTTACAGGTTCCCTTTACAACTTTAGACACACGGTTTACATTTTCTCCACAGCCTTGCTCTCCTATGAAATACACTGGGTTACAGTGCATAAATAGGATAATGATAAATAAATAAATAACACATTTGGGAAAAAAATTGAGCTGTGGAGAAGTTAAGCTGACAAACTGACAAGAGAGCCATCTGGCCTGTCTACAGTTCCAGACAAAAATCCTTGGAGATTAAGAAGAGAGGGCAATGCCTTAGATCTCGGTCACCACCATATCCTCCAATTAGTTGATCACCATATAAGAGTGGCTCCTAATAAGCTAATGTTACCATTTACCGTTAAAGGGATAGTAATGTTTCACAAAACCAGCAGTTCCAATTAATCTTCATAGTATTTGAGCCATAGAGAGTGCTATTTCAATACTGTCAGAGTTGTGGTTCAAGAGTGGAATCTGGTCCATAGACCACACAGATAACAACAGGGGACAATCTTCTTCCTATGAGAACAATGAAAGCCCTGCCCCCCTTGACAAGTTTTTTCAGCTTTTTCCCTTATATTAAAGCGGAACTAACACCCCTACAAGATGTAGCCTCAATTAGAGTGTTATAATCCGTTAGAACGCGCTGTTTAATTTTTTATTTTATTTTTTTTAACTTGTTATTAAAGAATAAACCGTAATTTTAAAAAGTACCTGGTGACGTCTTCCCCCCAGAAAACGTGCTGGTCCGAGAATCTAAACCTGATGACGTAGGTGTTTTCGTGTAGCCGGGGGGAGATACAAGAGAGCCGATCGGCTCAGTTGCTGACATGCGCTTTTCTGGGGGGGAGACGTCAACTTTTTACAATTACGGTTTATCCTTTAATAACACATTTAAAAAAAAATAATAATTACACAGAGCATTCTAATGGATTATAACACTCTAATTAAGGCTACATCTTGTAGGGGTGTTAGTTCCGCTTTAATTGAAGATTACCACTCTCTGCAATCTACCTGGGCACCTCCCTCCTACTGAGCAGTGTTACATCAGCAAAAGGGGCGGGAGGGGGATACTTTATCATTCAATTACTCATGAACTACAATTCTGACAGAACTGAAATAACACTCTCCAAAGTCCAAATACTATGATGATTAATTGGAGCTGCTTTTATTATGAAGCATTGCCATCCCTTTAAGCCCTTTGAACAGTAGCATGGTCTTCAATCAACTGCTTTGAACTGGTTGAAAATCTTGCTAGAATTCAAGAAGAGAAGCACCCCATTTAACTCCGTGTTGGATTTTTTTTTGTTCCATATAACAGTGGCTTGCACCAGAATTGCTCCACCATTCTTTGAACATATGACCAGATGACCATTGTTATATTTAATCAATGTTTATCTCTTCTCACCATGGGCATTGGAATATATTTCTCTAAAATCAGGTAACTATTATGGATCTTATTTCTAAAAACTACTGTTTATACATTTTTTATTTCAATGATAAGACTATTAACGCTTTATGAATGCAATTTTAAGTGGCAATGAGAGCAAAAATTGTTCAGTTTTTACCACCACTCAGTCACTACATCATTATGAACAAGGTAAGGCCTGGTCATACAATTTCATCTTCACACTTGTAAAATCAGTGTTTAGTGACAATAAGTATCATAATGTGGGTGAAGAGGCTGTGTTTCATGTAACAATCAGCACTGGATTTCTCAGTTACAGTGTGCTGATCATGCCCTAAACTGCAGGTGTGGTCAGACAACTCTTAATATCCCTACAGTAGACAGCCACTGACCATTTATGGTGCATGGCTTGTTTTCCAATGTACCCTCTTCTTTATTGGTTATTATTTAAGCTCATAGATTACAGAGAACTCTTCAACATACTATATATCATGCACTTCAGACCTCTTAAGAATTGAAAGGATTAAAGGAACAATAAGGCCTAAAACTATACTAGCTAAAAAGAGTGGCCATGTGTCCCTAACTGGGTCTGGTAGATCAGGTGTTAATTCTTACAGAGTCACTCACCTGATCCCCTGTCAATTACTGCTGATCAGACACAGGTAATATGGAATGTGAGAAGGACAAAATTTCCTGACTTCTTAAATCCAACATTACTTTGCAGGACATTTCGGCTATGTGCAACTGCAGTAGTAATATTGGGTTTGAGAAGTCAGAATTTTGTCCTTTCCCAGACACTATATTACCCTGTAATTGATCAAGCAGGAAGTAGAAGAGGAATTCACCTGACCCTGTAGGAATCTTTGCAAGATCAGATAAATGACTCAGCAGTCATTAGATCAGATTAGAACAGAAGTAGTCAGGGACTAATGCCTAAACTTTAGTTGAAATAAGATCATCAAATACTGCAATTATCATTCCATAGGACTGTTGCTTCACAAAAAAAAAGCAAGCTTGTAATGCATCTGTTTTTAATCTGGGTATAATTCCAGTAGAAAAGCAACCAGCTACATACAAGAACAAGTTGGTTTGAAGACACAGAGTGGTGAGTTGCCTTTTCTTGCGCATCTGTTCTGTACCAGGACGTACACGACAACAGAACAAAGCAAGAGAAGTCTCAATGTATTTTTCCTGGTAAAACACTTTCTAAAGAAATAACATTGAACACTTTCTAAATTGTGGAGTGTACATAAGACTAAATTAATCAAGCTTCTAGTAACATCACATTGTGTTTGTGGTGCAGTAATGTTCCTTTACAAGAGGTTTTTTTTTTTTTTTTTTTTTTTTTTTTTTTTTTAAATTGTGCTGTCAGTGCCTGACAACAGTGTATGGTTCTATGGGCAGGGTCATGTAAGTGGTTGGTGTATGGCTATACAGACTAGGCTAATAAAGGGAGCCTTGTCTAGGAGGTGGCCAAGATTTATATCTGGCCCTGTAGACCACGTAGGGCTACATTATTGTAAAATTAATAATACACACAACCCTATATAGAAGTAGTTATGTATATTTATGTGTATAGTCTCACACACACACACACATCTCTAGTATCGATGATGTTCACATTAAGACCTTTCTCTTGTACATTCCAGTCACAAACTTATAACCGCACAAAATCTACTATTTTTTTCTGCTTTGGGCTGTAGCATGTCTTTTACAAGTTAAGCTTTTTTTGAGTTCTAGCCAAATCCATTTGTTTTGATAGACTATAAGAGCCAGGTGGAGCACTGGAACTCATCACAGGTTGTGGGAGGAGAAGAGTAGACAATCCCAAACAAAACTACTGCCTGCATGGCTTAAAAAAAAAAAAAAAAGAAGACGACGTGACATCTTGTGTAAGAGACTTATTTCCTAAACTACTGTATGTCTAAAGATGAATACAGAGATTAGCATGCTGCTGGGGAAGGGGGGCAGGCACATGCACACATAGACACCAACGGAGGCTTGAGCACCTGCACTTTTTGTCCAAAGTGCCCTTGTGCCCTTTTAAAATAAAAAAAAAATTATAAGGCGTGCCCCTGCCCCCCAAAATGTCTGTGCACGTCCCTGAAGGTGGTGGGGGGGGGGGAACGCATGTATTCTATACAGTGTTCATCTAAAAAAAGTGCTACAAATTAACATCAGCCTTGTGCAAACGCCTACCTTATAAGGATATCATCTGAGACATTGCTAGGTACTGGGTGACAAGGGCCAAGTCCCGGATTGCAGATTTAAAGCTCCAAATCTTTCTGCCTCTCTGAGGTGTGCAATGGTGTAATATTTTACAGATCTACCTATTAGTGCAGTTAGGCAGCACTGTTCAACAGGTATTAGGTGAACCAAGCTCTGGGTAGTTTGGGAATTCCCCTTGACACCATCATGGGGGGAAAAAAGTGAGGATCTGAATACAAGTAATGTTACAAAAAGAAAAATTAAAGTGGATCTGCCACCTAAGATAAGCAATTTGTTTGTAACCTAAATATTTTTGGAGAAATTGCAGTTATATTTGTTGGTGGCACAGTCTGGCACTTACTGCTAATTCATTTATGTGCTGTTATAAATTAATCTAGGCAAAGCCAACATACTAGGACATTTCTAACAGCACAGTATGTTTGGCCTTAAATATAACTACATGGCATACTGTGTAGGGTATTAGCATAAAGTGCCACTCTGTGGAATGAAAAAGTCTAACTTCTCACAAAGCATTTTATTTTACAGAAAAAGGATTAATATAAAATAGAATATGTAAACACCTAAATTAAAAGTGGTTTATACAACTGTAAAGAGCATGCATTTCTAGTCAGAATATGGTACAATTAGTTATGTTACATCCCTAAACCCTCATTCTAAAGTTGAGTTTTTAAGGAGTATGAAGACTGTTGTATGTAGACGCCATTTAAATAATTTTGATTGTGTGGTTAGTAATAACATACTAGAGCGAAGACTGTTAATTTAATTACCTCCTCACCTATGATCAGGCAGAGACAGGCAGAGATAAGTACCTACTGCTCCTCTATTGAGAAAGGCTGTAAATGTAGGCAAGCAACACAGTAAGGCAGTGGAATAAGCAAAACAGAATCTTTGTTGTATACGGAGAGGAATTAGCAGCTGGAACAAACCTCACAAGGAGGACTGCAAACAGTTTTGGAGACCACATCTCTAAAAGGACATTCATAAACTGGAGGAAGTTCAAAGAAAAGCCACCAACATGGTACAGGGTCTTCATGACATAGGGTACCAGAACAAACTTTAAAGAAGGTTATATTACAACTTGGAATAAAAGAGGGGTGATATATATATTATAAAATGGTTTCTATGGGATTTAATATAGTTTAGGAGGGAAGCATTTTGTAGAAAAAGGGGCATAAGTCTATTGTGAGAAGTAGGTAGGACTACTTTATTAGACAGGGAAATGGGCAGACTGGATGTGCCAGATGGTTCATTTACATAGAAACATATTAAATTAGGTTGAAAAAAAAGACAAGTACATCAAGTTCAACCTTCGCTTCATAACCCCTTTAAGATCAATGTTTCTAGATTTACAGACAATGCAGCATTATTCTTCCTGAGACATAAACAAGACTGTTATTAAAGAGAGTCCAAGGGAGTCCAAGCCATGGAAAATGCAAGAATGGCTGCCCTCAGAGCGCATGTAAGACTAGATATTAGGTCTCAAAAAACAAACAAAAGCAAGAGAGTAAACTCCTGTGAAGTTTGAATAAAAGACAGGCAAGTTGATCCTCAGTATTAAAATGGGATACTTTATTGAACCCTTCAGCAGAAAGAGAGAACACATTCACAAAGTGGAGGAGAGCCTTACGAGTTTCATTTTCAGAATGTATGGCAGGTCTGGTTTTACTGTGATTCTCAATGACATAGGGTCCCTCCTCTAATGGCTCAGGTTGAATGTGTTTTTGAAACCTAGCATGTTTTATTATTTCAAGACTAAGAAGAAGAAACATGCATAGTCATATTAAAAAGTACTGTAAAATTTTGGGTATACTATACGCTTGTATATGTTCAGGTCACCAGCGCATTTTCCAATGTGCAGATATCCTCAAATCACAGAACAGTACACAAGGAAGCAGGTAGCAAATGCAAGGCATGGAGGTGGGTAAAGGAAGGGAAAGTGGGCGGCTTCCATGTGGTTAATATTACTGGTTGTGTGTTTTCACTTGTCAGGAAACTGTTGATTATTATCACTTTCCCAGGTTTCCATGTATTTAGTCTTAAAAAAAGGTAGGAGGGTTAGTTAAGATGTTATATGAAAATGATAAAGCTCTAGGATGCCCCTTCTTTCATACATGCTGATGATCGTGTACTTCGCTGGAAACTTGAGGGACTGTTGATGGTAATAAAGAAAACTGTTGTGCTGTCCTACAATACCTCATAGAGGTCTGAGTAAGGTAAATCAAACTTCTGCTGTAACTTTTGAAAAGGTTGAAGTTTCTCCTCCCCCCAGGTGTCACTCAATCTATTTAGTCCCTTTTTCCTCCATCTCTGGAGGCAGATAAAGCAGTAAGGACAGGGCAGACTGAACGATAAAGAACACTGCGTTAGATAATAAGTCTCACACCTTACACATTGCTCAAACTGCAGGGGGAACAACTGTTGCCTTGGGTTTAAGGTGTTGTCTACTAAGTAGGGGTATTTAGTAAGGGAAGTCTATCACTATCCACTTGGTCTCATTTCAGAACATCAACGTCTGGTCAATCATGGTTGCATGATAGTATTTAGTCAACTTTGGCAGAGCCAGTCCTCCCCGATTCCCAGTTCTCTGTAAAGTAGATAATGCCAGCTGGTTATATCTCCCCTGCCAGATAAATCTGTTGCATAATTGTTGTCATTGTATAAGATATATATGACTGTAAGGTACTGAAAAAGCCCTAAAATTTATAACATTTTAGGAAGGTGTTGCTGCTCTCCTACCCAGCAAGGACAGAACATAAGGGCTTCATCTAACATGGGTTAGATTGTCCTTGTCCATAAATCAGAGCAAATATAAGAGGGGAATAGGGACATCCCTGCCGGTTGCCATTAGTTATAAGGAATTTATCTAATTGAAAATCAATGCGAATAACAAAGGAGAAAGAATTAGAGTGTAGGGCCATAATCTGAGTAATAAACAGCAGATGAAATCCATATTTTGTTTTAGGACCTTAATCAAGTACAACCAGTGCACCCTGCTAAAGGCCTTTCCCACATCTAGTGTGAGAAGACTGCAGGGAGCATTGGACTGTTTAGTGTAAGGGATTACATTATAAATCTTCCAAGTATGCACCAGTATTGTAATTCCTGTTTTCTTCTTATTGCTCAAAGCCAAGAAACTGGTATGAAAGTTCTTAGCATAAAGACTAGGAGTTTCAATATGTAAAAAAACACATTTCCTGGATACAGACAACATCTAATTTAACTTTTTTTTTTTTTTTTTTTTTTTTTAAATAAGAATTAAGAGCTCAATGACCATTTACAAGGGGAATCAAAGTCTTTAACATTAAGGCATACAATTCTTAAACCATATTTCATGTTCTAAAAACTACTCTAGCTCAGGTAACGGGAAAGAAGAAATACATTTTCTAAATATACACCGTTCTCAAAAAATTCCTGAAAGAGACCTGCACACACAATTACAAAAATAGTTTTTACTGTTGTGCAATTTTTCTAAGATAATAGTACAAAAACATAACCAGCGAGAAGGCAGAGAAATAACCACACTCTTTTATGTCAGTATAATTTCAAGTCAAGCACTTCTCGGTCTGCCACACAAACATGAAGAGGGGAAGTATCAGCATGCAAAGGGTGGTTGCCTCTGGTGCTCTATGGCATTAAATGGAAAAAAAAAAAAAACAGACAATATGGTCTTAGGAAAAGTTTTGGAAGCTTAAAGTTGTTAACGTCTTTTCTGAAAAGACTCCCAAAGTGCATAGGGGTAACGGAGTTGAGCCAGCAATAGTCACTGTTCACTTTGCACCTGTAGTTCCCATTCAGACGTCTTAATTTAAAGGCCTGGTCTGCTGAGGTAAAGGTATGTATGACCCCACTCTCAGTTACTAGAAGCTTAACAAGGAAGCACAACCGGTAAGGAATGGATGCATCTCTCAGGCCGCTTTTAACCGTGGCATACAGTATTCCTGCCTCTTTGTCAATGTTGAAGCTTATGGAAAAGATAGATATGCCCTGAAATTCTGCAGGCAAAGGTTCACAAAACTTACCAGCTCTCAAGATGGATACATTTTTACCCTACCAAAGGGCTGAGAAAAACGTCCCATGGAGTGTCTCGGGAAAGACAGTGTGCTTTTGAGATTCTATGCAACCCATCCTGAGAAAGGTCCAGTTGAGAAACAACTGGCTGGTTGTCTGGAACGGATTCAGAAGTATTACACACATCAATGTTGTTTCGCCGTGAGAAACCTTCCCAATCTGCCATTTGTGCCTTAAGTGTCCATACTTTGAATTTCAGCTGCTGAGAGTATTCGGGCAGATGTGCATAATCTGTGACAAGTTCATCCACATGTTTTCTCCTGCCATATTAGGGTGTAAGGGAGTCGGATAGCTAAAGTTAAGAGAGCTGCATGGTTGATAATCTACAGCATCATCACCAACTTGGATCACATCCGTTTGGGCAGCTATGGTTTTAGTCCATTTCAGCAAGGAAATAAGTAGTAACCTTGCCCGATTTCCTAATTCCAGCACCCACAGTTAATCAGATGTAGAACATGAAGAGAGGGTGCCAGTTTTCTGCCGATATTAGCCTCTATCTATCCCAGGGAACGTGGCGTTCTAAGCTTGCACGTCCGCTCGCATCAAGGCTATCCACACCTGCCAGGATGAATGTTTTTAAATTACCACATTTATGTTTTGTTTAAATTCCCCCCATCACCACCACCACTTCTCTTCAAAGTACAGATAGTCTAGTAACATGAATTGTTTGTACAGGCTTAACGCCAAGTTTGACACACTGTATTTGCGCTTTTCTCTCTTTTAGCTTAAAAAATTATAAAACATTAAAACTTAAAAATTACAAAAAAAGGTAACAAAATATGTACACAATATTGATAACACATACAAAAACTTTACACATACTAGCATGAAGTAGGGGTATTTAAGCTTATGTAATCCTAGATCATTTTCAGGCGCTAGCGTTCCTTGAAGTCTGGTTTGAGCAAGCAGTAGCAATGGTCTTTAGTCAGCAAGTGCTTTACCAAGGCAGATAAAAGTGGTGAGAATATTTTTGATCTATTATTTTGCTTTCATTCTCATCAGTTGTGTGACATTCATTACAAGCTAAAATAAACAAAAGTAAGCAAACAACTGACTTTTGGCTCAAACACAGATATATTTATTTTTACACATTCATGGAAGAATATGTTTAACACAAGATTGTATGGCTCCTATAGTACAGAAATAATATTTACAGACACGGTTCAAAAAATACAGAATGTATAAAAGGTATATGACCAGATTTCTTTTTGAATATTACTTTCTGTTACAGTGTTACAATTAAAGGGATAGTAATGTTTCATAATAAAAGCAGCTCTAATTAATCATCAAAGTATTTGGGCCTTGGAGAGTGCAATTTCAATTATGTCAGAGTTGTAGTGCAAGAGTAATTGAATGATAAAGTATCCCCCTCCTGCCCCTTTTACCAATATAACACTGCTCACCTCAGAGCAGCTGGGAGGTGCCCAGGTAGATTGCAGAGAGGGACAATCTTCAATTAAAATAAGGGAAAAAGCTGAAAAACCTGTCAAGGGGGGCAGGGTTTTCATTGTTCTCACAGTAAGAAGATTGTCCCTTGCTGTGAGATGTCTGGTCTATGGACCAGATTCCATTTCTGAGGAGAGGGGGCTTACACTAGGTTAAAGCATGTGTAGTCAATGATTTGCCAAGTGCTGGTTGGGGAAGATGGAAGCTGCAGACCCCCAACAGCTGAATGTCCATCAAAGGTCTTGCATGGTATAGATAAATGGTTGGCAGTCTGATGCTCTCCAACTGCTGCTAGACTACAATTCCAATCAAACTTAGCTAGAGGTTTATCAACTGTTAGCAACAGTACCAACTGATGTCCAAAAGGCACTATGCTGTATGTAATGCATTCTATGGGAGAGCGCGAGTCATAGAAGACGCCTCTCCTTGCCGTGATAGGAACAGTCCCACCCTGGAGACCACAATAGTAAACTGCAGGTAAATGTAAAAAGAAAGTGGTTTGAACTGTACTAACATTTGAATTAAAATTCTTCCAGCAGTGGAAGTGTCCTTGTTTTCCTCAGTAGGAGAATTCTATAACATTTCTCTTTCAAAACAAAGAGCTTCATCCACCTACAATATGCTCTGCAATAGTCCATGTAAACAGCACCATTTGGCACTTTGGAGGAGATGTATTAAAAAAAAAAAAAAAAAAAAAAAAAAATGTATCTATGAGTTCAGTGCGCGGTTTGTGCTAGATCATATGTATACATTTTTCTAATGAGTTTTATACGTCTACTAAGATTAATAATGATAAAAAAAAAAAAAAAAAAAAAAAAGTATAAAATTGTGAATTTTCGGTTACATTTCTAGAGCTTTTCTTCCAACACTGTGACATCTTTACATATCTTTCACATAGACCGACAGTACTGGTGGTGGACAAATTAGGGGCAAACAGTGATGAATAAACGGTCTAAAAATGTGAAAATTTTTATACATTGACTGTAACAAAATTCTTACTTTAGCCACAGCCCCAAAGTACAAGCAGTTTTAGCACACATGGAAGAAGAAGGGTGTATGTGCAAATACCTTTCTACATATGTACAATCAATGTTTATATGACAAAAACAACATATATAGGTTTGAAACGCTTTTCTACATCTCATCCATTGGGCCTTATTCATCAAGCTAAAGAAGTGCAATTTTGGAGCTAACCAAACTATTGAGCAGGGCTTGACAAATTTGGTTTGTCAGATGAGAACCTTCTCTCAGAGCCTAGAGGAAGGCTGGGGGAGGAGAGAGAGAAGAGAGAATGTTTCTTTGGTTACCAATGGAACAAGGCTAGACTGTCAGAGTAAAGAGTGGTTCTATGGCTACCAGTGGAACTGGCTGGGCGGTCAGACAGTGTATATAATATATATAGGATCTGTGGCTTCCAGAGCAGTGGAGCCAGGCTAGGGAGTAACTCAGTTTAAACAAAAATAAAACATTTTTATTATATCAGTTGGCATGGTCTCCAGAAGAAGGCAAGCAATCAGCAAGAGCTCCGAAATGCATTGAGCAATTAAAAGGGCCCTACTCCAACTGATAAACGGTTAGGACAGAACCATGAGGACCCAGAAGAACCAGAGGAATGGAGATCGGACAGAACAACTCGACCGATGATACCTTTAGAGGTTTAGTCAGGACTCGCTCTGAAAACAATCTTCTTCAAGTAAGGGACCATCTGTATATTGGATACCTGAGATTTTACTACTTCTTCTTTAAACAAATAAAGCCTTTGGACATATAAAAAGCCAATGATTATACACAGAAGAACCTTTTGCACTTAGCGTTGCACTCTTTATTTCATTTGATTTTAGTAACCAAAATGGTTATTTACAAATATTACCAATATCTATTGGGACCTTTTATTTATTTATTTGTTTATATATCTTTTATCTAGTGCTCTTAATTTGATTTCTTTATATTTGTTATGTAATACACTATTCATGTCTGCATTTCAATATTACATTTAAAAGGACCCTATCTTTTTTTATTGCAATGCGTTGGATGCCTCTGGCACTAAAAGGTTAAGGAGTTAAAGGGTTTGTAATGGCATATCCTATATAATAATTTGCTACAAAGTTTGTAACGATGCAGTCAAGCGCAGTAGAAACAGCTGCGCGTGCTGCAGTCATGCTCAGTAGAGACTGCCTGTGACGAGGCTGATACAGAGCAGGGAGCTCCAAAAGAGCGTTCCACTTTGTGTCAGCTGCAGCGCGGGCAGTCTCTACTGTGTATGACTGCCCCACAACCGGCTGGCAGTGGCACTGTGGCCCGAGTAACGGGCTCTTCAACTAGGATATAAATAAAAAGTAATATTGAAGATGTTGAACAAGATAAATCCATTGATGGCAGTTTGATCTCTCAAACCTTTATGGTTTGAGAGATAAAAGGTGATAAAGTTCTCCCCTCCCTCCCCTTTCATTGACGTCAGTGTCTTGCTGACAAAAGAAGATCCTGGTCCCAGAGCCGGCAGGCGGCTCTTCAGCAGAGCAGAGATAGCTCTATGTAAAAAGAAATAATTTATTGGAATTGTCTACAAAGAGTGCTTGCAAACCAGACATACTTTGTAGACTGTTCCAATGAAGTTTATCTTTCTACATAGCACTACCTCGGCTCAGCTGAAGAGCCGTCTCAAGTCGGCCGACATGAATCTCCTTCTGTCAGCTTTACAACTGACATCAGGAAAGGGACTTTAAAACAGCATCTCTCTCAAATCAAAGGTTTGAGAGATCGGACTGCCATTGATGGATTTTTTTCAGTATCTATAATAATACTTTTCAATTTATATATGCCATTACTAACCCTTTAATAGTTCATAATGTTTCTTTTTCATGAAAAGAATAAGCCACTAAGGCATGAATGTTTTAGTTTATGAATAACTAATAATTTGGTCAGCTAAAAGCTTATCTACTACAACCCTCTTAATTTTCTGCAGAATCAACATGGCTGTCAATAAATTTTCACTTGCCCCTTAAAATCTATTTAACCTCTTTATAGGAATGAAAAGAAGTCATGGCTGTCAATAAAATATCTCTCAATCATTTCCATTAGTTGTTTTGCTTTTCCAATCAGAAGACTGCAACAGCATATATAAAAAAGAATAAAGTTAATAAAGCTAGTCCAAGGGTAAGCAACCTTTAGCTGGTTGAGGATGATCAGATCAGCAGTCCCCACCAGCTAGAGAGGTTGCCCACCCCTGGGCTAACCATTTTGCAATGTGTTTAAGATGTCTCTAGCATCTAAGTTGTAAAATATGAAATTTTCTTGAAGTACCCACCACCACCATCACCCAGAAAAGGGTACTTTAGAATTTACTCAACAATCAAGAGGAGTGGAGGGCTCATAATTTATACACAGCACAAATGTATAGACTAACCCCATGGATTGTTTTCGTATGACTGAAGTTGACATACCACAAGATTTCTGCTTAGGAAACAGATCCACTGCAAAGCTGACGGAGTCTGCAATTCCTAGCTGGAATAACAAAGCAACCTTTCATTCTGTGTTCTGTTTTCTTTCATATTAAATCTCCTAATGTAGGGTAAGAATAATACTTGTCCACCTCCAAACAGTAAGCAGTAACCTATGTAATAACAGAACAGCCAGATGTTCTGTAGAATATATTGCAAGTGTTAAAGCAGCAAATGTCATCTCCTTAAAGTGGAACCATCACTTTGAAAGAGCTTTCAAAAGCACCTACATTTTTTTTTGGCTTTTTTTATTATTTCCAACAATAGTTTGAGATATTTAGATTTTTTAGCTAACAAACATTTTCAAATAATTATTAATGATTATATTTGGCTTAATTTGTCAGGCAGTGCAAATCTGGAAGGCACAGACGCATTGATTTACATCCCAACTGTCACTTCCTAATAGGAAGTATTCTCTCATTTACATAAACTTACAAATAAACAAAGCTAAATATCTCAGACTATTGTTTGACACAGAAAAATGGCTGACAAAAATAATGGTGCATTTGAAACTACCACAGTATGACACCAGAACATGAAGGACCAGATGGGTTCGTAAAGCATTTTCACCCCTCTGTTCCTTATAGGGTTAATTTCCCAAAACAATTTATTTTACATAGAAATAGAAGAAGTCAGAGATGCTCAACTAGGCTCATGAGCTTGCAAGGGTATGCAAAAGCACAGTGGGACTGTGTCCTCGCACCCAGGGTGCAATCTCTTTTAGCTCACAAATGCCAAACAAAACATACGTCTGGGGTTAGCTGCTTCCCTTGTTCAGAGAAGAACGGTCTGGCATTTCATGGCTGGACTGTCATTTTGGCAGGACCTGTATGATATGCTTCAGAATATTTCTTCTCTGTGTATGGCATTTGTGAGCTAAAAGAGATTGCACCCTGGGTGCGAGGACACAGTCCCAGTGAGCTTTGCATACCCTTGCAAGCTCATGAGTCTAGTTGAGCATCTTTGGCTTCCTCTATTTTTTATTTATTTTACAGAAAATAAGTAGTACAACATATAGTAAGATTTTAGTTTGCTGTAAAACACTCTAAACCTGCCAAAGGATGGACATGTTCAGTTTAACATTGATAAAAGTTACACAAACTGTCCTACCACAAAGGAGATTTGTAAACATTGTAAAAGCATTTATATTATACTGTTACCATGGAAACAGGAGTCAAAAAGATGATAGCTGAGGCTATAATTTGCTTCTCCACAGCTGAAAGCCAACAGAGGCAGCAATCTCTGCCACAAAAGGATGAATGGGCACACACAAAGCCATGATTTCTCTGTACAGTCACAATGTTTGAAGTCTCTTATCTGAACCTCAAGCTTTCCAGTAGTGTCACAATACATCAAAGCACAGAAAAGAACACTATACGGGCCCCGTATGTTCAAAAGAAAAGCGGAGGAGTTCTGGGGCAAACCATTTGCGGCACAGGGGAGAAGTTAAGATTCTCATTGATTTAAATGGGGATTTTAACCAATGGAATGATAGAGAGGTCTCCAACACATTGCTTCGAAGTGCATGGAGACCTCTCTTACATTCAAGGGGTTAAAATCCTCATTTAAATCAATGAGAATTTTTAAAATTTTTAGGTCTCTCCTATAGTGCAATTGGTTTCCTCCAGGTGGTTTCTTCTGAACTTATACGGCCCTCAGACAGGGAAGTGCATGTAAATCTATGCTGCAATAAGGTCAAAAGTGTAACTGAGGTAGACTATTTATATATTATATACATACATACATACACACACACACACACACACACACACACACACACAAAAATAAATACATATTTTGGAAGACAAAAAAAATGCCCGCTGTATTAATTTACTTGAACCACTGCAGCCCAGTAGACACCGTTTCCCAGCAGCATTCATTTTGGATGTATCCATTTTTAACCATTTGAGTGTCAGAGGGCACAAAACTCTGGCACTCAAATGGTTAAAAAGGTGATCTGGCAACCCTATTTGAAGCCATATTTTAATCAACTTGAAGTCTAGGTTTCTAACGTTTACGTTGTTTTGGTGCAGAACTGTTCCTTTAGTGTCTTTATGTGTATGTTCTACAATAGAATAGCCCAGTTTCAAGTGAGAGTTTTACTGTTTAGAATTGATAACTTTGTTATACTCGTACCTGGGAAAGTCCTCATGTGCTGCCGACCAGAAGAATGTAAGTGATGCGATTCACTTCATAAAGGGATGTGGCTTAATCAAGTGGGTGGGGCTTACACCCTTTGAATCATACATTGGGTGAGAAGTGGGCAGAGCAGAACAGGAAGAGGGAGGAACAGGGTAGGAAAGAGGAGAAATGGGCAGAGCTTCAGGAGAAACTCAACTTCACTGGAAAATCAGCCTCTGTTCCCGGAGACCCAGTAATTAACTCTAAAAACTGGACTCTCCGGGGCAGAGTCGGGGAGTTCCCAGATATGGTTATACTGTGTTGGTGGCTGGGTGAGTGCCAAGTACGGGAAGAGTAACCTTTAAAGGGATAGTAATACCTAAAATGTAAAAAAAATATGTTGTAGGGTTTATCCCCCTGAGTAAAACAAGAGTACTCCCACTGCTGAAAGATGTTTCATTCAAAAGTTATTCATTTTCAAAGTTGATTTTTTTAGGTGCAATATCACAGTGGCCTGAAATTCTACAGTGGCGCTGTTGCTACACGATCCTATGGACAGCTCTGGTCTCAGGACCATAAAACTCCATAGGATGGTGTAGCAACAGCGCCACTGTAAAATTTCAGGCCACTGTGATATTGCACCTAAAAAATTCAACTTTGAAAATTAATAACTTTTGAATGAAACATCTTTCAGCAGTGGGATTACTCTTGTTTTACTCAGGGGGATAAACCCTACAACATATTTTTTTTTACATTTTAGGTATTACTATCCCTTTAAATAAAGGCTGTGCAGTGTACTCAGTGGTTAACCATTTAACTCATTGAGTGCCAGGGAGGAATCCAACACATTGAAATGCAATGCACTGAATACTTCTCTTGTATTCAAAGGGTTAAGGACCAGAGGGGTGTGCACCATATTGCAATGCAATATGCTGCACATCCCTCTGTCCTTAAAGGGATAGTAATACTTTATTATTACTATCCCCCATATTGTACATATTTGTAAAATAATTTAATAGCCCCCAGGTTCATCTCTCAACGCTGACTTCAGAGAAGGGAGAGGGAGGGGGGAACTTTGCCTTCAGTTATCTCTCAAACCATAAAGGTTTGAGAGATGAACCTGGGGGCTATTAAATGATTTTACAAATATGTACAATATGGGGGATAGTAATAATAAAGTATTACTACCCCTTTAAATGGTTAAACTAAGTCTTCATTATCTGCCATGGGATGTTCTGCAATATGTTTATGTATCTCCAGAAAGCATAAATACAAAAATTTTCCCGTAAGGATATTTCAACATTGGCATATTTTGATCATACTTGCATAGTAACAGTATTTTAAGATAATACGATGATGTTTCCTGTCATAGGAAATTATTTTGCTGCTTAGAATGCAACCTTTGCAAAACATATTTACAAAATTGTGCTGACTAGATTGGCAACAAATGTTATATCGCTAACATATTTAGCTTGTATCTTCCAGGATATGTCATGATCTATCAACACATTCACAGCATATAAGCAAATTAACACATTAGACGATCTAGGCATGCATGATGCAATGCCTTGCATCACTACTAGTTAGAGACCTCTCTAGAGCAAAAAGCCTTAAAGGAGAACTGGGGGGGAGATTCACTAAGCAGTGATAACGAGGTGATAAAGTGGTGATGACTTCTCCAATTTATCACTTCTCCAGTTCCTATTTTATTCTATAGAACCTATGCATAGGCTCCATATAATAACATAGGAATTGGAGAAATGATCAAAGTAATCTCTAAATTTGTCTCAGCTTTATCACCGCTTAGTGAATCTACCCCATAGAGTCTTGCAATATGTGGCATATGTTGTTCATCAGATACCCAAGTGCCCTTCACACTGCATATTATATTAATATTTTTTTTTAACACTCAATCTCTTGTAGTGCACTACTACTGGTTTCTGAAAAGAACTGATTACAGGTTGTGACCCTTAAGAACAATTAAAGTTTATGGAAGGTCCATGTGAGGACGCTTGACCTAGAGGCAGGCGTGAAAACAGACCTTATACAGAAACTGCAGATATAAACACAAAAATATTTATGCCTGGTCACTCTGTAAGGTATACTACACCTAGGTAAATAAATATGACCAAAGCCGCTTATTCCCAGGACAAACTTCCTCTTTATCTACTATGGGCTGTATTTAGGAATCTAAAGAGCAGCAATTACAAAGCAAACCAGCTATACACTATATGGAACACAAAAAAAAAAATCCTCAAATTCCCACTGATTTAAATGTTTTTTGGGTTTTTTTTTTTGTTTTTTTTTAACTTTAAATGCTGGAGAGTTAAAGAGAATGTTTACCCCTTCACAACTTTGCCTAAATCATTTCCTTATAAATGATAAATAATGAAAAGTGTATCCTTTTAAAAAAAAAAACAAAAAAAAATCTGCTCGTTTGGAGAAATTAAAAGATTAAATGTACCTACTTCCGGCAGACCGTTATCACCGGATCTGTACCGCATTCTGAGATTCTATCCAGTCTCCTCAGATAACGGAGGCTGTCTGTATCTAAGTTGGAGTGATCTCATTGGCAGAGATCGATTTCTGGCCAATGAGAGCACTCCAGCTTGGATACAGACAGAAGCCCAGACTACGGTACAAATCTGGTGAACAGTGTCTGCTGAAAGTAGGTACAGAGCTGCATTTAATCTTTTAATTTCTCCAAAAGAGCGGATTTTTTTAAAAAAAGGATACACTTTTCATTACTTATCATTTATAAGGAAACAATTTAGGTCAAAGTTGTGAAGGAGGTAAACATCCCCTTTAACTACTTTATTGCTGGACTCCAAAGCATTGTTCCTTAATGTGTTGGATAAAAGCCTCACGTATATCAATGGAAATCTTCAATTGTAACCTTTAGTGCAGATGGTTTGCTCCTGAATTCATCTCTTTAGCTTCCGGAATACAGATGTGTCTTTGGAAGGGAGCTGCCATTTGTGGAAGAGTGAGGTCACTAAGAAGTGCATGCTAATAATTGGAATATTTAGTTTGAATGCAGTGTTGAACTGATCTTAACAATCACAATATAAAGGTAAAATTCTTTCAGAGTGCTAGATTCTGCTAGGCTCAAATTTACATTATGGAACCTTTTCTGGTAACGGGCCATTCCTGTACCGAGTGGCGTTGAGCTCTAACATACTGCACCAATATCACCATATGATGTCACCTCCAGTTTGACAGCACACATACAAGGATTTCTAGATTCAGAGAGCCCAGATGTAGAATCCAATGCCCTGACTACCGAAGTAAAATAAGGCCTTTCCTCAGTAGATCAACCATAAAAACTCTCACTCAGGTCTTCATTCACTCTTTTGCGTGCGACCATTTAACAATTTAACCATGTCGCGTGTATAAAAATGGCGACATGAGAATCTCACGGTGAATGACAGCACGAGATTGCCATGTCGTCTAGTGAATGGTTGCCTAGAATTCTTATACAGCAGCTTCACTTCCCAGACACTGTATTCCGTGCCTCCCGAGGGTGGATGAGTTCATTCACTGATTAATTGGGGTTGCTATGATTAACTTATTGGAAAGCATGGCTGCAATAGGAAATACATTAAGTGTGATAGTACTTTTGTGTACAACCTTTCAAACAGATACCATTCTCGCTATAATAGATTATTGCAACAGATACAGAGATACCTCACAAATTAAAATTGAATGGAAAACACTGACACTTGTTGGGAAAAAAGCCTGGGAAGTGGCAATATCCTGGACTTTTAACTATATTCAAGGAATTGTTATAAATTTATTAAGAATCTAGCAAATAGTGCATGCATTGCCCATACAGTTAGAAACAATTAGAACAGTTTATATAGATAAAAAATATATTGTAGGGATTTCCCTGCATATTAAATCAAGGGCACAATCTTAGTTCAATACTGGTAACAAAACCACAAAATACATTTTTCTATTATGTGAACTGAGTGCCTGACTGTAGTTCTCTATAGGCAGCAATGGCACCACCATCTGGTGACCAGACCAAAAACTGCAGTAGATTTTAAAGGGATAGTAATGTTTCACCAAAACAGCAGCTCCAATTAATCGTCATAGTATTTGAGCCATAGAGAGCGTTATTTCAATATTGTCAGAGTTGTGGTTCAAGAGTAACTGAATGATAAAGTTTCTTCCTCCCGCCCCTTTTACCTAGTGTAAGCCATCTCTTCTCAGATGTGGAATCTGGTTGTTAGACCAGACAGATAACAGGGGACAATCTTCTTCCTATGAGAATAATGAAAGCCCTGCCCCCCTTGACAGGTTTTTCTGGTTTTTCCCTTATCTTAATTGAAGATTGTCCCTCTCTGCAGTCTACCTGGGCACCTCCCTTCTGCTCTGGCTGAGCAGTGTTACATCAGTAAAAGGGGAGGGAGGGGGATACTTTGTCATTGAATTACTCTTGAACTACAACTCTGACAGAATTGCAATAACACTCTCCAAAGTCCAAATACTATGATGATTAATTAGAGATGCTTTTATTATGAAACATAACTATTCCTTTAAAAATGTTTGATTTACTATCAGTGTAGTGAGACCACTCTTGATTCAAAAGCCTTATATAAGCATTTAGATATTTTTTATTATCATTACTATTCCTTGAAGGACATGTTCATATGCAGTAGTTATAGTAACAAGTAGAATTATAGGTGCTAGTTGTATTTTAGAATGTGCTTATACAAGGTTTACCCATGATCATGAGCTGTTGCATTTTATATTGATCTCTGGAGGGATGATTAGCTCTGTTACAACCTAGTCTACGGAGAGGAGACACAGAGTCGATCTGCACATGAGCATCCACCACCACTTTTCACAAAGTCAGCATTAAGCTTTCAAAATCCCTCAGGCAGCAGATGGACAACAGAAAGTAACAGCCTGGAATCAGAAAGCTTACACTTCCTATTAAATACATGTCAACCTGTTTGACTGTAGCAAAATACAGATAAATATTTTGAATACATCTGCAAACTCATTTACATCCCCTCAGATCCCCTACTCCCAACTAAAGCATTTTCTAACTCCACCTCCAGTAACATTTATTATCGCCTACTCACTCGCTTTGGGGCTGGATCTCATTGTGTGTTTACAATACTTCTAGACTGGGATCATCTGTTACTTGTACATACTACACTCCAACTCCCTTCCCTTGCACGCCTCAGTGCAATCTAGCTCCTCATACATCCTCTATGATAGTAAACTAGTGACTGGCTGACCTTACAAAGCCCTTTATTGCCTGTCACTGTTCCCTAATTGGTCTGCTGCTGGACAACACATCAAAGTCTGACACTCTAAACCGTTTGTACTAATCCCCCTTTGTTTCCTATAGATTATCCACTCTAACAAGAAGGGCCCCCTTATCCTTCTGTCTCAGTGTAGTTGTTAATCACAATTGTTGACATGCTTTTATGCATTATTCCTTCAATTTTACTTTGTCATGTATAGTCAGTGATATTGGAGCTTTATAAATAAACTAGTGTAAAAGCCCATGTATACGGGCCAGCATTCTGTGCATTCGAGCAGTCTTTACTGCGCATGACTGCATTGCACAAACATATATGCTTAGTTCCATGTTCATTGCTCCTACATGAAGTTGTTGGATCTCCTGACTGCCCCCTTGTCTCCTGATTTGGTACTGTGCATATGATTCTTTATTACCCATCTTGACCTTGGTTCTCCAGACTTCCTTTTTGTCTCCTAATTTTGTACTCTGCCTCCTTCCCTGATTTACCGGCTTTCCTCCAGACTTGGCACTAAACACCCATTCCAGATCTCCCTGCTTGCCCTCGGCTAGCCTGACTACCTGTGATTCTCTGACTTGGTAACTTTCAGTTCTCCCACTCTGTCTTTCTTCTGAGCTGTTTGCCTTGCACTGCTTTCTTTAGCTTTGCTACAGTGGCTGGCTGACATCAGTCTCTACTGCACATGACTGCATCGGACAAACATACATCTGGCCTTTTATATTATAGGATGAAAATGTTTGCAAATTAAGTACATTTAACCAATTGAGTTCCAAAGATGTGCAAATCAATCAATAAAACACGTTCTGCTTTTTTGTTTATCTTAGTTGAAAAAGTCCTCTCTTTTTCTGCTCCCCCAACCCTAAACTGCTCTGATCTGAGGCGGCGGCAGCAGCAGCTTTTGTGCAGTTATGAGACAAAAGAATCACAGATATGTCTCTAGTAGGAATCAGAACAGCAGTCCCTGTGATGTTACTGCAGTTTTCTATACTTCTGGGCACAACCACAGGTTTGATCCAGAAACTATACTGTATTTAGGTAATTAGATTCCAGATTTTCTTTTTATACATTAAAGCAATAATAGATCATTTTTACAAATATGCATCTTGTAGCTATTAAAAAAAAGAAATTAAATGACCCCAGTCCCATCTCTCAAACCCTTATGGTTTACTGGAACGCCAAGCATACTTTGTAGACCGTTCCAGTGAAGGATTTCTTTTTCAATAACGCAATCTCGGCTCTGCTGAAGAGCCTCCGCCGGTCCTGGGACCGGATTCCCCTGAAGTCAACTAGAGAGCCGACGTCAGGGAAAGGGGAGGGAGGGGGGAACTTTAACTACGATTATTATGGGACTTGGGTCAAATAATTTCTTTTTTTAATAGCTACAAGATGCACATTTGTAAAAATGATCTATTGCTATCCCTTTAACTTACCTATGCAGAAGTGAGGGGGGAGGATGAGCAATTCTGAAAGATACTAACTGCACCATTCAGGACAAAAGAAAAACAAAATTATCATTGATTTAAATGGGGGGGGGGGGGAGGTGTTTAACTCATCAGTGGGACTTTTTATGTGCCCTTTCAGTGCAGTTGGTCTTTTTCTTTCTGCATATGGCTCCAAGTCTGGGGCCTTGTGCTGCATTTTAACAAGACAAATCACAAATGTTACCCATGAGGCCAACAGAGGTGTGCAACTCATTGTTTTGCAACATGTAGCAGATTCATCTGGACCTCAAAAGGTTAAGGGATAGTAATGTTTCACAAAAACAGCAGCTCCAACTAATCTTCACAGTATCTGAGCCATAGATAGTGTTGTAGAGTTGTAGTTCAGGAGTAATGAATGATAAAGTATCCCCCTCCTGCCCCTTTTACCTAGTGTAACATTGCTCACCTCAGATGTGGAATCTGGTTGCTTGACCAGACGGCTCACATCAAGGGACAATTTTCTTACTGTGAGAACAATGAAAACCCTGTCCCCTTGACAAGTTTTTCAGCTTTTTCTTAATTGTAGATTGTCCCTCTCTGCAATCTACCTGGGCACCTCCCTGCTGCGCTGAGCAGTGTTATATCAGTAAAAAGGGGGGGGGGGAAGGGGGATACTTTATCATTCAATTACTCTTGAACTACAATTCTGACAGAATTGAAATAACACTCTCCATTGCCCAAATACTACGATGATTAATTAGAGCTGATTTTATTATGAAACATTACTATCCCTTTAAAGTAGCTAGGATCAAAATGGAGACGGGGCTTGACAAGATATAGGTAGAATAGGTGGAAATCCTGAAAACCTGTGCCTCTAGGGCAGACCTGGAGGAGTACCTATATACACTCTTTAGACCTCTTCAGGAAGATTTTTACATTTTTAGATACAAAATATATCATACACACCTAACCACACAAGCATATGCATTTAATCACCCATTACAAAAATGTCATAATGCATGAATAATCAAACGCTGCCCCAATCGTGCAGAGTATCCCAAGGATTTTACTACCCTGTTATATGAGCGAATGATGCACTTCTTAGCAAACAAAAGAATTATAAGTAGTTATTTTGGTAAGTAGACTCAAAAATTCAAATCCTGGGCAGCCTTAAAGGGACAGTGCCTGGTCCTTGTAGACTTTATATCCTTGGCTGTGTTCAAAAGCTATGGGAACTGTTGTGATTCAGTTAGCCTTGCAGCTGCTGGATGATGTCAGTACCGCACTCTTTGTGCATGAGAATTTACCCTCCAGGCAATAGAAGCCCACTGACATTCATCAACATGGGGCTTCTAAAGTGAGAAAAGCAATTTCCCATGAGCACCAAGTGAGGAGCTGTATCACCCAGCCTTGAAGATCACCATGACGTGCAAGGCAAACTGGAACACAACAGAGGAGTTTAGTTATAAAACTCTATTCCCATAGGTCTTTTGACAGAGCCAAGGATTTAAAAGGGTGTTGTATGGACCCTATACGGACCCTTCAATGGCTTAGTAAATCATGGTTTTATGTGGGCACTTGGATCAGTGATCATATTTATGTGGATGTGTAAAATGCAAAGAAAAAAGTGTAACGTATGCATTAAGTAAGTTTTTAATGCCCAAAATGGAAACCATCACTACCTGGATCTTCCTTCACAAGCATGATCACATGAGTTTGGCAGGATTCAGACTACTATAAAAGGAACAGCAAGTCAATAAGGTGCAAACAAATAATTCCTGGTGAGGAGATCATGACAGAGGAAAGGGAAAAAAGTACAAATGTTATTGCTTTCTAAATGACACTGTTTCAAGAAAATAATTAACTTGTGCTAATGCCTTGGGGGCAAGAGGGATCTCCAGCACACTGTTTCACAGTTCATTTGGTGATCTCGCTCTCCTCCAAGGGTTTAAGTTTTTGTTGAAAGGGGATATATGATCCATGTCAGGTCCCGTCATGGATTTGTAGGCAGCATACTTAATATTTAACTATAGCAGTCATGCATTGTTCTATAATCCAGCACAGGGATTTTCAGCTATTGACCTTGAGACCTACATCATTAACAGTCGTACCAGTTTTAGGTATAAACTCACAAGAACACAGCAGCCAATTAGTCTGTGCTTATAAGAGAACATTTACCCCCAGTTGCATCTGCTCTAGCAGGGTTTACATTTTTTTATTTTTTTTTTATTTTTTTTTTTTTTTTTATAAAAGCAGAACTACCACCTAAAAATAAGATAGCATCACATCATTGCCCCTCAGGCGACTAGCTGCTCAGAAGTGCTAGTCGCCAGAATTCTTACCGGATTAAAGCAAAATCTCTATTCTTCATGGACTGACAGCAAGACGGAAAGCGGACATCTTGCCCTAGTGACGTCCACGCGCCTGCGCTGTCAGTCCCAGATGCTTTAATCCAGTAAGAATTCTGGCGGCTAGCGTAACTGAGCAGCTAGTCGCCAGAGGGGCAATGATGTGATGCTCTTATTTTTGGGTGGTAGTTCCACTTTAATAAAAGCATTTTACCAGGAAGAATACATTGAAATTGTCTCTCGTTTTCAAGTATGTCCTGGATACTCATTTTATGTACCTCTGAATGGTGAAAGGCTGCGTTGACCTTGTTTGGACTAGAACCTGTGGCTCTGAGGTGTGACTTAAAGGGACAGTAACCCTATTTTCTGTCTTCACATTCTGCTAGTGCATAACATATAAATCCAAACTGCCTATTTATTTTTCTTCAGGAGGGGGCAGGAGAAGATGAGGAGAAAATTTACTGTGCTAGGAGAGACCGCATAGAGGGCATTACCTTGGAATGCTCCAGATCTGACCCAGAGACTCTGGTTTTTATAATTAATTACTGTGTCTCAAAGGACGGAGGCCAATTCTCAGGGTTCAATGAGTCCCCTAGTAACTCTGCTTACTTCACTGCTACTTCCATGCACTCTTTTCCCTGTTCTTCCCACTCTCCACCTTTCTTAAAGGGATAGTAATGTTTCATAATAAAAGCAGCTCTAATTAATCATCATAGTATTTGGACTTTGGAGAGTGTTATTTCAATTCTGTCAGAGTTGTAGTTCAAGAGTAATTCAATGACAACGTGTCCCCCTCCCACCCCTTTTACTGATGTAACACTGTTCAGCCAGAGCAGAAGGGAGGTGCCCAGGTAGACTGCAGAGAGGGACATCTTCAATTAAGATAAGGAAAAAACCTGAAAAACTTGTCAAGGGGGGCAGGGATTTCATTGTTCTCATAGGAAGAAGATTGTCCCCGTCTGGTCTATGGACTGCATTCCACATCTGAGAAGAGATTGCTTACACTAGGTATAAGGGCGGGAGGGGGAAACTTTGCTTGTGAATATCTCTCAAACCATAAAGGTTTGAGAGATAAGACTTATATCATTCTTCATGTTTTTTTAATGCCTACAAAATAAAATAAAACGAAGTATTACGATCCCTTTAAGGCCAAACTCTACCTCTCTCACTCCCAATATGCATACCCCAATCAAGCCTTGCCCACTTTATGATTCAAGCCATTTGGACATTACCACCCCAGTCCAGAGGCTTGGGACAAGAATTACTAGGGCAAGAGGGACACATAAAGAAGTGCTTCTTTACCAAGGATGTATATTAATCATATGAGTATCTGGGACTGGAGGGTGAGAACTCCCTAAATTATGTCCCATCAATCATTTCTTTAGCAGGGATAATAATACATTGTTTCACTATCTCCACTATTCTGACCAGATAAGGTTGGTGTAGGGTTCCTCCTTCTAGAAACATCTAAAGGGAATAGCCCTGAAGACTCATCTAAAAGAAGTTTAAAAAAGTATAGATGGGGAAAAAGTACAGGCAATCTGACTTTACATATTATGCACTTGCAAAACTTTAAGTCAAAATAAAAGGGTAATGTTCATTTAAGGTAGACATGTTAATTACGCAACTTTTAGTGTCAATAAATGAATCTATTTGAAATGTCTATAAATGATTTCATTTATTGGGAATCTAACCTCAGCAAAGCTTTATTCTTGATCAGATAAAGCATACCTAATTACTCACATATCCACACAATCACCTCTCTCTACCTCCTTAGGCTACAAAAACCTATCCGTTTCCACCAGAATGGCTGAATAAACTGATAAGGAGGAGTATTCAAGGACATCCTTTCAAGATGGAAGCTTCCATTGAAGGGAAAACTTGGAAAGATAATGGGTCCTCTAAAGAAAAAGAAAATACTGTAGTTTGTAAAAAAAAATAAAAAGAATATATAAAGTAAACTTATTTTTTTTAATTAATAGGTAAAACTTTTTAAAGTGATAGGGCCACTTTAACCTTTTAACCCTTTGAGTGCCAGAGGGGTAAGCAGCGTATTGCTTTGCAATGCATTGCGTACCCCTCTGGCACTCAAAGGGTTAACAGAGGCAGCATGTCTAGTGTATCAGTGAAGCCTCTAAAAGCAGCTTTTTTGAGGGCATAAAACTTTGGCCGTTTTTTCCACCATGAAAATAGCTGCCTAGACTGAAGTCACTAAAATATCCAGTATAAGATGCATTGTATACCTCTGGCTTTCAAAGGTTTAAGAGCAAACCACAGCCCTGAGTGCAACCCACTGACATAATTAACCTGTCTATCACAGCTTTCTTTTATCTCTACACTAATGCTAAAATACAGTTTAATATAAAAGTTGTTTGTTGTAACATGCAGACAACAAAGTAAAAATCCACATCTTGATATAACTAAATGAAAGGAGAAGAAAGCCAAGGCTCCTGCCTTTCCCCATTAAGCAAATGTACCTTAAAGAGAGCAGCAAAACTTATAAATAAAACATGTTATAGGGCTTTTCCTGTTAGGTAAAAGAAGGACAATCTCACTGCTAGGAGGTGCATAATTATTATAGTTAGATTTTTTCCCTATTAACAGTGCCCTCTAGTGGCCAGATTTCAAATGGTTGTTGTGTTGAATTCTATGGGACAGTGAAGTCACTGACAAGACTTCTTCATAGAATGTATAGTAACAGCTTTATCACTTACTGCTAGTTTCACCACTCAGAAAATAATTAAAATTGTTTCTCAC